>PXOD01000006.1:0-314083 GCA_003012165.1 Paramyrothecium roridum | reverse complement strand
GAATCTGCCGTTTAAGGAATCCTGGCTTCTTCCAGAGGCCCACGGAAGACGCTAGTTTGGCGGAACGATTGGCTGTTCTGAATCGAGCGATTGCCCTTTTGGGCCATGCCCCGCCCCCAACTCTCCACCCTCACCCCCACCGCCGGCTCACGATGCCTGTGGTTTGCCTTGTCCAGGTTCGGTGAGTCCATGAGAATGCTGCTTACACTGACTAGTGTTAGTAAAACCAAGAGGATAGATCGAAGCCTGGTCAGTCAAGACGGAAAGGATTTTCGCAAGGCCCGATTTACAGTCTGAATCGTGACGTTTGGACTCCAGGCAAACTTGTGTACACATTTGTAATGTAGCCAAGTAAGGTATTTACCCATTCATATTTATATCCAACAACAAACTCCGTACACAAGCATTCGAAAATGCGAGGCCACGGAAATAAGAAGATCTTCGAGGAAAGATGGCCAGTTTCTTTCGCCTTACATACACCGGTCTGCTCTTCTCCCGCCTACGACGACAGGATGAATGGTTCCCTACCGACGAGAGCTGGCTAGCATCCCAAGGCGAAAAGGGTGATGTGACCGCCTCAGACAGCATCCGACCAGAGAACCTCGCTCAAGATACAGACGTCCAGGATGCTCATGTCATAGTCGACTGGGATGGCCCCGACGACCCTGAGAACCCGCACAACTGGCCTACATGGCGCAAGATAGCCGTCGCCCTGCAAATCTACCTTTACACCTTCGCCGTCCACATGGGCGGCGCCATTTTCGCATCCGCCGAGATGGGCGTCTCAGATGAGTTCGGCGTGAACCATATGGCCTCGGGCGTTGGCTTCGCCCTCTACCTCGTTGGCTACGGCGTCGGGCCACTCATCTTCAGCCCACTGTCCGAGCACTCACGCGTCGGCCGCAACCCGCCTTACATCCTCTCCAAGCTCGTCTTCGTCGCACTCTGCATCCCCACAGCCCTAACAGATAGTTTCGCGGGCCTACTCGTGCTCCGGTTCCTCTTGGGCTTCTCTGGCTCGCCGTGTCTGGCGACGGGCGGCGCTTCGCTTGCAGACGTCTTCCGAGAGTGTGATATGCCCTTTGCGCTGACGTTCTGGGCCTTCGCCATGACTCTCGGTCCTGCCGTTGCTCCAATAATCGGGGGTTTCAGTGCTCCTGTGATGGGATGTCGATGGACCTCGTGGGAGCTACTGTGGGCGTCGGGGCCCATCTTCGTTGCCATGCTCTTCCTCCTCCCAGAGACGAGCCACCTGACCATCCTTCGCTAGAAGGCTCAGCGCTTGAGAACCCACACCAAGTCAGATCAATTCCTCTCCCAAGCTGAAGTCGACGAGCAGAGAGAGAGCTTCGAGGGGATAGCTTTCGAGACTCTCGTCAGGCCTTGGAATTTAATGATGCTAGACCCCGTCATAATGTACTTGGATGTGTACAGCTCCCTCTGCTATGCCATCTTCTATAGCTTCTTTGAGGTATGTAGGCTCCCGTTGCAAGGCTTGCATATGACCCACAACTGACTTGGTCACATAGTCCTTTCAACTTGTATACACGAGAATGTACGGCTTCAGTCCCGGAGAGCAGGGTAATGCCTTCATAAGCGTCACCGTCGGTACGGCCGTCGCCGCTGTATGGTACATCACATACAACTTCTGCTTCGTCCATCCCCGTCTTCCCCGTGGCGAAACGCCAGCCCCCGAAACGAAGCTCTACCTGGCGCTGTTTTCTACGCTCATGATGCCCGTTGGGCTGTTCATATTTGCATGGACTAGCGATCCAGGTATTCATTGGGTGGTCAGCTGTATTGGTGTGGCCATCACGACGTGTGGCTTGATCACCACGTACCAATGCGTCTTCTTGTACTTGCCCACAGCATATCCCAGGTATGCAGCTAGCCTTCTCGCGGGCAACGACTTCGTCAGGTCAGCGCTTGCGGGAGGCGCAGTTCTGTTCTCGAGGCCATTATTCAACAACCTCGGTGTCGGGCCAGGTGTGTCGCTGCTGGGCGGTCTCACGGCGATTCTGGTGCCTGGTATTTACGTCTTGTACTTCTATGGCGATAGCTTAGAGCAAGAAGCAAGTTTGCCCAAAGTTAGAAAGCTTTAAAGACCGCTAGCTGAATAGAGTAGCATGATTGTCGGAGGTAACTCAAGGATCCAACTTCTCCATAAGGCGTTTTGATAGCACAGTGTATCAGTAAAGCAAGTATATCATAGAAGTTGTTGGTAAGTACCCATTTCGAAAATTCATCTCAAATATATGCCTGCTGTCAAATCTCATTGCTCATTACTCTTGTAGTTTGCCCAACTTTCATCTTATGCTTAGAGAGCAGGACCGATTGATAGGTAAAGTAAATGATCAATTCTGGCCAACCTGGTAAAAAGCCAAGCTAGATAGCTTCACCAAAAGGTTGAATCAGATAGACCATGCAATGTTCTGGGTAACGTTGCTGCAGGCCATGAAGATGTCATCGCGCATACCACATTCACTCACCACCAAGCGCCACCAGTCGAGCGCCATGTATTCGTGCCACAATGGATCTCGCCCAAGCGCACATGGAAAGAAAACCAATCATCCTGCCAAATTACCTTGTATCCAGCCTTGGCATAAATGTCCTCCGCTTCCGCCAGCAAAATATCCCTTCCATCAATCACGGGCCCCCACGGGTTCGGTGCCAGCACAGTCGAATTCGTCAAGACCACTCCGTTGATAATGGCTGGATGAAAAGCACGAATGGTCTTGTCGAAGCTGCCTTCGTTCTGCCGGCGAATGACGTTTCTGGGCGGAGTGGCAGCTTCTACAATGTTTAGCTGACCTGGGCGAGTTGGGGCAGAAGCAAATCTGCTCCTCCAAATGTCGCAAACTGGGTTCTGGTTGTAAAACGTGGCAGGCAGTCGGAGGATTTCATCATCGGAGATGCCAGTCTCTTGCTTCAGCACTTCTATGTTGGCGTTGATGCGCTCTGCAGCCAGCTTGTTAGCAGCAGCAAAGTCGTTCAAGCCAAGAACTTGCTTGATGGTCAGGGTCGGCACACACTTGCCCCCATCGTACGAGTCGTACGGGAAGTTGGGGCGCGAGAATGCACGTTGATCTCCGTGGCCATCGGCGACAGCTTTCTCGAGCAATGCCAGGCCTTTCAAGGGGTCGTCAACCATCAGCACCCATCCCCTCTTGCTGTCCACCGGAACGAACTGCAAAAATTCGTCCACGTGGCCTACAGAGAGCCACTCGGCGTCCAGCCCAAGGGGAGCCTGCACCTCCTGAGCCTCCAGGAAAAGTAAGATCTTTGGTATAACGCCCCATTGGGGGCTGTATATAACGCGCCCCGCCGGATAGGCTTTGCCATTGTGTGTGTACGGAGGAATCGTCTCCAGATTACCGGTCGAGTCTGCCGCAATGCCGCCATTGCCTGTACTCACCGCGCCTGTATTGCCGTCACGGAGCTCCGAAAATATTGTCCGGCCCGCAGACCTGTAGAACTGGGCGGACCGCAGCAGTATACGCACGACGACTGGACCGTTGGGTCCAGGAATACTGCTGTAGCCGGTCTCGAAGAAATCCTGGGTCCAGTACTCTCCCGCATCCCTCATCTCTTGGACGCGTGCGATGGAATCAACGTTCCGGTGAAGTTCTCTTACGAACTGTTCGTGTGGACTTGTTGCTATAGTCGTGATGAAAATACGTTCGGCAGCTTGTGCGTGGTTATGCGTCAGCACCGGTGCGACGCGCAGGGCGACGGCGTCGTCAGAAGTGCCTTCTGATCCATTGGATACAGTGAATCGAACTGTGGCCCGTCCATCCCACCCGCCTGGCCGGCGGACATCGCGAGCGTCAATGCCCAGCTCCAGACCTTTTTCGAGTTCTGCGGCTCCAAATATATGCTCGGCCGTAACGAAGGTCCAACTACCATTAACTCCTTTGTGGAAAATGCGTACGTTGGCGGCAGCAGATGGTTCTGCCACATAAATAGACCCTTTTGCTTTCGGATTTAGTCCACTAATGGGTTGAGTGACGAGAGGCGCAATATATCGCGGGTTCCGGAGGATGTCATCGGCGGCATCGTGACAGAAGTCCAGTGCTATATCGGCGGTGTCCCTGGTAATTTGCGACGAACATCTCTTGTCCGTGTCGACTATGTTTGCAAGGAAAAGGGCGCCGCGGCTGGAAGACCAGATTTTCTTTTCCTCGAAATCGAGGTTATCGATCACGCCATCACGGTTTGTGTCTGCCAGGATAGTCGCGGTAAAGGCAGAAGCCACACTAAAAAGGCCTTCAGAAGTCAGTAGATTCCCATCGACATAGGAAGGCTTTCCAGCTATACTTATTGCAGTGAGTCCAATGTAGCTGCCGAAAACTTTCATCTTGGTTACATGAAGCATAAAAGTTTTAGGATGCTGAAGTGAAGAGTGCCATCATGCAAGTTCAAGCACACCATGTGAGATGCCATTTACACGCCCAGGGTATATGGTGTTGTCAACATACTACTACTGTCCACCACATCCTGTTGAATGACCAATGAAGAAACCTGCAGAACGATACTAGACGTCGCTAAGGTCAATCTGAGTGCACTTGGCCCATGATGGAATGACGCTAGTTTGACACAAGATCAGATTCATCGGGCAACTAAAATTATAAATCAACTGTTACTAGCAAGCAAGATGGCCAATGCTGCAAAGCTGTCGACGCCAACTATAGGCTTGCACACAAGTCCGGGGACCATGTCCGGAGGATCGGATGATGCTATGTTCTCCACATTTTCTCCCAACGGTTTCCATACCTACCCGTGAAACAAGGTCTTAGTTGCCGCTGGGTTAATACACGGTCTCAAGTATCGTCGGGAGAGCGGCATCATGGTAAGGTACATGCCTTGGAATCTTTACTGGCCCCCACAGTGGAAGGCTTGCCCATTGTCATCTCGTCAGAAAACTATACCCTTATTATACCCTTATCTTTACACCCTTGCATCTTCTTGCGGAGAGAGAAGGTCGAAATCGCTCAGTTTCCATGAAAGAGGCCATTCAAGTCCATGTTTGACTTTAAGTGGAGAGCAGGTGCAGCAACAGGAAGTTACTTCTGGTATCACTCATTGATTGGCTTGATGTAAAAGATAATAATAGCCCCCATAAAAAGCCGCAATGGCAATGAATGGTGGACGCGTGCAGGTTCATCACTCAGCTCTGGGCCAAGCACAGCGACATGAGATATAAATGGCCCAAGATTGAAGTACTCGGTGGCGCATGAGGAGAGATTACATTCCGCGTGGCTATCACCACACTTGGGAATCCGAAGTTGTCTCACCGCCATCCATTGCAGGTATGACGAAGCATTATCCTCCTACCATAATGCCCAGGCAACAAACCGTCTTTTTGTCTTTCTGTTGAATCTTGAAGCATGCAGCTTGTATCTAGCGGTCGTTCTTTTGAGCTTAAGAATATGGTAATTTGCCTACAGATATACACCAATGGTTCCTACTTACCCAGGTACAATGAGCTGGATATTATGATGCAAGAACTCGGGAGCTTGGGTGTAAAGCGTGACGTCGCAATATCTGATCGCTCAAGATTTCTATCTTGTGCTGTCAGAGCGTACAAGAACTCTGAGTTCTCTCAAGGACGGGCCTCAGCCCCTGGGGCCCAGGTAGCTATACAAGGGAATGCCGCTTTCTTGTAGCTAAAGATCTTCAGAGCTCAACCTGGGTCGCCACTCATCCTAGTGCTCTTCGCTCTATTTCACAGTCGGACATCTAGCATGTATGTAGATTAGTCGTGTTGCTTGAAACCAGGCGCACGTCAACTATCACCTTGAGCTCTAATGTTTTGTCAAACTACGGATGTGCTCTTGAGGCAGAATTACTGCTTATGAGGTCATTTGAGCAATCCTTAAAGTCATCTTTTCACCTTCGTTGGCTATTGAGAAGACAATTACGAACCGCAAAGACTGTGGACTCCAGCCTGGAAGGGTTGCACACTATTTCAGCCGCAGCCCGTAATTCCGAAACAATTGTTCCTTTGGCGTTCCTTCGGGCAGCTACCAATATTAGACCGAAGCCCCCAAGAAGAGACTAGTAGAAGGAAAACAGAACTCGGCACACTGAGACCCTAAGGGGGTCAAATCCTTGTTCTTTCTCGAGCAGGGGAATGTTGTAAATACCAGCTTTGCTTGCCCCGTAAGGGAAAGAGTAAACGGTCCGGTCGAAGCTGTGATGAGCAAACGGCTGAGCTAAGTGCGCACCGATCAGTGGACTCATTGAGAAGGCGCTAAAAGCGAGCTTATGGCACAATTGATGGGTCTACGGCCACCAACGGTGCAGGTGAGGACGGAGAAGGCATTGAAGAAGAAGAAGAATGGGCAGATGGCAAAATTGAAGGTTAGAATAGCTCGCTGGCTACCAGACATCTTCTCGATGTAGCTTCCCAATCGAATGACAGAATTTAAAGGGTAAATTCCTCGGGTCATATGCTCCGCAAAAATTCTATCGTTCAGAGCCGGGTCTGAGACTTGGGAAATGAGACGCAAGAGATTGGAACGGCTGCCTGTGGGACCTCCAGGCTCGCCCGCAGCCCCACGCTGGTCCAGACCAAGGGCAATTCGAGCCATGGGCGACGTGGCAAACTATTGGTCTTGTGAAGAGTGCTTGGACAACCGCTCAGCTTCCACGTATCTCTCTGAGGTTTCGGGCTTGGTGTCACCCTGATACAGGTGTCTAGGCAATAAAAGTATACTTGTCACATAAATACAAACCCAGGCACTCGTAGCCAGAAAGCTCTTATCGGGTGGCATCTGATCGACCGGTCAATACCGAGGAAGTGAAGATTAGGAGACTCAATGATGCGATCAGCCGATGACCGGAAGATGAGATTGTCCACCAGCCGTCTTATCTAACTCGCCTCCGTGCTCAGTGAATGGGCAAGCGGGTTCCCAAGAAAGACTAAAACAGTCGACCCAACTCTTGTCATGTTCTCAGATCATGGCGTCTAAGCTTAGCGTGCTGTTGACTTAACAAGCCTGCTCCGATTACGGAATTTGACCAAGATAAAATGGTGCATGTGATGGGCAGTATTACTTGATTCAATCTCTTGGGACATGTAAAGACATCCGGGTTGGGCGTCAAAATCCACGCACATTAGACGTTATACCCTGCATCGATTGCATCCCTTAAAGTTATCCGGGGAGGAAAGTGACTTGGGTGGCTTGGGCAAGTGGAAAGACTATTCCACACCAGAACCTGGGGGACGATGGGTTCAGCCTCTGAGAGCCTGGATCATGAGCTTCGGATGGTCGTCAGAACCATATGAGTACGACTACAGCCGAAACGAGGTGGCTCTATCAACCAAGAGATTCGTTTTAGCCCAACAGCTTGTTCGAAGAGCCTGCGGCAGGCGTCAAGCCTTTGAGGATGAACTATTGCCAAAGACGGATCCGGGGAGGCTCTTAACGGAGGACACGTCATTGCTCACATAGATGCTAGTTGCACGACAGTACGGCCCTAGCGGGTTGAGCGGTGGGAATTTCTCAATTCCTGTAAATCTCTTGCTTTTCTGACATGGGATGAGAAACAGGATAAATTAGATATAGCAATGTTTCATCGAACAATCACTAGAAGTTTTTCAAACCAGGGGGTCGTTGTTGTCAAGACGCAGGAGTTCATGACAGAGCATCGTGTAAGGTGTTGGAATTATTTTTTTTTCAAGTAAGACCATATGAGTTTTGTCTGCTATGGGTAAGGCTTGGGTATCAGCCTGACTTGGAGAGTCCCAATGGACAAGCAAATGAAGCGTCGATCATCCCTGCTATCCACTCTTTGGTCAATATCTCAATGAAGATAGACGTTCAGAGCAGCCTAACGCAATTTGCTGTATGATTTGCAAATTCCCATTGAACTATGCGAATCAAGACTGGTTGATAAGCTCTGGTATAAGTGGCAGTAGTAAAAAAGCTTGCGATATTTTTATCGCGTCAGCAATATGCAGCCAAGGACAGCCCTATTCGTGCAAATCCGTTAGTACATTGTTGAGGAGATAATTGTCAGCCTGCCTGAGCTGCTATGGCAGAGATGCGAGCCTGAAGTCTCGAAACCGGGGACTGTCATTAGGCAGAATGGTGATATCGCCTGCCTATGCTCCACCTTTTACCATTTGGCTGTGCTTTGAGATTTAACCTCATCCGCAGTAAACTTGCATATGCATGGACTCTCTCTCGCAACTACTGCAACCACCAGACGTGTCGCAAATCTTTTCGAGCATCTCGTGTTCATGCGACTGAAAAGATTGATAATACCTGATGCGGCCAGTGTAAATTAAATCCTGGGCTGAGCCCCGATCTGCTCCCTCAATATCCTCAAAGCACTTCTATATCTCCTTTGCTCCTCTGCAGCCAACAGCCAATCCGCCGCCAAGATGAAGAAACCCAACTACCTCGAACAGGCATCAGCCGATGTACTCGCCCAAATAGTATCCTATCTTGGACCCTGCGATTTGGCCAGACTTTCCTTCTGTTCACGAAGATTGTCTGAGCAGGCTGTAGGCCGCTTGTGGTTTGACATTGAGCTACACGATGACCGACACCATGAGTCCCCGGTGGAGCTTAAGGACCCTCCACCGTTTCGGTCCAACGAATCGCGACCTTACTGTAGGGATGCATTTCCCGGCTTTGACCGCGCGGTCTGCTTTTTCAGTATGCTGTTGCGCCTGCAGGAGAACGACCCGGAGCGTGCTAAAACTCTTTGCCAGCGCGTCAGGCACCTCTCAGCCCCCATACCAGGGTCGTTTAGACGAGTCATACCACCAGGGTCGCTAAGACGAGTCATACCAGGGTCGTTCAGAGGAGTCTTCTCCGAAGATGGCTGGTCCACGGACGAAGCAGGCGATCCACCGACTGTGTGGCATCTGTTGCCAAACTTTTCCAATCTCGAGTCACTGGAGCTTCGTGCCGAAGGGCCCCACTGCGATGATACCACCCTGACCGATCTCCAAGGTCATCCACCTCCCCTTAGATTCGTCAAGCTCTTCATGTACATCCCGCGTGCTGTTGTGGCCTGGGTCTTGGGGGCAGGATCGACGTTGGAGCGGCTCGAGCTCGGTATGCTCGATAACCCTGATATGCCCGTGTCGCAGCTGGATACTCTGCTTGACAAGTACTGCGGGTATGGAGATATTGGTTACAACGAAGCCGTAAGTCTTCATGGCAAGTCCGTAATCCCCCGTCCACTAGCAGGCTTCCTACCCAGTTCCGAATGCTTGCAAAGCCCAGGAGATCTTTGCCTGCCCAGGCTCAGGCATTTATATCTCTGTCAACCCACTTACTCTGGCGGTCAGTACATCTATAAGAGTGATTACAACTGGTGCTCGCGCACCGATAAAGCTTGCCTTTGCGACTGGCACCAACTACTGCTGGCGTCGAGGGAGACACTTGAGACCATGGTGCTAGAGCAGCGGCCTGCCGGAGAACTCACCGAGATGGACACCATGGAGATTGAGGACTGGATGATAGATTGCGTTGATTGCAATGCTGCAGCGGAACTCGTCGATATGGTGCTAAGATTCATTGAAAACCCAGGGTTTGAGAAACTCAAGGATGTCTACCTCTACGGTATGAAGTGTCAAAAGGATGATCCTCGCGTTGTCTGGGAGACTGGGTCTTACTACACGCCTGCAGTTCGACTCCTTCGTGCACTCAAACGTAGAAACATCAGAGGAGAGGCTCGAATCGGACAATTTTGTATTTTTGACAAAAACCACGTCACATCTACTTTTGGAACCTGGTTTAACGACGAGAACATGAGATTGATTGCTTCCGGTGGCCTCGTACCAGCAATGTTTGAGCAAATCAAATTGTTCAAGATGAGGCGCTTGAAGCTATGGGACAGAGTTATAGGTCGGTCCTGACGCCACAAGCGTGGCGACATGTGGCAACTGTCGTTGAGATATCCATCAACACGGCTGCTATATGAGAAGCTCGAATGAGGATTCAACTATAACAAAATATTTCAGTATGGACGTCTGATGCCCCAGAGCCTCGGATTTGGAACAGAAGTCGACAATGGAGATATCAGGAACATGTTGAGCACCTGATCACTTGGCTCGCTTGGGCCATCTGTTGTACGCAGGAACCCGATGATCCATTGTTTGGCTGCCACATCAAGCTCTATCCTTGTGGCTGCATTCGTGTGGCAACCGTTATAGATGACGGAAGAGATCGGCCCGCGTCAAGTCCACGAGGAGTGTTGGCTGGCTAATATTAGAACGTTCATCGTATTCGGGACTTGGGTTGCCGAATACGATCAAATAGGTAGGTGCAGTTGGGCATATTTTAAAGGGAAGCCACTGGGAAGTATGTTTCTGTTATTGCAGTAGCTAGGTATGAGGCAGCTTTGTTGAAGCGTGGGCCTCAACAACATTAGAATGCGTCCCTGCAGCATGCTGAATCGCTTACCGCGGCTGTTCCTCTCCACGTGTCTCGCAGTTTTCGGCTGCCGCCCAATCCTTCTAACATGGACCATCGTACGCCATAAATGTGCATCCAAGGCCCAAGGTCGCCTCATATAGGGTCTCCGACACCCAACGCGTCAGAAAGTTGCTTCAACTCGCCTTAGACAGCGGCATGACTATAAGCTTCGCTGGCATCTAGGCGGACGCTATCCGACTTGTCCCGCCTCATGAGCCTACTCTAAGATTCCCAGTCTAGGGGCTCTACATCTACAGAGTCACTTATAAGGACCAAGCCGTTTGGGATTGATAGATAGACTACTTCACCAAATCTGGCAAGTACCTCATTGACATTAACGCTGGGGTCATCGACTACATAGTCAATCCGAACCCCGAATCGCTCGAGATTGGACGTATAGTCAAGGATTCATTTCCATCTTTGCACGAGGGAAGGCCCTAAGCTGGACGGGAAGTCGATTGAGGAGGTGCGTGACATTCACCTAGACTGGCGCGAATAGCTGCCTGACGAGGGCATCTCACACAATGGAGACGCACACTGCTGCAGCGGGACAGGCTATACAAGACACTGCCACAGGTTTTGAGAGGTTGTTCGTGAAGCTCAGGGTACAGGCCGCGGATGAGTGCATCCCATGATGTCAGACATCTTTCATAGTTCCACCTGAGCGCGAGTTTAAGTAACGTCATGCTTGTGGTGGAAAGACGCTGTTAGTCCACCTATATATGATCACAAGCCACAAAGATGCGATGTGACCGGTGTAGAGATGTTTCTTCTAATTATGCAGTAAGCTCAATCTTGCACTACATCGGCCACCGTGTCTTGTCTGGCACACGATCGGTAAATGACGAGATGCTGGTCTGGACGACCTAGAGCATATAGGGTAGCTGATATTCGAAACAGCAGAGAGCATTTCCTAAAACGTGCGTTTACTTCTTTTGGCATCTCCGCATCCCCGCAGTCCCGCGTTTTCCCAAAAAGGGAAAATGGTCCGCACACCATCCGTCCTCCGCCCTCTTATCCATCACCCGATGACATCCGATCACTTCTAATCGGCTAGCAGGTAGCAGTTTTCGTCATGGCACTCACTTGCTGCTTTGCCAAACACTGATTCAATCAAGTCTGGTAATCTTAAGCCCGCCGACGCCATTCGGCCCAGCAAACATGCTACGGAGTACAGATCTTTCCAAGACGCGCCGTTACGCTGCTCGTCTCTGGCCGACGCTTACACAAGTGCGTTATGCCGGCACAGAGGAGATCGCTTCCAGGAAAGAAGGCGATATCTCGTCTTTCTTCCGGTCTCTCTCAGGCGACGACGATGCCTCACTTCCACCAAGATTTGCCGATGTGAAGCGAAGTCTAATCAAGGACAAGAATGCCCTACACGCCAGCTGGGGCCGCCTCTTGAAGCAGCTTCGCCACGAGACAGAAGTCATTAAGGCTCGAGGCTCGACCGTCATACCAGAAATCAATTTTCAAGATATCGATAACCCGTCGGCGGAATTCTCAGACTCACTACGGAGAAGAGGCGTCGCCGTTGTCCGGCAGGTTGTGCCCGAGAAGGAAGCACGTGCCTTTAAGGATGAGGTGGAGGCTTACATCGCGGCTAATCCGTCCACAAAAGGTTGTTGTTGCCCCGAACTTCATGCATGATGATCGGCTAATCGTATCGTAGCCTTTCCCGCTCACGATCCCCAAGTATTCGAGCTTTACTGGTCCAGGCCGCAGTTAGCAGCACGGAGCCACCCCAACATGCTCAAAACACAAAGCTTTCTCATGTCCTATTATCACTCCAAAGATCCTTCAGCAGCCTGTTCAACCAGCCAGCCATTGACCTACGCCGACAGACTCAGAATCCGTCAGCCCGGCGATGCCGGGTTCGCCCTCGGCCCTCACGTTGATGGCGGCAGCGTGGAGAGATGGGAGAAGAACGGATACGGCAAAGGCCACGTCTACGACAAGGTTTTTGATGGCGCATGGGAGGAATTTGATCCTTGGGAGCTCAGCACTCGTGTGGCTGCCGTCCAGGACCTGTATAATGGCGCGGGCTCTTGCACCATGTTTCGCATGTACCAAGGATGGCTGAGTATGTCTCGCACGGGCCCCAACGAGGGAACCCTTCTTGTCAATCCACTTCTCTCGCTCTCAACTGCATATTATCTCCTTCGGCCATTTTTTACTCCAAAGTCAGCCCCTATCTTGACGGCTGAAGAAGCACTTGAGCCGGGTTACCTGGATCCAGCCAATTGGACTCTCGAAGAGGAGCCAGTCTCATCCGCATTACATGGTGCCTGGCCTGGGCACGGTCAGGAACTCAACCACGAATGGCACCCACATCTTGACCTCCCAAATACCATGGTCCACGTACCCGAGGTCCGCCCAGGTGATTACGTGGCTTGGCACTGTGATACTATCCACGCGGTCGACAAGGTCCATGCTGGAACCGGCGACTCAAGTGTCTTGTATATCCCGGCGTGTCCCACGACGGAAGTAAACCTCAACTATCTCCAGACTCAACGCCAATGCTTCACCAAAGGAATTCCACCGAGTGACTTCCCAGGAGGAAAGGGGGAAAGCCAGCACATTGGTCGACCGGGCGTGGATGTCTTGATGTCACTGACTGGCGTCGAGGGCCTCCGAGCATTCGGGTTTGCGCCATTCGACATCAAAACCGCCAGCACAGAAGGAGAGAAGGCCATTTTGGGATTAGGAAATAATCTTTTAGATTAAGACCAGGCTGGTCCATATCGGCTTTTTCAAATCCAGCCTATATTGACGTAACGCAAAAACGGAGCCATGATACACACTGTACTTTCTAAGTTTCATAGTCTTAAGGAAACAAAATTCGGGACGAATAGCCTCAGCACATAAATTTACCTATAGCATACTATAAAATATGCCGAATACAAACAATGTTGAGTTCGAGGTCAGTCGCTTCTGGTGGTGGATTGCAGTGTCATCTTTGATGAATTACTCGTCAATCTTACCAAGGTGGCATGACAGTTGTCTCAAGAAGGCCTCACTTGGTCTGACTCAACACTTAAAACACCACCCGAGTACCTTCAAAATCCCTTACCGATCAACGATAGTATGGAAGATCTGAAGACTTGCTCATGCTGTCATCGTTCTATCTGAATCATAGTCCTGCTCGATGGCAGCTGATAAAAGACCTAGAACGGTCTCGCGAACCGAAGGATGCTGTTCCAAGGCCACTGACCTACCTGCAGTCGTCATGACGTCTTGCCCTGTCTCCAGTTCGAGAGAGTACAAATCTACGCCACGACGCAACAGTGCTTCGAGGACGCCGACGGCGCCATAGTACGCTGCCCAGTGCAACAGTGGCAGTTCAACCTTCGAGATATCTGTCTTTACCCACTCCTCCCTGTTCTGAAAAGAAACACGGTCAGCAATATCTGTATTACGACATATCTTTTGGTTCACGAACAGCTTTGCTCGCGCCTCAATGTTGACGCCCATTTCGATGAGACTGAGAGCTAGTTCCTGTACCTCACCATTCTCTCCGCTGTCTAGATGAAGCGCAAGGCAGTGCAGTGGCGTCCAGCCCTCGGGGGTCGACAGAAATGGATTGGCGCCATGGGATAGAAGATAGCGGGCAACACGGACCCTCATGTCCAGGTCCTTGAAGTGATGCGATGACTTTGCGTGGTCTGGAAATGGAGTCAATGCACGAGTCAAAGGGGACCAGCCATAGAGGCTTTGTGCGTTGACATTGACACCTTCAAAGGCCAAGAGATACTCGATGGATTCATGCTGACATCCAGCGGCAGCAAAATGCAGTAAAGTCTCACCAAAGCGACTCATTGACCCGATACAGCCTGCAGATTCACCGCCAGTATAGGCGCTTAAGTATAGTCGCAGTATTCGCAGAGGCGCATGCATGGCTGCGAGGTGGATGGGAGCTTCGCCCGCTTCGTTGTGCAGGCATACGGAGGCGCCATATGTGAGGAGAAGGCGTATCCCTGCCTCGTGGAAGTTTGCTTCCGGCTCTTTCAACGGAATGCGCCGAGTGGAAGACGCTAGAAAATGTAAAGCAGACATGCCTTTGCCACCGATAGCGTTCGCGTCGGCCCCCTTTTCCAAGAGAGCTACAAGGCCGCCTAGTGATAGAGGAGATTGAGCAGCTGATAGCAGAGGTGGGTGTGCGGTCCTGCAGTGGGTATTGAGATTTGCTCCAGACTCTATCAGCAGCGTAACGAGCTGTTGTTGGTGATAATAATCAATGGGCTCGTACGTTATTTTCTCAAAGCTCGTCAGCATCTTCTTCCCTTCCGCTGCCATGCGTAGAGCCGTGTCAAGATTGTCCTGGTCAAAGGATGCCTTTGAGAGAAGCGCTTCAGCAACATAAAAGTGCCAGTGAAGTGCAGCGCACTGCAGAGCACGGTCCAGGATGGTTTGAGGCCAGCCATCCCACCATCCTAGCAGGTCGGTGACGATGGAGACATGTCCCTCGTAGGCAGCTTGGGCGAGGCACGTTCTGAATGGATTATGATCCTCAACATGTGCCTGGGTTCGACTTCGGTGCCATAGGAGGTGGACCATTTCCCGCTGCCCGCTTTTCGCTGCTTGAGTTATCGGTGTGAAGTAATCATCTGTCGGAGGATGCTTGACATCCTCCAACACCACGAGGGCAGCGCCAGCTTTCAGCAGCATGTCAGCTGCTTCTATATTCCTGCACCAAACTGCAACGTCGAGTGGTCTGCCCCAGTGACTGCGGTAGTTCAGATCCGGCTGTGGAGACGAAGCGAGGAGGACCCGCAGTCCGGAGATGTCGTTGTCACGAATGCATGCATGGACCTCCTCTTCTGGGTCGATGAAGTATGTTTCCATTTTTGACTGAATACTCTCCGAATGCCGAAACATCTTGATAATGTGTTTCAAAGTTATACTTTGTAAATTTGCAGGACGAAGTTGCTTGGAGGAATGCACAGTGACTTGGAAGCCAGTTTGCTTGTGCAATGTTCGAGTGATGGTCTTTCGAAACAGTTATCAATATTGAAACGAACGAGCTGTATGGTAGAAGTCAAGAAGGGTATGGATGGGTACGAGCTGCGTTCGTCTTATTATCTCAGCTGTCGCATCTCCAATATTCCACTTTTGGTGGATGCCTGGCTGATGCCTGCAGCACCCTGTCAGTGCCACTTCTTACTGGCTTGGCGATGCGCTCTGGATGGCGTTGGCAGAGAATAAAACGCATTATTCAAGAGGGAGAGTAGATAAGAGTCGAAACGAGCTCCAGCTTGACAAAACATGTTCTTGGTTTAAGGTTGACGGTGTAACGTAGCTGGTGAACAACGACACACTGGCGCATGGCTATGAAGCTGTCGTCACATGTGCACAGCACTTCCGGCGGATCTAGACCAGTATCGAGTTTCCGAAGCTCTGACAGTCTAGCAACAGCTCAGAATATCCTTCTTGTCAAGCAGATTCCAGTTCCACCCCCAAACGAGTTGTTCTGTTCGCGCGATCTCCAATCACATGGCTGAGGATAAGCACCCTCCTTTTTTCTTGCTGAACTATAGCGATTGCCTCATTTACAGCAATACACTGTCCCGAACGAGGAGGGATCGTAATCTAGCCGTGCAGCTATATGTATGAAGATGCACAAAGCACCACGGAGAAATTTGGAAGCATCAATGAAGAGAAGAGTATGAAACTTGACCGTGGGCAATGCTACTACCAAATGTGCTGGATGGTCTGACATTCCAACTCTGTCACGGCGGTCAACCCGCCGCCTTGGCGACATCATTCCCGAGGGAGGGTCACATCAACCCCGTCATGTTGTGCATGGCGATATGTCCATCCATAGCACTTACTGTTGAAGTACGTGGCTGAGAAAAGGCCAAGCCTGAGCGAAAATTTCAAGCCAAACAAACGATGGCCTGCGAAAAGCTTCAATACCATATGCTAGCATAAGCCGCCGGCTAGACAGCTACACGGAAGGCTTTTCGCTAGCAACAACAAGAAATGCAGCATGTGACACAGTCCAGACATGCTAGATGGGTATTGCTTACGCGCAGCATTGCTACCGCACCTTGTGACACCTCAACCATTCCATAAATCTGACTGCACGCACGTCTTGGGCAGGTGCTGACCCTAGGAGCGCGCGCTTTTACTAGTCCTGGTAATTTGGTTCACATGTTACGACCTGGAAGCAGCAAACGCTTCCAGCCGTTCCGTTGGCACTGCAGCAGAGTACGAGGGTTCATGTGATGGCGTCGGTCTTTAACTCCGTGTGTAGTATAGGCAATCAAATATAAAGGCTCCGAAACATTGATGCTAGTTTTATTACCTTCTAATCTTCAGACCATCGATCCTAAACAATTATACATTGATCTCAGTCGTTCATCATGCCGTCCCTCCGTATCATTACCACCGTCCTGGCCCTTACTGGGGCTGCCATGGCCACGGCCTCTGCAGAATGCAAGGCAGACATTTACAAGCTCGAAGGCTACGGGTCAGGCACTACCGGTGGCGGCAGTAGTGACCCAATCGCTGTCAAGACGTGCACAGAACTCAGGGCTGCTGCCAGTCAAGGTGGAAACATTCACGTCTTTGGCTTCCTGAGTGGCTGCGGCATAATTGATCTCGTGGACAATACGACCCTCGAAGGAGGCGACTTCAGAGCCGGTAAGTGAAAATCCGAGGAAGAGAGTTGTTGCCTGACTTTTGTAGCCATTTCTGAGGGTGGAGTGCGGATCAAGGATGCCAACAATGTTATTGTCCGCAACATGGGATTCGCTTGGCCGTTGAATGGCCAGGGCTCATTGATTGTTGATGGTTCAACTCAAGTATGGATCAACCATAATGACTTCAACATGGGCCGGTCAAAGTATGAACATGACTTTGGCTCGGAGCTTGAGATTAAGAACAGTGACCTTGTCACAGTCTCGTGGAACATTTTTATGCAAACGGTACGTTTGGCCATGTTAGGGCCCCGAGTGAAGCGGTGTGATGTTGATAGATAAACCACCAGTGGAAGGGAGCCACCGTCGAAGGCGAGGCCAACGGAAGTCTTCAGGGTGAGCAGCTTCGGGTGACATACCACCACAACTTCTTCTTCGACGTCATGTCCCATGCGCCTTCTATCAGCGGCGCTACGGCCCATCTATACTCCAACTGTATCGACTACGCTCAGACTTATGCCGTAAGCGCCAGCCACGGCGCAAAGGTGCTCATCGAGAGCAATGCCTTCGTCGGCGCCAAGCAAGCCATCGTCACCGATCTGGACCCCCAGAACGAGGGCTCTGTGACCGAGCGCGATAACGAATTTTACGACAGCCCAACCAGGATCACCAAGACGGGACATGCCGAGCCCCCTTACGATTACACGTGAGTCTTGATTGTGTTGCATGATTTATTACTGACTATTGACACTTCGGTATGCAGTGTTGACCCTGCGTCGTGTATTTGTGATTACGTCTGCAGCAACAGTGGTAAGCGCCTCATAGTTGGAAAGGCTTGACTTGGAAAAATGCAGCCTTCAATACCATCTTGAGCATCGCTGTAAATGAAACGGATGATGCGTGAAGTTTGAAGTTGCGGAGGACATACGGACGCAACCACAGCATCAGTACCTCCATGTGCGGGCCATTATATATGAACTATGCTGCTCAATCTGTTACCATATTTCATAACAGCATGTGTCCTGCACGACCCGAAGAACTGGGAAAGTCAATTTGATACATTTGTTACGTGACTTGATCATCCTCACGTATTGCCACATTGCGTCCCATCGGCCGATTCAAGGTACCTCATGGAAGGGGAGACGATCCGATGACGCGCTGGGCCGGCATCGAGACTTTCGGCCTTTTGAGATATGCGGCGTAAACGAGGTCGGTATGAAGACATCTCTTCGCCACGTTATCACCTGTGTCAGAAAAAACAGATCTAGCCTTCATTCAGTGAAATCCGAGTCGAAAAGGATGGCTCAGGATTTTTCAATATCGGGTGACACACTATCTGACGGGGCGCTTCCGCCTCCAGCCAGACTGTTCACCAATCTCGGCCCAAATGCTTCGAATCGTGTGTAAGAGTCTCGGTAACCAACGTGGACCTTTTATGACATTGATTTTTCCTCCATTGCCAGTACCTCTTTGCAGAGGATTGCGCTATCCCTTCACCTCTTCGTTGGAAACTGACCATCGTATCCTGTAAATTCGTAGCACGTATGGCTATTGCAGTGCCGTTCGGACAGATTCGGGAGTCAAGATAGACGAGACTCTGGAAGCATCGCCTGGCAAAGACCAACGATTCTCAGCAATTCGCTGACCGAAGACTCTACTGGCCCGCTCACGTCTATATCTTCGACCGTGATCTTTGTCGATTTATCTCCTATATTGCTTGGTTTGATGAGATGGTGGTGTTGCAATGGCCCTTGTAAGAGACAAGTATCCGTCAGCTTTGTCTTACTTCCATTGCAACGATCAGGACTCATAAGGCGCTTCTCCAAGACCGAACGCTCGCAATGCGCATTGACCCAAAAAAGGCATGCATCTATCCCGCGAACCAAATCGAGATGCTCCTCAAGAAATGCGGTATCCGTTTCATTATCTGCAGCCAAGCAAGCTGTTAGGAGCACGGTATGACCTTCCTGGGCCCGTTGCCGAAGCTTTTGAAAAACGGGCACCCGTATTGAACGGCGCAAATCGTGGTGTTCTTTGCTTCGCTCTGGGATCACAGCAGCCACGGCGTCTATGAGTAGGTGATTATTAAGGAGACAGGTGCTCTGCTCGGGCAAGAGTTCCTTGATGCGTTTCAGGATAGTTAATTTGCCTGTTCCTGGGAATCCGTTGAGGACGATGATTCTACCGGCCATTGTTACTGTACTTGACGAAGCTGCCAGAGGTAGCATAGCTGAAGACGAGTCTCCCACTTTCGATTGCAACTGAAGGACACTTAAGTACGGACACTCGCCGAGAGGCGACGAAGGCTTTGAGAAAAATCCTCAAGGTTGTCAAATTTGACTCAGCCACGCAGTGCGTGACGAAACATAAACCTAAAAGATGAAGGCCTAATTTTCGGTGTTGGCTTGTGCAAATCATGACGGGATAAGTTACACGTGATCAAGGTATAACGTTACAGCGCCCACATATCTACCTCTCTTAGGCTTCACTAAAGGTAGCTCTAGGTTATGCAGCCTCAATCTGATGTTCGGATACATAAGGTATTTGTGAGTGTGACATGCCATCTTGTACGTGTCACCTGCAGGGTCTCGTGGAGAAGATCACACGAATCAAGTTGGTATGACCATCTCAGCAAAAAGTTATCACGCAATTCTCGTTAGGCGACGCATTTCGATAGTTTCCCCCACTGCCCTTTCTGTCCCCACTTTAGAAACCAATGCAGACACAAGTTGCAAGCATGCCACTGTCTCGGTCACTGCAAGCACTCCGCTTCAGCCTTGGTGCTCCTTGTGAAAATTCGGCCGAGTTTCTCAATCACGTCAGCCCTCTGCTTGTAGCCGAGATACTCTTCCCCACTCCGAGATCCCTCCGAAGTCGCAAATCTCACGAAGTCATCACATGTCTCGATCTTGCCTGGACTGATCCGTTGAAGCAAGTTGAAAAGAGTTTCGCCAGCATCATGCTCTAGCTGCCGAAAGGCGTGGATGGCGTTGCCTGTTGATGAAAGAATCTTGTTGGGCGTTGTGAGCACGTTAAAAATAAGCCGCTTGAGCATTTCATCAGATGCCAGGTATTGTGATGTCTTTAAAATGCTGGGCACGTTGCATGAGGAATCTAGATTGGGGCCAGATTTTGCCGCGGTAAAGGCGAGTTGCATGGGAACTAGAAATTTTCGCTCAAATGGGACCTCGGCGTCAATTGTAATCCCTTCTTCTTCCATCGTTTGACGAAACATAACTTCTAGAGGCTTGCTTAGAGCTGGTTTGGAGACTTCTGCAAATATTATCAAGTCAATGTCTGACAGTAGAGTATTGTTTTGAAGGACAGACGATCCGTAGATGACTGCAACGTAGGTCGTCTCGCCAAAGATACTGCGGACTCGGCGATCTAGCTTGGATTCCAAGCGTCTCAGCACTGATACAGAGTCCAAGAATTTGTATTGGGCTTGAGTCAGTAGTTGTTGTCCGATTTCTTCAACCCTATCCAGCAGCGCAACAACATTATCAATGGTAGAACTTGGGTTGCCATTCATGGTTCGCAATATGTACACTTGCTTTCCTGGTTCAAGTAATTGCTCATGAAGGCAGCTCTTGAGTGGAAATCCATGCACATAGAAGCTGCCGTCTTGACGAATAGCCTCCTTGATCTGCCAGTTTAACCTGTTCAGTTTCTCTAAATCCGAATCAGAGATTTTGGTGTTGCTCCGCATGCATTGAGCCTGAGTTTGTCTTGGGATGAACATCATCATGCATGAGTTGATATCAGTGTTGTTTAGTAAGACAATATTAGGCCGTCGTGCAATCTCGGACTGAATCGAGGCCGTTAGTTCTAGCCGTTCATCAACCAGTCGACCTAGCCCCTCTTTGCCGAAGAATTTGATAGTTGACCACATCTTCAAAGCGTCGAAGGCTTTTGAGCCAATAAAAGGGCTGATACGTCCAAGTGACCACTGCGTATTCAGAATAAGGTCAGAGCTAGTTGAGGTAGCAGCGTGAGTACTTGGATCTTTGAAAAGAACGAATGAGCAGTTGTATGGAACGAGCATGGTCTTGTGCGGATCAATAGTAATTGAATCAGCTCTCTCAATTCTTCCGAGTTTGTCCCTATGTCGCTCAGAGAAGATTAGTTGACTCCCATGGCAGGCGTCGACATGGAACCAAGTGTTGTTCTGCTGTAAAATTTCCGAAAGCCCGTCAAGATCATCTATCCGCATACCTCTTGAATCACCGGCATAAGCTACATAAGCAAGAAGATGATTTCCTTGATCTCGTTCTTGCTTGATGATGCGCTTGAGTGCCTCTTTGTCGGTCAGGAAATTGCCGACGATCGGGATTCGAATGACATTCTGTTCGCCTAACGACAACCACGCCATAGCAGATCGAATCGAGTAATGCTCAATAACATCCGGCACCAATACTCGAATCTTAGAAGGCAAGACTGGGATGCCGTCGTATCCTGAGCCTGGGAAAATTTTCTCGCGCGCTGCGAGAAGGGCGATTGTGTTGGAAAGACAACCGCCTAAAGTCTGAATTCCACCAATGTCACCAGCAGTCGAGTATGTTGTAGGCACTGAGTAGCCAAGTGCCTCACGCAGCCAGTGTATAACTTCCATTCCAATGAAAGTTGCTCGTGGTGAACAGATCTCTTGATTTGCCATATTCTGGTTCAAAAACGGGATAAGCAACGCAGCTGCGAGTCCGGGGATACCATTTGCTGCATCCGGGAAGCCCATGAAATTTGGCGAAGCCCAATTGCTACTGTTGCGGGCAATGTCCGAGAATAAGTCTAACAAATCCTTGCATGAGAGGCCCGTTTCAGGCATGCGATCGAATGCAATCTCCTTCGGAATTGCTTCCAGATTATCTGATAATACGTGTTCGGACACTTTGAAGGTTATGCCGAGATTGACCACATCTTGGAAAGCCATTTCGAATTCATCTCTGTGGTCATTCTTGGAGGACAGAAGAAACTTCTGCAGAGCCGACATCTTGATGAAGTAGGCGGTTCAATGGAGGAATGGATGATAGTCCTGGATAGTGGACACTGGACTTTGAAAGTTGCCAATTCGATGGAGAAAGTAACATCAAGTTTACTTGGAGTGCTAGACTCAACGCAGCCACCCTCAACAAAATCTTTCTTATAAATTTCTTCAAGGAGGTGGCATATTCGCTTTACCCAATCCTCCACAACGAACATACTTAGGTTGGTCGAGTCCCACATACGCTCCAAATGACTCTGTACAACCGTGAGACAGGTGAGATCGTATTAATATCAATGCGTTGCTGCAAATTTACATTTCGCCCAATCACGAACGTCCGTAGCCGTCCATTGGTGTCCACGAACACGACAGTAGTGACCGACAAAGTCATGCAATACTGGCACTACAATGACACAGCAGGCGTTGCTATGCGCTGTGAAAACCGCCACATGATCATTTGGTGTATCTGCTGCCAACTCATCGACGCTCTGTGCTTCCATATGATCCGTGTGACGACCATAACTGTACGACGCGATTCCAGCGTATGACAGTTTGCTCAACTGGCTGAGAATGGTAGTCAGAGCACAGACAGACAGTGCCAAGTCGACGAAGCGTCTGCGTCTAGATGGGTTCTGGTACATGCACGATAGCTGCATGACTAGTGGACGGATAGCTGAATTAAGAAGCTCATTGGTGGTCCACCGCGCAGCGCATCATTTCGACTCCTGCATGGCCAATTTACTGAAGGTCGCCATTCTTGTTGTCGCTGTACGTGATATGCAGCGGGCTAGGTGGATGCTACAACGGAGGACACATTGCGGTGAGTGGAATATGGTAATGTGCTTGATTGATATGACTTGACCACCCCAGTAGCCAGTTGTTCGGATTAGTTTGCATTTACGAAGGAGACCTGCAACAGGATCCTGAGGGGTCGCCTGGTGCTCATCATGGCGATCACTTGAACGCGCTGAACCAACATGCATATCTTGAAACAGGACTGCGCCTCCCCCGCAGCAGACGTAAGCCTTCGGAGATAGTCCGCGGGGAGATCAGTAGATCATGGAAAGAAAAATTTGGCGACCACATACATGGGCATTGATTGTACTCTTGAGGAAAGAATCCTCCAGGCAATTGTTGAAACCAGCTAAATGTAGCTAAGGACCTTGAGCAATTAAACATGGAAATCATAACACCGAATGAGGAGACATTCACTGTTGAGAGGCAATATGATAACATTTACAGCATACAGAAATACGTAACATTCATCGCTCTGTTCTATCAAGCTTTCCAACGGAGTACAATCCATCAACATCCTACTGAGGCGCTGCTGGGACTATATTAGTGGCTCTATCATTGTCTCTATCAACTCTCATAGACATTGTGTCAAACTATGCACCCGCGGCTTATGGGATGGGATTCTCTGATAAGCTAGCGTTCCATAGCGAAGCAGTGACAAATTCTCGTCGAAAGTAAGATTATGCGCTTTCTAACGCATCGGCAAACAATACAAACAGCAAATAACTTACAACTATATCCAACACAACTAACGGCGTCTGTCATGACAAACTACTGCAGTTAAGGTCTAGACCAAAGCGGTTTTGCCGATTCCATCAACCCGCTAGCACCAACCAATGGCGTGCTTCACCCGACTTTCCACTCTCGCGCTGGGAGTTCCGGACTCGGAGTGGCACTACTACGCCTTTAGTCCCATGCCAGCATGACCATGCCAGATGGGGCCAGCTAGCACGCCCTGTCACGTTGACGACAAGACGGGGTCCCCGATCTTTCTGACTCTCTACCGGCACCGGTTGACAAACTCACAAAGTGAACACAATCAAATTGAACGCAATCGCGAATGGAGTGCCTTTATTATGGGAGACTTGCCAGCCAACCACGAGCCTTTTGCTACCCTCCGGGACGACCAATTGATCCCTATTAGCCCCACGCCTTTTGACTGGGATGCCGACAATGCCATGCCCGTCTCTGAGCAGATCGCTGCCCAGTCCCGGGGTCCGCCCCAAGCTGGTAGCCATGATATAGATTGGCGAGCTGGAGAGCAGGTCATGTCCTCCTTCGCGCCGTCTGACCCGGTGCAGCTGCCAGTCGTCGCCAGCGAGGCCCCAGCAGTTCCTCCGAACCCTCAGCAGCCGCAGCAGCCGAAGGCTGGCGCCCGCTTCACCGTCTCGGTGGTCAAGGCACTTAGGCTGTGGTTCGAAAATCATGAAAAACACCCCTTCCCAAGCGCAAATGACATCCAGTCGCTCCAAGCACAGACGGGCCTGGAGAAGAAGCAGATCCTGAATTGGTTTGCCAACACACGACGGCGCTCCAGACCTCAAGCGTTCCGGTCCTCGTCGCCGGTTCCCTGGACAAGCCATGACCGTTCAACCGGTCCCGTCGATATACCGCCAAGGCGGCCGACTCCCATCCCATTCCAAAACATGCACCCCATGGAAAGATGGGAGCAGTCCCCGCCCGAGCACGAAGGAGCGGCCCTTTTGGATATCTCTCGAGCCGTTGCCACATATCCTGCAAATGACCTTCGTCAAACCAGCTCTAGGAACTCGATTGACTCCTCCGCGAACGGATCTATGGTCAGCGGCGATGCCACTTCATGCTCAAGCAGAGACTTCCACTCCGACTCTTCCGCGCATTCGTTCAGCTCCCATTCCGTTGTCGGCAATCCCGATCTGATCAAGAAGCCGAACCATCGTAGACGACGGCGAAGGCTTGCTAAGCGTGCTGGATCTTACATGACCAAGCTCAAACAACAGCTTGACGTCTTTCAATGCACATTCTGTACGGAAACCTTCAAGACGAAGTACGACTGGCAACGTCATGAAAAGTCCCTTCACTTGCCCATCGAGGAATGGACCTGTTGCCGGGAAGATTCGGCAGTTCAGAGTACGGAAAAGGGGCTTATTTGCATCTTATGTGGAGAGGCTGACCCTGACGAACCACACCTGCGAGCACACAACGCCGCCGAATGTCTAACACGACCTCGGGAAGAGCGGACTTTCTACAGAAAGGATCATCTGCGGCAGCACCTGAAGCTGGTGCACGGTGCCACCTATGTAGACCCGCTTATGAAAGCATGGAAAGTGATTAACGACGAGATCAAATCGCGATGTGGTTTTTGTGATGCCGTCATGATATCGTGGAGCAGTCGCATCCATCACTTGGCTAATCACTTTGAGAAAGGATGCACAATGGCGACTTGGAGTGGTGACTGGGGCTTCGACGAAGAAATTGAGGAAATGGTTGAGAATGCCATGCCCCCCTGTGAGTGAACGCTGCTTTCCATAAAACTCCTGAGACTTGACTTACCACAGGCTAGATCTGATCTATCTCGAGCAAATGTCGCCGCTTCCCTTCTCTCCATTAAAGGGCTCTGTTGAGACGCCAGTCAACCCATACGAGCTACTCGGTGTCGAAATCGAATACTACATTCAGGACTATCTCGATAAGGAGGATCGGCTCCCGAGCGATCTGGAGCTTCGATACGAAGCCTGCTCCGTCATTTTTGCAGCCGACGTCTTTTCGTGTATGCCGGTCTCCTTGGCGCCTTCGTGGCTCCGCGACGTGATCATGTCGTCGGACGAAATTGCAAGCCGAGCTCGCCTGCGACCCATTACGCACCACAAGACGTGTGTTAGTCAACTGACCATAAATGGAAAAGGCAACATCTTTGAACACTGCGCTATGGAACTGGAACTGCGAGCTTTCTTGACTATGCATCGAGCGGCTGGTCATTCCTTGTCAGATCATGAAGTTCGGCAAGAAGCCCTCAACATTGTCACTCGCACGCATGCCCTGCTGACAAACGACTTCAAACGCTTCATGAACTTCATCGGAAGGATGATCTGGGACTCTGATCGGTGGGTATCACTTGTGCGTGAAAGGGCCGAGAGGTTGCAAATCGATCAAGTAAACAACGGTCAAAGGGAAGCCATTCCAGGAAACTGTGTCTCTGCCTCGGCGGGTCTTCCAGAGTCTAACCAATTGTTTCTACCTGACGCTTTCATTGGAGAAGGATACTTTAAGGGCTCTGACGAGTTACCAGGTCCGGCCTTGATACACAATGTGGACGGTGACAATTTTGTGAACCCAGCAGATCTTGAAGTTTCTGGAGAAGTACCCAATCCCTTAGAGACTTCGATGAGCGCCTTGCACAATGCCGCTAATAAAGACTGGGTTTCCTCCGACATTTGGGGCTCGACAGGCAGTAGTCCAATGTTTTCTTCGATCACACCGCCTATCGTGCCTAGCCCCAACTCCAGCCTGCTTGCAACAGGGCAAGCATCGGCTCAAACGTCGACTTCACCTCCCTTATTGGCGGCTTCGTCAACCATGGGCACACACGAAACTTCCCACGACACCTATCGTCACACCACCGGTTGGTCGAAGCAGAAGTATTTCCACAACTCGCCCAACTCCTATTGGGCCCTGTTCAAAGACTTGACCCGCTACGTCCAGCGGACCATGTCACACCATAACCCGGACCGCCATGTTCCCACTGACGAAGAGCTCAAGTATCAAGCTCGGTGGATTTGGTGTGGAGAGTGAGTGTTCATTACGATCTTGTGTACCTGAATATTGGCTAACAGATTTTTGCGTCTAGTGGAGATCCGTGGAATTTTACCCCAGCAGATAATGATCAATGGTTGCAAGAGTTCAAACGAAAGGCCGGTATTGTAGAGAATGGGACTATTAATTGAGTGTTAACCCGTATAGTTGGGACTGCTTTGGAAGTGATGCATTGGGTTTGGTAGTATTTAGAATCGAATAGGTGTTCCTAGGGAGTGCGTAGGAGTTTAAGATGGTCCATTTACTTATTTCTGTATCGGACGAACATACTGTCTCGTAGAATTTCCAGTTGGGAACGATGCAAAGTAACAAGAAGCTTGATCGGTTCTTTTCAGTCTCTCCTGGGATGCTTGACACGATCTATACCTACACCAGTAAACCTAAGAGATATGGGAGGCCTGAGGAAGCCTAGAAACTATTCTTTACAAGCATATTCTTTTTCGCCGGAGCATAACCTTCAAAGTTAACCAGCAGGAGGAGTGGAAGCCAGGCCAGGTTGATAATTGCTTACCACCAGTCACTGACGGGGTTCATCCTACATCTGCCGACCCCGAACAGAGTGTAAAATTTTGTGCCAGCGTGCCACCACACGCTGTTTGAGCTGCGGTTGCGCGATATCCTTGCTTTTGCTGACCACTTGTCTCGGAGGTTCGGGTTTCAGATGAGGATTGAGCTCAAGATATGTCCTTAGAAGACCCAAAAATATCTCTTCAACATTTGTGCCGTCTTTCGCTGAGGTGCTCAAATACTTGCAGCTGAGAGCTTCAGCCAGAGAAATTGCTTCCTTCTCAGAGACTTGCCGATGGACTTCTGCTACATCGTAGTAATTTCCAGCGATAAATATCGCTACGGGCAGATCTCTTGCCGCTTGAATGCGATGATGAAGTTCTCGGACCCTCGTGAAAGAATCCCTCTGCAAGAAGTTGAAAACTAATACAAAGCCGTCTCCAGTGGACATTAAATGGCGAGAGTAACTACCTTCTTCGCCGCGGCCTTCTAATGTGTCCATTACCCAGGTTTGGCCGTCTATAGTGAGAACCTTACGGTAGACCGTCTCAGTGGTTGGGTCGTACTGTACATAGCGTTAGCCCCTGTCTGATCTTGAGAAAATAGGTGACGGACGCCCTCCATCATGTAGGGTGCACCCGACACAAATCGCTGAGCCAAAACTGTTTTTCCTGTATCAGCGTCACCAAGTAATACGATGTTGACTGGACCTATGAATGCGGCCATTTCTTCTGATGTAGCTTTACTCCAGCTCCCTGCTAACGCGCTGAATCAATGTTGTGGTCGCTCAAGGAAAGATTCTTGCGGAGCTTGCAATGATATTTAGGCTAAGCCAATTGTAACAATGACAGCTGGTCGTTGGATAGCTGCCTAAAATCCCCAAACGCAGAGTGACTATTTCATCTGAATTTCGCGAGGCGGCTCCTCAGTGACTGCTCTCAGTGCCAACCCTGCTCTCGCAACCAGGGTCAATGGATTGTCTTGTTTTCAAATATTCTTTAGCGATCATCCTTGAGACAATGAGTACAAGGCTCGTTTCGTCAACTAGAAGCTCGATTGCCTCTGCCAAGGATTGCTAGAAATGAGTAGATGATCCTTGCTGGTCGATAGCGCCATTTTTAGGCAGCTAGATTGGGTGTTTCCCGCCTCCAACTGGAGGCAGCCCTTAAGCCAGCTAAACACTTTACGTGAGGCGCAAAACTAAGCCATTGTGCCATTTACTGCAGGTGTTGTGGACAATGGCGGTAACTTTGCGGCAATCCTGACTGCAACCACATGCCTCCGCCACCCGTTCAACCAACCTCTCAAGGATCAAGCTCCTGAAATCGATGCCAAGTTCATACAAAGCCTTAACATTGGGGGATCTCTGAAGTGCCTAGATGCAACGAACAGTTGACTTACAGCGTGCTGCGCCTCCCCCTCTTTTCCTGGCCCTGGCATGCATTTACAAGAGACTTGTGGGCCTTGGCCAGGCAATCTACCAAAATTTAGGCCATCATTGCGGCACGGGCATCGAAAATGGTCTAGATATTCCCTACTGCAGCAGAAGATTACATTGCATTATCAGCTTGTTTTCCTGCATACTGCTCTGCCCTGGCTGCCTTTGTACACATAAATACACATCGCTATGGCTCTGCGTTGGATGGTTGCACACTCTTCCGTAGTCATACCAGACACGATAAAAAAGTCCCCCAAATATGCCAGGTCTACCGCATACGGGCCACCAACGACAATGGTAGCAGTCTGCCAACCCTCCGCTACAGACACAACTCCTCAGCAAGGTATTTGCAGCTAGTTGTCGACGTTGAAGGCGTGGTTGACTCTCTTAGGGTCACAAAATACCGAAACTAACGAGTCCAAGAGGACCGTGCCGATTTCCATGTCCAATGACAAAATTCACGAGCAGTTTCTGGCAAATAAGACAGATGAGAGTGTATGCGCGGTCTCAACATCAAGCCAATGCGAAACTCGTCACAGTAATGAGTCTGAGAAGGTGCTTCCATTTAGCAACCTGGAGAATGGCCGTGTTGACGCAACGCATGTAATTACCACCAGCGGCCCCCCTGCTGTAGACGATGAGCATTCGAGGAACTTTAACTCTCCAACCGAAAGCGAAAAGGCGTTTGGGTGGCTATCGACACTGAGTTTGATCTGCTTCGCCCTCGCTTTTACGTCAATGATGCTTGCAACGATCCTCCTATACTATTTCTCTGAACAATACCACGGACTTGGTTCACCGAAGCACGAGCTCTACTATGCATGGAAATACGGCCCCACTACTTGTACGTCATGATTCATGCATGAGCTTCAGAAATTCTAACATTTAAATCACTTCCCAGTTCCTCTCATATTGAATGTGTTGTGGGGACAAGTCGACCACGTAGTAAAAGTATCCATGCCCTGGGAAGAGCTCCGCAAGGGTCCATCTTCAGCTGAAAAGACCCTACTCCTGGATTATGTATTCCCTCTTCTCCCTGTGAGCCTGTGGAAGAGCTTCAGGAATCGGCACTGGGTGGTGGTCCTTACGATTTTGGGTCGCGTGCTCATTCAGGTCACAGTAAGTCCTCCATTCGCAGTTCTGCTTTTATCGACCTTCTTTATGCTGACAAGACCTCAGACTGTGCTATCAACAGGTCTGTTGACTCTTGAACCGACCTGGTTTATGGAGGAACGGGCTGATTTTCTCCTACGAAGTGAGCTACAAGAAATCACCAGGGAAACGCTAGCTTATTCGCCCATTTTGCCAATCACAACATATATTGGAACTCAAGCCTATGGCCGGGATTATCGTTCCGGTACCTCATCAAATATTGCCGTCCCAATCGTTGAGCCTCCGAAAATAGCATCCGGGGACCACGATTATAGCGTTGTTGTCGAAGGCTTGAAAATCGAGATGACTTGTGAAGCTTTGTCCTTGACCAATGGCACAAAGAGACCGAGCTTCGAAGAACTTTCCAGTGGCGGCGGACCTTGGTGGACCGCTGATATCTCGGCCCCTGGATGCGAGATCAAAAACGCCACAATCGCCAAGATTAAGGACTTGCGTGTCAGCAGCACTGCTACCCAAAACTACGAAATGACACTAGGCCAGTACCGTTGCTATGCGCCTCCGGAAGATGGGTTCTCGGATATCAACGAATGCAGAAACGCCGCCAACTGCACCGGATCATTGCACCACAAACCGGAGCATCTTCGAGATCCTCGACTGTTATTCTCCGTGGCCGACGTTCGATTTTCTCCTTATGCGACTCGCCCATTTTCGCCACCAGAGCATGCATATATCCACAAACTAACAGCGATACTGTGTAAGCCGTCATATTCTGTCAACACTTTCGAAGTGACACCTCCTTCCGGCTCAGATAGGCTCCAACAGTCGGTTCGCTCTTTTGGTCATGGCCAGGATGCGAAGAAGTTCGAACACTTTGATGACCTCGACTTAGCTGTCGCCGGTGTTCATTTGGCGGAGCAGTTTTACAAGGATTTTTCTAGCATGTATTCGTTGTTTAGCGAGTCACTACATCCGTTCTTCCACCTCATGCTTATAGCGTCCAAAAACCAGGACCTAGGCGATTTCCTCGATCCAGATTTTCTCGCGGATACGGCAAGCAATATGTTCACTGGTATAGTAACTCAATTCGTCCATGAGGCAGCATTCAAGCCTATCAATAAAAATGCTACTGGAAGCATTGATGTACGTACGGACAGGCTCAAAGTTTCACTAGCCTCGACAATTTCCATGTCCATTCTCTTAAGCATGTTGGCACTGATCGCCCTGGCTACCATCTGCGTCCGTCCGTCGTCAACTACAACGGTGCGGAGTCACTCTGCAGCATCAATAGCAGTTTTGCTGGCTTCAAGCCCTTCCTTGAATCAAATCATGAGTCAGATGAGGGTTCTGAGCGATGCATTCGTGCGAGATTTTCTCGGAAATTTCAAGTACAGATGTATCAAGCTGACTGAGGCTCACGAGATTATTGATATCGAACCTGTATCGATTCCTGCTTCAACAGGGAACGAAGCCAATTTCAAAGAGACTGGCAAATTGTCGTGGTGGCACCCAGTTGCTGCCACTCATGGCTTCAAAGCTTTAATCATCGGTTTTCCCCTTGCGATCATCGCAGCATTGGAGGTAATCCAGCACTTGTCCGAGCGAAGCATTGGAATACTTGAGCTTTCACCAAGGAGTATACCTGTCTTCACCACGTATACACCTGCCATGATTTTTATGACACTAGCGGGCTTATACTCGTGTTTACAGTCTACAGCTGCTGTGCTCGCGCCTTTCGTAGCTCTGAAGAACGGCCACGCTACTTTTTCTCGATCGATCGGCGCTACATTTTTGGGGAAGACAACTCCGCATGCGATTTTTCTCTCGCTCAGAGAGGGTCACTTTTTATTGACAATTACTCTTTTGGCGAGCTTCCTGGGTGGTTTTCTTACCATCGTTGCGTCAGGCCTATATAACTCCATTGAAATCACCGAAACGCATATGATCACAGTGGCTGAAAAGTACACATTTAATTTCGATTTCACGACGCCGCCTGAAAACGATAAAGCCATCGCAGTTTCCATACTGCTTGAATACCTAGATCTTGATCTCGGTGTGAATGCATACGATAATCTGGCCTTTTTCCTGCCAGGCGGATATCACGAGGGCCTAATTGAATCCAATAACAAGGCCACGTTACTACGTGCCAAGGTCAAAGCTTTGCGGCCAAGGCTGAATTGCACTACCTTGGATGCAAATGATATCACTGTGACTGAATTCGTCGAGAAAACTCCCCATCAATTTGACGACTATACGATGGCATCGTTCTCTGTTAGTCTGGACCCACACGACTGGTGCGAGTCTCTGCCAGCCAGCAACGGTACACACTCGAACATCACTTGGTCACAAATTTTGCTTGTCCCGGAGAACGGAACTCCTATTTACTTCGGTGAGACTATCAACTTGGGCTGGAAACAAGAGCGGACGAGTTCACCTTGGGATTATGACTCACCGAGGGAATCTCACACCTCAGCAGGGCATGGCTGCCCTAGCGTGCTCGTGAAGCTTGGTCAAATAAGAAAATCGGACATTGCGGCTCAGCCCGGTATCACAGGATCTTCCTTTGAGTCGGATGTTGGAGTGGTGATCTGCTACCAGAACATAGAGGAGCTCGAAGCAGACGTAACTCTAAGTCTTCCGAGCCTCGAGCTCGACTTATACCACCCGCCGCAGATCAACAGATCATCGGCAAAACTGCTGACACATAGGAACGATAGCAAAAGATTTGACTTCCAACTTGGGCCATGGTTGAACCAAGTCATAGATCCAGCATCACGAAGAGAAATGCTTGCTTTCAACCAGTCCCTGATTGGGAACGATCTCAAACATGATGCCTTCATAACCAGCCTTGTACAAGGGAGTGATGGGCGCTATATTGAGAACATATTGGGCAAAGATAATAGCGTTGGGTTGATTGAGGCGGCAAACGCCGTATACGGGCGGTACATCGCGCGAACATTGAACCTCAATAGCCGTGTAGCGGTTTCTGAAGCTGATGATCCGGCCATCATCAACGGCACTGTTACAGTTGGGGGGCTAGAAAAGTTAATGCAGAGTCGGGAGTCCAAGATGGCGCTGCAAGTCATGTTATCCGTCATGGTGACTTGTGGGGTCGCGACGACGCTTCTGCTTCCGATGCGAAAGATATTACATCACAGCCCATGCTCGATTTTCGGTATCGCAATCTTGCTAGCAGGCTCAGACCTGGTCAATCATGAACTGGCAACTCAGCTCGGAGAAGGCTCGGGAGCCGATGAGGATGTGTGTGTATCCAGGGGACTTGAGCGCAGGACATACAGCCTGAAGTGGCGGCAAGGAGCTTTGGATGCAGCAGGTGAGAGTAGAGAATATGGCATAGATATAGATCCAGAGCCTAGACGTGATTGACTTTTAAAATCATCACTTGAACGAGGTTTTTGTTCACCCTGGTTACTTGCGTACGTCTTGACTTTGACGTCGATGGTGTTTCATTCTTCCTCTTCAACCACGGCTTAGCAGCAGATTCATGTAGCGGTAGACATCATATATGCTTAATCAGTCAATATCTGAGGTGACTGTGGTGAAATATGATGCACTAAGAGACCTACATTCTCGCTCTAATGAATGGGGTGCTTAGACTGAGCTGGAAGATTGCTTAGGCTGCACACTGGTGGCCTCGGTGGGCCTCTGACTGCGACGATCATCGCCAGTTCGATCTGGAGAGGATTGGTAGACTCTAGGGGCCCATCCTCTGTTGCGAATGTAATCATCGGGGTGTCGAGAGTGCACTGTGTGAGTCGTCCCAATCAGAGCCAACTTTTGTCGCCACCTGTCGACAAGCAAACGGTGCTCACCATGTCAATGTATTCTTGAATCATGTAACCCCTATCAGGCTGCAAATGTCCTTCCAACTTTGTGCCGAGCTGCGAGATAAAGTTGCTGCAGTCAAGGGGGGTCTCACTTGTCCAATTAAAATGTCGTGATAAACCCTCAATGCAGATTTGGTCGGCCTCTTACGTGCATCTGCAGACGAGTTATCACTTGGTATGTCTCCCGCAGCCGGGCCGCAGAATTTCCCGTCTGATAATTCGTCAGGAGCAGGATTGAAGCTATCATTTGCATGCATGTCGCGCCGGGCGCCCCAAATGGGCCAACTATTCGAGGTCCCGACTCAAGCCATGATATTTGCACATTGCTCACCGAATAGTCGCACATTGAGGATGATGTATTTCAGGCAGTCACAGTCGCAATTCCTAAAACTGACAGAAATTTCCTTCCTTTTTTGTCTTTTCCCTTCCTCGTTTCTTTTTGCTTAGGCTCTTGTGCTCGGATATAAAATGCCGGAACGCCCCTAGCCTTCAATCTACAAATCCTCATTCAGCAAGCACTCACTCAACTTCAACTCAGCTTCTTTATGACCAGGAACACTTACGGCTATACCCATGGAGACGGGTTTGCGGGCTCATCGGACCAAGCCGCAGACCCGTCTCACTCAGTAGTAGGTCAAGATAACATTTACTAAATTCCAAGGACCAAATGCTAATAGTGGTGACAGTAGATGATGCATTCTCCAATTTCCACTACCCATCAGTTGATTTCACTCAATTGCCTCAATATGATTATTTGCATTCATCTCTTCTACCTCGGCGTCCTGCGGAACCGATTGCTTTGGCTGCCGCAATGGCATCTCCGAGCTTCCAAGACTCGTCCTCTCAGAGATATACATCCTCAGATCTCTCCATAAGGGACGACTCTTATTTGGATCTCCGTAGCTCACCAACTTCTTTTGTCGGAGATTCTCCTCAAGCTACCTTTCAAGGGTTGCAAGCGAGATTGAATTTCATGAACGATTCGCAGATGGAATTTCCAGCTCGTTAGAAAGGCCCATCTACGTCACTCGATCACATGGAATCTCAATCCGCGGACAACCTTTTGGAGGAAAATTTGGGAGATGGATTTCTAACACATTCTGACTACTTCGAGCGTTCGTCTGAGATATTGGCGGAACAGAACACAGAGAAAGAATTTGATGAGCTTCGGCTGTTGTATCCAGGAAGCACTGAAGGTCTTGTTGGGGACAGGTTTCGTTGCAACCGCCGTGACTGCACAGAGACTTTTGCAAGTCATAGAGACAGGAAGTAAGTGCCAGCTCCAGGTTATGAGACTCTTATTTAACAATCTTAGCAAACATATTCGGCAACTCGAGAGACCCGTGATATGTCCCTACTGCCCCCGAAGAATGGTTCAGCAACGTGATATGAAAAGACACGTGAACAGCCATGAAACCGGGAGAGAAGGCTTCCTTTGTGAGTGTGGAAAAAAATTCACAAGGGGGGACAACTTACAGCGGCATTGGAATATTTGCCTTTACGTGCAGGGCGTTGGGGTTCAAGTGGCCGGATGATTAGCCGTGGTTTCCTTTGTTAGTTAGGGTTGAAGGTGATGATGAGTTTCATTTAGTTATACGATTTTGACAATTCTGGATAGAACTCACTTCATGGTTTACTTTCTGAATACGTTGGAACCTCATTTTCAGCTGATTTACCTTGAGTGTGTATCCCTATCACCCGGCAATAACTGTTGTTATCGTTGCTATATGATTCCAGGGCCAATTTTTGTCACCCATTCGGAGGCTACCCTATACATAAACTTGGGACACGTAACCCTGGCTTTGCACTGGTTCTTGTCGCTAAAAATCGTCAAGAATCGGGTAAATCGCATTGAGACTGCTTCTTTCAGCAAGCGAACGATGCTTGTCCGCTCTGGAAGATGTCTTGGTTACAAGCTCGTCGCATCACTTCGAAAACTATCGACACGCTTTATTTCAATGTCGATAGCAGATGGTGAAGATCAGGGGAGTCTTTGCCAGTAGTGTCCCCATTTGCACACCTGAGCGCGTATAAAGGAACTAAGGGTATCGTCCATACTTGCGTTCATATCACGACAATTACTTTCTATTTGATGTCGGAACTCTGCTGCAGAACAAATCGATCAAATGTCAAATACTAGTCTTGTTGTATTGGAAGACTCTGATTCGCCAGCATCAGGCACGCACGCTAAGCAGTGACCCTGTTTCGCGCCAGTGCAGATCTGAGGCCTCGCAAAACTACGTCATGGATTCCGCGTCTGGAAACAGCACAAGACCGGAAAAGCGATAGCTTCTGAGTCGTGTTCTGAGCCGGCCAGCAAACCATCACGCCAAGCTGGAGATGGTGCGATAACCACCTTACATCGTAAAAGCTCCCTACCACATCTGTTCTTTTTACAAATCATTCGGCGTTGCGTGAAACGAGCCGTTGCCTATCGCCTACGCTCTGGTTTTGGCGCTGCATCACTGGCGGCGATGGAGGACCCGTTCTTCACTCTGGACAAGGATGCAAAGGTATGGACTACATGATAACGAAATTAAGACGAAGGAGTCTACAAGCTTCATCAGCTGAAACAAATCTGGGCGACACTTTGGCTTGCCGTCCTTCGTGCATTTGAATATCACATCATATCCATTTATCTTGTGCTGTTGTCCACCATAAACTAACAATCTTTAGCCTCGGGGTTCTGCCTCCCTGGCAGCAGTTCTGTCCGCTTTCATTCCTACATGGGTAAGTAATTGCGGTTGACGGCGTCGGCCATTTTGGAGGGCTAAGATTTGCAGATAACCGGACTTCTCTTCGTTGCTGCATTTATTATCATAAGGCAACGTTTCCCCAAGATCTACTATCCTCGAACATACATGGGTACAATACCTAAGCAGTGAGTGCCGACTACTTGTTGACCCCAATTTATCTACCCTTCTGGTCAGGATCCTAATGGAGCGTTCATGAAGACATCGAACCCCTGCGGCCGGCAGCTCTTACTTTGGATGGGCTCGATCCATGAGAAATTTGTCCGACAAGTTCATCCTCTACCATCACTCACTGGACGCGTATCTCTTCTTACGCTTTCTTCGCACTATTATCTTTATTTGCTTCGTTGGTAGCTGTCTGACATGGCCCACCTTGCTCACTGCCAATGCCACCGGCGGCGGATCGTCTACACAGCTCGACAAGGTGGGGATTGGCAACGTGGAAAAACAGAGCCATTACTATGCCCACGCCGTCATGGCATGGGTTTTCTTTACTTTCGTCATGTTCACCATAACTCGAGAGAGATTCTGGCTCATAAGCTTGCGGCAAGCATGGGCTCTATCCAAGAACAGCGCGTCACAGCTGTCTTCCAGAACCATTCTGTTTCTCTCCGCCCCACCGGACGCCCTTGAAGAAGGCAGCATGAACCGCATCTTTGGCGACGCCGCTGTACGCGTATGGCCTGCTGTCGAAGGAGCGGAGTTGGACAGTCTGGTGGCAGATCGCAACGGCAGTGTTGAGCAGTTGGAGGTAGCAGAAACGAAGCTCATTCGGCAAGCCTGGGATCGGGTGCGAAAAGAAAAGAAAAACAACCCGCAAGATGAACAAGTCAGTTACGAGAGTCTATCGCGCAACATGCAAGATAAAATCAGACCTAGACACCACTTGGGCCGCATGAAGACGGGAGAAAAAGTCGACTCAGTTCAATGGCTGCGTCGGCGCATCAAGGAACATGAATCTCAGATCGAGGATGCACGGCAACACAAAGATGCAGCCGCTGCGAACAACGCCACTGCAGTGTTTGTTGAATTTAAAACCGTGGCGGATGCTCAAAAGGCTTTGCAACAGGTTCTTTCGACCGAGATCCTAGCCCTCAGGCCAAGATTTCTCGGAGTATCGCCGAAGGAAGTCATATGGAAGAACTTGTTCCTTTCACCGGAAAGAAGGATATCACAAGACGGCGTGGCTACCGCCCTAGTAACGGCTTTAATCCTATTCTGGTCCATCCCAAGCGGCCTGGTTGGACTTCTCTCCAACATCACCTACCTCGCCGACAATGTCGAGTGGCTTGCGTGGTTGAAGAACCTACCCGACCCAGTCATGGGACTTCTCTCAGGGCTTCTGCCCCCTTTGGCTTCGAGTCTTCTTAGCAAGTATGTTCCAAACATATTCAGGTGTAAGTTCATGCACTCTTGTCTCTTTATGAAAAATGTTATCTTACACCTCGCAGTCATTTTCAGGTATTTTGGCGGTACGACGACCACGGCAAATGAATTGAAGGTTCAGAAATGGTTCTACATTTTTCAAGTCACTCAAGTGTTCTTTGTCACTGCAGTCTTCTCCGGCGGTGCGACCGTCTTTTCACAGCTCGTCAAGAGGATCAAAAACCCGGGCACGATCCCGAGGCTCCTTGCGAGGGAGCTGCCAAAATCATCCAACTACTACATAACTTACTTCATCATTCAAGGAATTACAACGTCTGCCGACAATATGCTCAATTGGAGCGATGTTTTGCAGTATCTAATAATGGACCGGCTGTTCGATAAGACGCCACGACAAAAGTTCAACCGGTACACGAGTATGAAAGGAATTTCCTGGGGAAAGGTATTTCCCAAGTATGCGAATTTCGCCATTATTGGTATGAGTTGAATAATCCACATGCACTTTGTACCGTCAGTGGACTAACATTTGTTCATAGCAATTGCGTACTCTTGTATCGCACCATTAGTACTCGGATTCGCGACTGTCGGACTGATTTTGTTCTACTTCTCTTATCGGCACAATCTACTGTTTGTGATTCAAGCCAAGGTCGATACTCGAGGGCAAGCTTATACCTTGGCCCTCCAGCACCTCATGACTGGAGTCTACGTCGCTGAGCTTGCACTGATTGGACTCTTTGGTCTCTCTAGCGCCACAGGCCCAGTCGCGATGCTTGTGATCCTGCTTTTGCTCACAGTTCTTTATAATTACTTGGCGGACAAGTATCTCGTTCCTTTGGAGAGGTATCTCCCGGCAGAGCTAGCCTCGGAAAATAGGGAAAGTAGTGAAACAGCACCTCTACTGGCCTCGGCTGAAGAAGGCCAATCTCTTGGCCATGCAGGTGTAAATATCCATCAGTTAGGCCAGCAGGCACACATTCCGCCAAAGGTCCTTGACCCTGTTGCTCGATTCTTCGAGCCACACAAGTCTGCTTCATTGAGGGCAACGATTCGTTGGCTTCGCGAAGATGATAAAGACTTCCGGGAGTTGGAAGAAGAAACACCAGAATACTCTGAGGAGTATCTGACCAAAGCTTATAAAAACCCGGTTCTCACATCGTCTACGCCAATTGTGTGGCTGCCAAAAGACGATGCGGGGGCCAGTAAGCACGAGATCGCCGAGAATGAGAAATCGGGGTTGAAATCGACGGATCAGGGTGCATGGCTGGATGAGAAGGGAGCTGTGCGATGGAACCAGAGGGATTTTGATGATGTTCCACTCATCGGTGCATAATCACCGGTGTTCGCCCAATAGTGCATAAGTGTGATAGCACCGTTCAAGATTCATTTGACCGGAGATGGCATTGCAGCGATTGATTCGGGAATTCAGAACATTTGTGTGGATGGATTATCTTGCTTCCAGACAAGACAAAAAGTGAAGGAAAAGGTTGTAAGATGTCATGTCGGTGTTGGTGGCACAAACAGGTTTTAGCAACTTGTCCAATATTTTTCTCAGCCACTGAATATGGTCAAAGGTATCTCAAATTCTGGTATCAGAGTTTGACATTATTAAAATGCAAAGGTCATTGTAGGGCCGTGGGGCGCTTGTTAGTGGCCGGCTATCAAATGGAGTTGACTTCCCGGGTCCGGCCCCCGCGGAATCCGGAATGCACTTTGTGGCAACAACCACCAGTAGGCGTGTACTAGGTAGGCATACATGTGGGTATTGTTCACGGAGTCTCGGGCGCCCGGCAGCCGAATCGTGCGGTGCTTTGTTGAGCGTCATGGCTTACCGCACCCTCGGCGAGCCCATATCTCCATGCCAGTGTTTGCAACGGGTTTGTGTCTCACTTTTGTCCTCGCTCCCATCAGCAGCCCTTGGTGACTGAAACGTTCCGACCGGAAATCTCGCGAATAGAGGAAACTCCGAAGTTACATCAAGATGGACACGGACGAACGTGCTCAATCTTCTGACCCTGGCCAGGGTAGCCTTGCGCCCCCCGGTGTGCCCAACAAGAAAGCTGTAAGAGCTCAGTCCAGTCCGATCATGTACCGCTCCATCTCGATAAATTACGGTCGCTAATCTGAGTCACATATCTCGCATATCTGCAGTGTGACATTTGCCGACAAAAGAAGGTTGAGCAGAGCTTTGTTCCGATTAGTTGGACATCAACACTAACTGAACGTTACAGATTCGTTGCGATCGATACCTGCCCTGTTCGAACTGTCAAAAACAGAATTTGCAATGCTCTCAATCGCCGCGTGCCCCCAGGGCGAAACGAAAACGAGCTTCAGCGGCCACGAACCCAGAGTAGTGCGTGGATTCCAGTTGACCTTTTTTCGACCCTTCTAATCTCCATGAGTGTAGCACGGAGAAGATTGATCGCCTGGATAAGCGGCTGGATCAGATGAATCGCTTCATAGATGCATTGGCTGGGGATAGAAGTAGCATATCTCGTCATACTACGGACGAGCTTGCCTCCAACAGCCCAGCTCACTCGACCTGCTCTGCTTTTTCAGTCCAATCAGTTGAGAATAATGTGCCAACCGGCAACGCAAGCCAGAACAGCTTGGTGGTTTGTGATACGATACCAAATACCACATTATCGCCCATCACAAAGGTGGAATCTCCTCTAGAGCAGGATGAAGGGGTAACAACAGTCATGGAAGGCTTGTCGTCCCTGTCAACCCACTCCATGTTGGCCATAGGTTTCCTCGATCAAGTCGCCAGTGCAGATCGACGCAAAGGTCACAGTTTCGACACCAGAGAGCTCCTGGACTCGCTAAGTCAGATCGTAGATGCGATCAAGTCGCATTCGACCTATGCGGCTGGCCTTTTCCCTTTGGCACGGTCGCCTGCCCTTCTGAAGCCAGAAACCTCCACCATGCCGCCGATAGAAGTTTCCGTGGCTGCGATACGACAAGCTGAAGGTGAGTTTATTGAGCTCAATAATAGAGGCTTGTTCGAAACGCCTTGCGACAGACGACCATTTCACAGATTCAATGTGCTACGCAACAAAGTGTGCCAAAGCTAATTATCGTTCCCTCAGAAAAACACACCATGATGCCGCTATTCCTCAACGTAATTATGGGCCCCAAAGCCTTGTCAGATATCTGCCTCAAAGTCTACTTCTCCAAAGATTATTCAAATGCAGAATATATCCTTCTTAACATGACACTCTACAGTATGTATTACTTACATCTCAACTCCACGAAACTCTAATACTGATATTAGTACAGAATGCTTTTGCGAAGATATGATTGAGCTAGACGAAACGCACAGTGGCTCAAGGGCGGACTATCAACAGACTTGCCAGAAGAATCTGGAGACGGCCCTTTCAAAGCTGCCCCTGCATATTGTTCCCAGCCATGAAATAATCACGGCTCTCGTATCAGGAGTATGAGTCTCTTTCATCAAGTTTCCTGGGCCATAAGCTCATCATATTTAGGCCGTCTATGCTATAGATTTGGCGAAACCGTTAATGGCCTGGACCCTTGTTGGTGCGGCATACCAAGCAGCATACAGTCTCGGCTTCCACACACGAAAACCAGAAATGCCCGCGTGGTGTGACATGACTCACAGATCTAGTCTCCTTTTTTGGACAGTTTACTACCTAGAAAAGACTTTGTCACTCCGCCTTGGGCGGTGTTCCACGATACCAGATTTTGAGATTACGGTTCCATTACCTGGTGGTAGCCCTGCAATGGACTACTTCGGATGCTGCGTGAAGCTGGCCACTTTGGCTGGTAAGGTCTACGAGAAGCTGTATAGCGCACAGGCACTCCTTTCGTTAGACACAGACGGTGCTCAAAGAGTGCAAGACCTTTCTCAGGAACTAGATATTATGCACGAGCAGTCTCAAAATGCGCTTGTAAGTCATTCCAGACTCTTGGTCTATATTTGTCCCAAATATTCTAATATCAGAATGATGGCATATTTTTATTAATACCAGACTAGGAGGAATGGAGCCATACAATTGTGCATAGCTATCAACGGGAACAGCTCAGGTTTGCGTCTTTATCAGATGATGTTTTCAGATACACGATGCAGACAGTGATACATCGAGCCTTGTCTACCGCTAGAGGATCCCCTACTTCATTCACTGAAGAATGCATAGCGGTTGCCCGACGTGCACTCACGTGCCACCAGCTGTGTTCAGCAATGTGGACGGAGATACGACTACCTTGCTTTTTTGCATCTTACATGAGCTGGTGAGTTGGCAGCATCACAAGCTCATCGAGCGCTACCAGAACCCTAACAATACCTTCGTTATTTAGGGTTATTCTTTTTGCACCATTTGCGCCATTCATTGTGTTGTTCTGCCACGTTGTTGAGACTGGTCAGTGGGAAGACTTGGAACGGATGCGCTCGTTCGTGGGATCCATCGATTCATCACACCCGGAATCCAAGATTGTCTCGAAGCACCATCGCCTGTTTCAGATCTTTTACGAAGTAGCACTACGCTATACTCAGTTGAAAACTGCTTCCACACCAGTCCAAGACGATTCTTTGGCAGTCAGCACGGAACTCGATGGTTATCTCCATGCCCTAGGCTTTCAATTGCCCATGGCGACAAGTAATACTGGGAACCCGCACATCCCTGTGTCTCAAAGCTCTTATCAAGGCTCCACTGTAGGCTTTATGGGTGCATCACAAGCAGAAGTAACTGGTGCGGAAGCAGCTTTGCAGATGCCTCCTTGGTTCAACTTAAGCCAACAGATGATAGGTTTGATGGATAGTGATGAAATGATCTTTTGAAGTTGTTTCCCATCGGTAGCATCTCACATCAATGTAATTGCCTCGCTTGAGTAATAAAAATACTTCAAAAAGCTCAACAGAGACCCTGAAACGCACTTGGGATGTTTTGATGTTGACTGTAGACTTTAGCCTCTTCATGTACCTACTTGGGGATGGCTATATATCATCAATGACAGAACTGGAATGTTGTGAATACGAAATGACTGGATTCCCGAGGTCTTTGATTTCGGAGATACTAGCTTGGTGCTTTGGAAAGGAGTGCCATGGTTCGAGGGAGAACCACACAACCTTGAGGCTCTCCAGCTGCCTGCCGCACCCATCAAACAAAGAAAATAGCGGTCCAAATCTGGGTTGGTTTAGTCTTCACTCGGCAGACTTGCAAGCTATGTTTGTCCTCCGGCTATCATTAGCAAAAGGCCAGGTGGGTGTCAGAAGTATAGGGTAGGTGACTCATTTGAGTCATTCTGGGGTTTCCATGGCGAAGTCTCTCCATATATTGTCCCCGAGTTAGCTACTGCTAAATGCTTGGGAGTCCTTTTGCTTGATACTTGTTACTTGTAGACATTTCCAGCTTGGGAACGGTCAAATGAAGAGCCCTTTTAGCGTTGGCTAGGTGTTCAGCTCAGATATCTTGATCGAGGGAGCGTCGGCAACATTTCAGCCATGTGAGCAGCCGAGCGGGAACACTTTTCAAATTTACGGGAATTAATAAGCAATCAAGTCTCTATAGTTGACGTCTATCAATGGAATGGTAGGGCGTAGAATGACGGGGGGCTATTGAACGGGAATCGAAGCCGATTTGGTGTGTGTGAAATGCCGAGCCGTCGGCTGGTCTGAGCTTACCTTGTAAGCGCGTGCGCAAAGTTGCCCTGCTGAGACGCTGTGCCGTGGGATGACGCAGTCTGACTGTGCCGCGAATACGGTAACGATGCCATCAGAGCGGGGAAATTCCAGCAATGATCGAGCCTGCATTGCACCCTGGCGACAGCCCAGCCTTGTCAGGATGCTGAGGCTCCATCCAGCCTTATGCGACCTTCCAGTGATGTAACCTCGCAGACATGGATACTTGAAACTTGGAGGAAGGGTTGGACGTAGCCTATATCAAGTAGCCCTATGGGTAAAAGGATTACGAGTTGAAAGAACAGAAGATGGGCAAAGAAGCGTTGGATTGTCTAAGAACAAAGTAAAATATACCTTCCTAACTGTGAAAAATATTTTTGGAGCTGACTATAATACCTGACCGGTCTAAATGTACTCTCAAGCGTATAAGATGTAGGAGAAGAACAGACACCTTTGCAACACAATTTAAGACCAGAAAGCCATTCCCTATCCTACTCCACTGCCCAAGTAGCTGATACTTACTTGACGTCCCCCTTCAAAGGTGGTAACACGGTCAATGTCGGGGCCGATTTGGTGTACATGTAGTACAGCTGCATCTTCACAGCAGCTGGGATAGCCGCAAACAAGTATCGGAACGCACCAGCCCACCAGGTGCTCTGCGACTCGAAATCGTTGAAAAACCGCGATGATACCTGGGCAAACTTGGAGCGGAACCATTGCGCCTTTGCGCACTGGGCAAAGAGGTCGGCTAGCTGCTTGGTACTAGGCGAGCTGTTTGTTTGCTCGAGCAGAGGAACTAGACCGTTGACCAGGACGCAGACATCGTCAACACAGAGGTTACCGCCTAGGCCGACGCTAACAGTGACCTATTTATGGTGGTTAGACCGGATGGCATGCGAAGAGGAGTGCTGCTTGAACTCACTTTGTGCACCGAGTCGCCGATCATGATAACTCTTCCACCATTGTTCCAGCGTGGCGCAAGCCCTTCCTCCTGCCCAACCAGGGAACCGCGCTCGCGGCTGTTCCACAGATCCTGTATGGTAAACCAAGGGGTGACAGAGAGATGGCCATACTTCTCAATGATGGCCTCCATGTCACGCTCCCTTGTCTCGTAGTCATCACGGACGCTAGGATGATAATCTGTCGTTGTCTTTTGTGGTAGATAGATGCCCCAGAAGATCTTGTCTGGGGCCCCATGCGTAAGAACTACACCTATTCGCGCTTCCCTGTAATAGGTGCTATTGGCGAAGCCATCGTGGTCAATGATCTTCTTGGTTGGATTGTGGCTCCAGCGATTGTGCGTCGTGGCGAAGAGGCAACGGTAAGATATCTGGAACGGACATGCCATCTGGTCCGCCAATTTGGCGTTAAGTGCAGGGTTTTGTGCTCTTATCTGTTCCGAAACCAGTGCACGAACCGTGCTGTGAACACCATCGGCACCGACCAGGATGCTTCCCTCAAATGTGTTACCCTTGTCTGTGGTCACGCTGATTCCGTGCGCCGTCTCCCGGTACGACACAATGCCTTCACCTTCTCGAATCTTGGAAGCAGACTTGTCCTGTATACCTTCATAGATACCGCCAAGGAGTGGTTGCCGGTCTATCCAGAAAGCCGGTATCCCGGTTCTATCGCACATTAGCTGCTTCTTCCAGAAGTCTCATGCTGCAACACTCACTTCTTTCCCAACCGCAACAGATCGTCCGACTGAGAGAATATTTTCATATCTTCGAATCTATGACGGCGGATATCCATTGGAAACGCATTCTCCCGGATACACTCGCCCACGCCGAGCTGGTCCAGAACCAGGGTCGCACATGGCACCAAGAAGATTGACTGGCCCACACTCGGGGCAATTTCTCGCTTTTCAAGGAGCAGGTAATCAATGCCGCACCTTTCCAGCGCGAGAGCTAAAGTGAGGCCCGAAAGGCTACCACCTATAATGATAACTTTAAAGTCTCCCGCGTGGACAGTATCTGCATTTGCATCGGCCATGGTACACTTTGCAATCGTAAGGGGGGCCCCAAGGATGGTCATCAACCCCAGAAAGCACCGAGGGTCTGCATATTAAGGAACACATTACGACAGGCTTTCGGCATTCATGTCGCGGCATGCATACCTTTCTGAGCCCGGTGTGAGTGCCACCACCTAAGTCCCTTGAGGCCCGATCTACTGCATACCGCCATCTGAATGTACATGTACTTTGGACCAGGATGTCAACGGACTAGGTTACTATACCTTGTGTCCGGGTTGATCCTCCTGCAGTGTGATCAAGCTAGCTGATTGCCCCCCTTGGCTGTGGGCCTCTTCCCCATCCTATCAAATTAAGCCGAAAGATTTGCAATTCGTGGTCAGAAACATCCCAAAGGGCAAGGTTACTGGACGTGGATTGCGAAAATTCCTTGGTTGGTCTAAAAGGCTGGTTAAACAATGCCACCTGGCTCAATTATGCGAGAACCAAAGACATGCGCAAAGAGCCATTACGCCGTCCTTACTAGTTCCTTCCAGTGGTCACCCCTAGGCGTAAATACAAGATTGGGACCATCGTGGTCAGCAATTAAAGCATCGTACAGTTGGAACTCGTCCACGCGACCCCTATGGGGCGCCTGCGAGTTGCCACCGCCCAGCTTCCCTGCATCGCCGGGCGCCTTCTCAAAATCGAAGTACCAGAGCGTCTTCGCCACTACTAGACTCATTTCCAGATATGCCATGCCCTTGCCGAGGCAAGAAGCCGAGCCTACGGCAAAGGGGATGAAGGCAGCGCGCATGGTGGCCATGCTGTCCGAGTCTTCGTTGCCGAGCCAGCGCTCGGGTTTAAAGGAGAACGGCTCCGGGAAGTACTCCTCGCTATGCATCAAGCAGTACGAGTTCACACCGACGTTCGTGCCCCGCGGAATCACATGCCCGTCGACCACAAAGGGCTCGGTGGACTTGGACTTGGGGTCCTCCTCACGCCAGGCCGTGATGGTGGTGGCCGGTGCCATCCGGAGGGTCTCGTCGATCACAGCACGGAGGTAGGTGCAGCCAGTCAGCTGGGGCCCGCTCTTGATAGACTCGCTGTCTGGGAAGGCAGCGCGGATCTCTGCGGCGAGATTCTTATAGATATCCGGGTGGCGGGACAGATAGAAGAAGAGAGCGCTAATCGCGGTGGAAGTGGTCAAGCCGCCTATCGCAACTATGTCAGCGTCGCCTCAGAAGCGGATAGTAACACGCCGACTTACCCGCGGGAATGATGAACGTAGCCTCGCCCCAGACCTCGCCCATCTCTTGCGCGGGGATCTCCCTGCCGTCCTCAAAGTCCTCAGAGACAATGGAGTAAATATCGTGTCTGGCATGTTTTGACAAAGCGATGCGCTTGCCGATGATGCCCATGAGAGCATTTCGCCAGAGGTTGAAGTTCTTCTTGCTCTCAGGCAGGATCTCAATGAGCTTGTGCAACAGGGCAAGAGTCGGCCAAGCCACTTGACGAAGGTTAGTAAGAAATACCACCATGGCAGGAAAAAACCGGAGAAGAGAAAACAGCATGCGTACTGTAGATATTGGCCAGCCCGAGGAGCTCAGTCATGATCTTGGGCAGCACGCGATTGACATCCTCGGTTTGCGTGCCGAGCGACTGGCCAAAGCCAATCTGGCCTGCAACATCGGTTGTCAGACGTCCACATAATGGCGACATGTCGACCGGACCGGATACAGAAGCCTTGTGAATCTGACGGAGGAAGACGTCAATCTCGCCGTGCATTGTCGCCTCGAACGTGCGAAGCGCGCGGTCCGAGAGAAGACGCCCATAGATCTTGCGCTTCTGCTGGTGGCGCTGGCGGTCCATCGTGCCAAACACATTGTGCTCCTTCTCGTATTGCGTCTGCAAGTACAGGCGTGCCTTGGTGATCCTAGGATGTAGGTAGATGTCTGCCTACGTGGTGAGCATCTCTTTGCTTCAGCTTGGTCTGGCCTGGTGGTGTAGCTACCTTGAACAGCATTGATTGTATTGAAGACCAGACGATCTGGGCCCTGTCTGTAGACAGGGCCATATTTCTTCAAGTCTGCATACGTGGTAAGATGGAGCTGCTTCTGGGCAGCGTGGAGGCCGCCATAGATGTTGGAGAATCTTGCAATGAACGGACCCGGGAATTTGCGCAAAGGGTCAAAGGCAAGACGGTAGGTGACAATGGAGAGAACCTGGACCAAGGGTAAGCAACAGTGCGCGTTGATTGTTCCATTGGCGAGTGAATGCCTATACCAGTGGTAAGAGAACCGCCACGGCATACGTTGCCGCCCCCCAGCTCGGGTCGTTGAACGCCATGCCTGAAAAGAGGACCGGTTTAATAGGGTAATTGAGTCGCTGTCAATGAGGAGAGCCTGGTTGAATAGCCGGAAGAATGAGCGTCAGATCACCGACTCCCGAGCCTAGACCGCCAGCTCTCGAATATCGGATTTCAGTCCGTGAAACCGGCAAATCTCAGTAGAATAGCGATTAATCGAGAAGCCGAGACTCGTCAGGCACCGCAGTATGGTGGGAATCGGTCTTTCTATCTCGGTTTCTACTGGTTCAACAGGCCGAGATCGTACGTGTCCGCTGCTCCTTGATGTGACCTTGTGGGATGATGCGTAGCTGCAACCCCCCAGTTTTCAGGGTGCCCATGGTATTCCCCCGGACCAAGGTACAGGCATCCCAAGATCTCATAGGCTTTAATGCCGTCTTCGGACCAGTTCTCAGTCTCAAAACATGTGAGTCTGATAAAGGGGTTGGAGCCAACTGCATGCGCCCCCGCAGAGCCCTGGAGGCAACGCGCACATGGGTGGAATTCGTTCCGCAGCCCTCAGTTTTCTCTCTGACAGGGCTTAGCGACAAACTGCTTGCACTTTGTCACATCAAAACTGGGGCACAGGCTAAACTAGGGTTGCATTGCATGCCAAGGGTCCGGGGACCCCGGCGATGGCGTTGGTTCAGCACAAAAGCGCATCTTTTCCTCCTCCCCGGGCGGAGACACACGCTAGCTCAGAGGCCGTAGCGCAACCAATTATTCTCCCAGCCATCAGTTTCCGAAACGGCGTGGGAATTGCTAGCGGGAACGCCATGTTATGTTGATGTAACCTGTCTCCATATGAAGTTGCTTTGCAGTCCCCGCCGCCATCTTCCTCCGTTGTGACACTCCTGCTGACACTGTTACAGGGTCCCATTGGATGGAAGCCTCGGATTTCGTCGTATTGGGACTTTTGTGACTCCCGTTGCCGATCCACAGGATTGAGGGGCATCATGGCAGTTGCATCGTGCTGATGAACAAGCGAAAACGTGGTCAATTGCCTGTGCTTGGCTGTCTCTTCTTCCTTGCCAAGACTTCCCTGTATCATCCATCCTCGCTGCATACCCTTTTCACTGCTTCCCTCCTCAGTGACCCCTGTTCCAGCCGGCGAAACCAACCGTAAGTCAGCAAGCCACCAGAAATGAACCCATGTACGCAGCCACTCATCGTGGCCTCTTGGCCGACGCGATCTCCCGCTGTCCGTCATTCGGCGTTAACGCCAGTGGAGACGATATGAAGGGAGGCAAGGAACCCTCAATTAGCAAATTCCGCATTAGCGTATCAATAGATTCAGTTGTCCAAGGATATTGGAGACGCCCCTGTGCATTGCGAAACTGCCAACGAGCGGGCAGTCGTCCCATCACATGGAAGTGAAGCTGCAGCCTTGTGAGTCGCAAATGTGGTGTACAGAATGGGTCAAAAAATGCATGTCGAAGAAGTCTATCATGAGAGTATCTAGGTAAAGTCATTATCCGCTTTGTAGTACAATGAGATCTTCCAGTTTTCCTGTACGTGTCTGCTCCTGGAAGCGCAGAGTCTCCATCTGCTCTACGTTCTTGGCTGTTCCTGTTATCCAACCCAAGGATGTTGGCGCTGTTTCGTGTGATCTGGCTGCCCCTCTGCCGATTCACCCTCCTGGTAAACCTCGGTCGTTTTCAAGATTTGCGTGTCCGAGAGGTAGTCGTCGGCGTTGCTCTTCTTCGAAACCTGTCTGCCATTGTAATCGACGAGTCCTAACGAATTGCCATCGTCGTCGCCCAATCGATGGCCTCGGCTGCTGGAGCCGCCCGCATAGCTGCTGCCCGGCCACACCTTAGCCACTGTCGAGCGGCTGCCGGAGGTTGCACCGCGGGCCATAGAAATGATCGAGGAGAACATGCGACCCAGAGGCGTCGTTTTGGCGAAGGCACGTGGCCACGCCGGGACGCAAAAAACGAGGAAGACGCACGTCTGCTCCGGCACGATCCATAGCCAGATTGGCGAGGCTGTGTACGATGTGTCACTAAGACCAGCGGCATCGGGGTATTCTGTGTTGAGCATGGCGTGGATTCGACCGGCGGCACAGGCGCATGATCTAGGAGAGCTTGTGTGTCAGTGCACTTATTGGTGGCTAGGTAAGAGGGAAGGGGTTCACGAACAGAAGACCAAGGGAGAACAGAACAGACAGTCCCATCTTGCGCGATTGTGTCATTTGTAGTCTCCAGATGACCCGTTGCGGCAGCAGGAAAATTGCGACGTCCCAGACGAGGTTTAACGAAGCGGCCATCACGTCGAACGTCTGGCGGTCGATGCACTGGCCGGGCAGCAAGGCATTCCACCATTTCTCCACCGGCTTGCACGAGAAGATACAGACGAAGAAGCCAGAGATGTAAAGCATCGTGTTCAGGACCAGCAGGATCATCGTAGCCCAATAAAAGCCGTTGCGGACGCCTCGAGGCACAAAAATTCGCTTCCATTCCAGTAGGATGGCTGTCTTCACAAGGCCGACACTAGCAGCGTTGAGCGTCGACAGTAGGTAAATGTTCTTGAGTCCCAAAGTGTTAGCAGCGGTATCTCGGCGGTATTACTTTTGATCCTACGCACAAAAGCAAGATTGATCATGTCGCGCGCTCTAATATCCCACTGGTGCATGTAAAAAGCACCGCCTATGATGTATTGCAGGAAAGCGTAGATGATGCCAATGAAGCAGCCCTGGGGTCATGATTAGTGCGATTGATCCGACGGCACTTCGCGAGGCCACGAAACGTACATATCCAAGGAAAAGTAGATCTGTATTTCGCGCGTTGAATCAATACCACGGGAAGCTGAAACGAGGGTCAGAGCCAGAACCTACAGTCTTCGATGCCGACGTCTTTCAACAGCCAGGCTCGTGTGTATGCTCGCAGAGCAACGGCTCCTGTGGTGAGCGTGAGGCAGATGGCGGCGACGACATAGCCTCGTGCGTTATGCGGTGGTTGCGCATCGAAGTTCGGAAGGACATTTGGTGGAGGAAAGGCCCCAGGGCCGTTCAGAATTTCGTCGCTCATTGCGCTCGAGAGAACTGGGCTCAAACACGTGGAGAACCTGATCTCAATTCCAATCGCAGCAACGTTTTGGAACGGACCGAGTCTGCAAACACGTGTGTACGACGTCCGTAGTCGGCCGGGGACTAGACAGGAGAGAGTCTACGTGTTGCCAACCGGATCAGTGAACCTGCGTGTGACGAGTTGAATGTTGCACAATCACCTCGGCCTGCAGGTAAGGCTCTCCTAGAGGGAAGTCCTTATGGATGTGTCTGCAAGACGCCGAGTTTCCTCGGGACACCAGATTCCTATTAGAGATATAAGCGCCGGATCAAGTAGAGTGACCTTCTTTGCCGTACCCACAGTTAATGAGTACGAGACCCCCCAGGGGATCATCTTGGCGTGGCAAAGCACAGAAATAGTACAGTACTTGATTGTCACAGGCACAAGGGCGTTACGGTAAGGACATGCAAGGCCTAGTACGATAAGCGCGAACAGATCAGGCCGGCTGACAATGGCTCCCGTGCAGGGGTTACTGGCTAAGCCAGGGGAGTATCAGGGATGTGAATCCTACATGATGCCTAGTAAACGTGCGCGCACAGGAACCTCCGCTACCTCCACTGAATCCTGATGCTGCGCGCTGCAATGCTACCAAAACCCACAATGCTCCATACTGCCCAATCCGTACAGAGGGCGATCGTCACTATGCTCGGGGCCTAACAAATGCCGTCCCTTCACCTGGAAGCGTGGGACGCCAAGGAAGTTTATCTGGCTGTTGAAACAAAAACCCTGGAGTGTACATCATCCTTTGCTGGGTTGAGTGGCTCGTGTGTTCTTGGAACGATTCGAGAGCTCTTTCTGCCAGATCGGGTCAGTGAAGCTCAGCGCAGAACTCAGCTCGAACATGGAAACCCGAAGCTCGGTCCCGGGATCTGAGCCCTTCGCCATTGTTGGGTTGTCGTTGAAACTGCCACAGCACGCTGTAGACGAGCCTTCATTGTGGAAGGTATTGGAAAATGGAGAGAGTCTCATGACAGACTGGCCGTCGGAACGTGCCACCTTAGACTCGTTCACGGATGGCGTGGAGAGCGGAGGCCGAAACACAGTTTGTGCTCCTCCAGCTCTCTCGCATCTGCTCTGACCCTGACATGTGTGACTCCTAGGTCAAAGCACGCGGCGCACATTTCGTGAAAGAAGATCCGGCTGCCTTCGATGCACCATTCTTCTCCGTCCCTGCCAAAGAGGCTGCCGTCCTAAACCCCCAACATCGGTGGGCCCTCGAAGCCGCCTACCATGCTTTCGAAAACGCCGGTATGCCGGCCGAATCGCTGAGAGGGAGCCGAACAGGCGTCTACGCGGCATACATGACCGATGACTACATGTCCATATCACTTCGCGATCCGGACCAGATCCCACGGCAGTCAGCCACGTGCCTGTCGCCGTTCACCATACCAAACAGAGTCAGCTGGTATTTTGGCATGCTAGGTCCCAGTATGCTGGTTGAAACAGGGTGTTCAAGCTCACTGGCAGCGCTTGACATGGCATGCAATGCAATGCGTAGTGGAGATGCCGACATGGTTCGTCAACTGACTTACACCTTTGTCCTGAAGCGAGTTATCTTACTAAGACGTGTGACAATGACCAGGCACTTGTGCTGGGCACAAATCTGTTATTGAGTCCTGACTATTCTATTATCCTAAGTAACATGAACTTCCTCTCGCCAGATAGTCGTTCTTATAGTTTTGATGCACGGGCCAACGGCTATTCAAGAGGCGAGGGTGTGGTGGCCCTTGTGCTGAAACCACTACACCGGGCCCTCGAAAACGGCGACGTGATCCGTGCCGTAGTGAGAGCTACGGGCCAGAACCAAGACGGCCGGACGCCGATCCTGACACAACCAAGCGCAAAGGCCCATGAGGCGCTGATCCGACAAGTATACGCGAAAGCCGGTCTAAGCTTTGATGACACGAGATATTTCGAGGCCCATGGTAAGCTCTAGTTGAGCGCGATCACAACGTCTTATGAACAAGTACTGACTGGCATGAATCAGGTACCGGAACGCCAACTGGAGATGTTATTGAGATGACCGGCATTGGAAGCGTGTTTGGCAAACATAGATCGCCTCAAGATCCTCTTTATGTGTAAGCTACGCCGCCTTGTAATGAGACCGCTCGGGCTTTCTCCGAAACTATCTGTTGACGTGACTCTAGGGGGTCAATCAAGACGAACGTCGGTCATCTGGAGGGTACAAGCGCACTTGCCGGCTTCCTCAAGGCAATCATGATCCTCGAGAAGGGTGTCATACCTCGGAATGCACTCTTCGACAAGATGAATCCGAAAATTGACGCGAACTCTTACAACATACAGGTAAAGATATCCGTTTTCCGTTTTCATCTTGGAGAGTATCTTATTTTATCCTACAGATCCCGGTGAGAAATACTCCTTGGCCAAAGTCTGGTGTCCGTCGAGTCTGTGGGTCAACTATCCCCCAAAGCCTATATGAATGGAATGATAACTGATCAATTCTGAAAGCGGTCAATTCATTTGGCGTTGGTGGCTCAAACGCTCATGCCATCCTCGATGATGCCTACAACTACCTCAAGAACAACGGTCTGGTGGGCTACCACCATTGCGTAGTGCAACCTTTCCAGGGCGATGGCCCCGTCCTGAATGGCGCGACGAGCCTCAGCGGAGAGGGAAGCAATGGGTCTTTAACGTCAGTGAATCAGGAGGAGAACAAGCCACAAGTGAAGCTGCTGGTCTGGTCTGCTGCGGACGCGGCAGCTGTGCAACGTATGCTTGAGACCTACAAGGAGTATTTCGGCAACCACATCGCTGGAGAACCTGGCAAACTGGAACAATTAGCTTACACGCTGGCAACGAGGCGGAGCATCATGGCTTGGCGCACATTTTCCATAGTCGACACTGAGACACGAGAGCTCTCAGCGGTCAAGGCAGTGCGATCATCTTCCAAAGGTGGTATTGCCTTTGTGTTCACCGGCCAGGGAGCCCAGTATACTGGCATGGGACTAGAGCTCCGACAGTACGCAGTTTTTGAGGAGAGTTTGAGGCGTTCGGATGAATTGTTGGCCTCATTCGGCTGTGAATGGTCATTATTCGGTAAGTCGGAATACCTTTGCTTTCCAAACAAGCCCAAATGAGCCCATCCAGTTTGAGGGACTAGCCAACTCTGTCATTTCCCCCCCTCCACATCTTTTCACTTCTTTTCATTCCTCTTGTTTTTCACTCCGGCCTTGCTCTCTAAAGTCAACAAATATTGACGGCATTGGAACCTAGACAAAATTCATCATGTCGAAGACATAAGCACACCCAAGGCAAGTCAACCGCTCTTGACAGCACTGCAAGTCGCCCTTGTCGACCTATTACGGCACTTTGGCGTAGTGCCAGCCTTGGTTTTAGGTCATTCAAGCGGAGAGATAGCAGCCGCCTACACCATTGGCGCTGTCACCCACGCTTCTGCCCTCAAGCTGGCATACTGGCGAGGCCAGCTGTCTGAAAAGCTACGAATCAGCGGAAATGGCGCAATGATGTCTGTCAATTTGAATGAAACCCAGGTTCCAGAGTATTTGGAAAGGGCTGGACTAGGAAAAGGGGCCCTATACACTGCCTGCGTGAACAGTCAATTCAATGTCACGTTGTCGGGGCCATCGGATGCAATTGACACTCTCAAGGCGTATCTCCACGAAGAGCAGATTTTCGCCCAAAAAGTAAATACGGGCGTGGCATACCATTCACCGGTGATGAGGGCCGGCGGTGAAGAGTATATCAAGAGGGTTGGATTCGTCGAGCCCGGCGAACTAACGAAAGTACCGATGATAAGCTCTGTCACAGGCCATCTTGCGGAGCCTAAACTGCTGGCAACGCCTCAGTACTGGACGGAAAACCAGGTCTCGCCGGTTTTGTTTTCGAAAGCTGTCCAGCGTCTTGATGGCGATTTGCCACTGCCTCCCGGCGTAGATACCATCACTGACGTGGTCGAGATCGGGCCACACCCAGCCCTGCGGCGACCAACGAAGGATAACATTTCGTCTCTCTCTTCAGGTTCAACCATTCGATATCACAGTACCCTGGAGCGAAACAGATCACCGCAGACTGCGATTGCGTCTGTTTCGGGCATGCTATTCTGTCGCGGCCACCACGTCAACATCGCTGCGGTGAACGGTCAGGCTGCTGGCAACCTCCCGTTTTTGATCGATTGCCCACCATATCCGTTTGACCGAAGTAAAAAATATTGGAATGAAGGTCGGCTAAGTAAGGACTTCCGACTGAGACCGCATTCAACCAACCATTTACTCGGAAGGCGAACTAACGACTGGAATACGCTGCATCCAAGATGGAGAAACTGGCTGTGCGTCGAGACTATGCCTTGGCTGGCTGACCATATTGTGAGTCTTCCCACCCACCATTCCATCAGAACTATCAACCACTCATCTACTCTACTTCTCTACTATATTTCTCGCATATAGATTGTCCAGTAGCAACTAACTCGGGCTGTAGATCAGTGGTGCTGTCGTGTGCCCTGGTGCCGGGATGATTGTGATGGCTCTGGAAGCTGTGAAGCAAATGGCTGTGACGGATAGCCGTACAATATCTGGCTTCCTGGTGAAGAATGGCCAGCTGCTTGCTCCAATCCCGGTTGGCGAGACAGAACAAGACGCGACGGAGACGGAACTACACTTGCGGCCTGTCACTAGACCGTATGAAAAGGAGGCCAAGTGGTTCGAGGTCCGGATATTCTCCTTCCGCAAAGACCGTTGGACAGAAAACTTCCACGCCGAAATCCAAGCTCGATACGATGAGACTCACTTGACAGAAGTAGGCGGTGGAAGAGAGGTAGAGCTGCAGGGCAAGCACGTTCGCGATCACGCTGAGAAGGCCTATTCCCAGTGCGGCGAGGCCATCAATGCCGAGGCTTTCTATTCTTACTGTGATCAATTTGGCTCACGATATCAAGAGGCGTTCCAGCTCTTGGAAAACATCAAGTGGGACGGCGGCACAGCAGCCACGGCGCAAATCAACATGAATCCGACCAAGAGCCACTACCCGCCCGCTGATAGTCCCGTACACCCTTCTGTGCTCGATGCTGCAATTCATCTCCTTTTCTCGCACCTGTCAAAGGGCTTGAAGGAACCGATTCCGACGCTTGCTCCCCAGCGTTTCTCTTCATTCTGGGTCTCATCCAAAATCTGGGATCAAGAGACGGCCTCGATCCGCATCTTGAATGAGATTCAAAAATCTAACCGCAGCATCTCCACTAGCCTGGTCGTGGAGACTGACGTATACGTACTTGCCGACAATGGCTCACCTTTGGGTATCTTTGAAGGTGTAGCCTTGGCTGAAGTCGCCCGGGCTCAACACCAAGACAGCGATGGTTTGACTGAGCAGCTTTTGTACGGTATCTCATGGAAACCTCAGCTAAGCACGCTTAGTCCACAGGACCTCCAGCAAAGATGCGATGCTGTTGCTAAACCAAATGGTGAGTCTGCTACAGTCAACGCGTATCAGAAACTAGAGCATGTGTTGGTCGAATCCGCACGAAGAGCTTTGCCATTGGTGACATCTGAGCACTTGGAGAAGCTCCCCACGTTCTTGCGGAAGTACACAGCATCACTGCGGCACCAGCGTGAAACAGACAGCTTTAGCAAATATCCGAGCCTTGACGACGGTGCTTTTCAGTCCTTGTTAGTGGAATGCAAGACTAACAAGACGATTCCGAGCTTCATCCCAGTAGTTGCTGGGAACTTGAAAGCGGTGCTGCTTGGTGAGGCCACCCCCACACAGTTATTGTCTTCCACATATACAGACACTAGCTCTGCACTGTTCCAAGTCTCCGGCTCTCTTGTACAAGACGGACGCCTGTCCCACTTTCTGGATCTGGCTTCGCATGAGGACCCCGGCATTAAGCTTCTCGAGATAGGAGGAGGTGATGGCGCGGTGACCCGGCAGATTCTCAACACGCTGCAAGCTTTCGAGGCCGAGACTGGTCAGGCGCGGTTCTCCACTTATACGTTCGCCGATGGCGTTCCAGCTGCTTTCAACGAACTTCGAAAGGAGTTCATCCAATGGCAAGACAGAATGTTTTTCAAACTGCTTGACCTGGAGCATGACCCCATCGGCCAGGGCTTCGAGGCTTTTAGCTTTGACTTGATTGTCGCAGCTCATACTTCCCACACCGCGCGAAGTCTGAAGAAAGTACTGAGCCACTTACGCGGTCTGTTGAGGACTGGTGGCCGCCTGGTTCTGGTCGAAGCTACTTCGCCAGAGTCGGCACTTTTGAGCGTTGGGTTCGGCTGTCTGGAGGATTGGTGGATCGCAGAGGAGCCAGAGCGCCAACATGGCCCTATTGTGACGGAATCACGATGGGATGTGTTGATGCGTGAAGCGGGCTTCTCGGGCACAGATCTGATCGTCAGAGACCACGAGAATTCTGCAGCATACTATAGTAGCATCATGGTTACGACAGCCTTAGATGTGGTGGGCACCGAATCAAACTCCACCGGCGACTCGCTTGGCCGGGTCATCAGTGATCAGACGGAGCTTTTTGTCCTCATTGACGCAAGTTGCGGTATCCAAGCCTCCCTAGCAGCCGCTCTGGCAGCCAAATACCCGGCTGCCAAGGTCATGGATATGACCCACGGCATCGAACAGGGTTGGACTACCTCCCGAAGTGCCATCGTCGTCTCCTTGTTAGAGGTAGAAAAGGCATATGTCGCTGATCTTTCCGAAACTGATTTTGCAACCCTGAAAAATGTGCTACAGAAGGCGCAGCAGGCTCTTTGGGTGGCATCCGCTCCTCACAGTCATAACCACACCACCGATCCACGATACTTAGTTGCCACTGGCTTGCTGCGCACTGTTCGGTCTGAGGATCCAGATAAGCACTTGGTCATGCTCAATGTGGAACCATCCGACCATGACCGCAGGCTCAGGTTCGTGATCCAGGTTCTCCAATCATGCTTCCTGGACCAGAACCCTTCTGCAGAGGCCGAATTTGTAGCGCGCGATGGGCACCTCAACATCGCACGCATGATACGTGAAGAACAGCTGGATGGGGAGCGGTTAGACCGCATACGCCCACGGCTTCAGAATGAGAAGTGGCAGACGGGCCCGCCGCTCGCCCTTGATATCGCTGCACCGGGCTTGCTCGACAGTCTTCGATTCAAAGAGGACTTGATTTACCAAACCGAGCTAGGACCGGACGAAGTCGAGATCAAAGCTGAGGCATGGCCGGTGGCCTTCCGAGATATCTTCATTGCACTTGGCCGTCTTGGCCGGGAGGAGCTGGGCATCGAGTGTGCTGGTAGGGTGAGTCGACTTGGATCAGCCTGCACCTCGCTTCAGGTAGGCGACCGCGTCGTCATGGTGACGCCGGGCTGCATGCGGTCGCACCCTCGCTCATCATCTGAGAAAGTGATGAAGATTCCTGACGAGCTTTCGATTTTCGAGGCCGTCTCCGTGTTGAATCCAGGTTTGACGGCCTACCATGCACTCACCACCATAGCACGTCTTCAGCCTGGCGAGAAGATCCTCATCCATTCGGCAGCAGGCTCCACTGGTCAGTTTGCGTGTGGCATTGCAAAAATGATTGGCGCCGAGATATTCGCAACAGTCGGATACGACAGCAAGAAAGAATTGCTCATGGATCGCTTTGGTATACCAGAGGATCATATCTTTTGGAGCCGCAATACATCGTTCGCCAAGGGCATCAAGCGAATCACAAACGGGAACGGTGTAGACGTTGTGCTCAACTCCCTCTCAGGTGATGGTCTAACCGCCAGCTGGGAGTGCATCGCGCCTTTCGGTCGGTTCGTTGAGATTGGCAAGGCGGACATTGGTGCCAACACACCGTTACCAATGGGCAGCTTCGCCAAGAACGTCAGCTTCTCCGCAGTTGACCTGTTCCATATCTCGCAGACGAACTTCCGACTCTTACGTCAATTGATGAGCCAAGTGCTTGAGCTCGCTACACGCGACGGCTTCCTTGGTAACCCTCGGCCTCTGCACGTATATCGAACCTCTGAGGTGGAAAAGGCGTTCCGATATATGCAAAGCGGCAAGAATACCGGCCGTATCATTATCAGCGTGGAGGATGCAGAGGTTGTTCCGGTCAGTTCTTGAGACCCACGGACCGTAATCACGAAAGTTATTGACACAACTACAGAAATTCATCACCCATCAAACCAGTTGGCGGTTTGCCGAGAACGCATCATATCTTGTCGTTGGTGGTCTAGGCGGTCTTGGCCGTCCCATCATTAGGTGGATGGCGTCTCGGGGCGCCAGGAACTTGATCCTGCCCTCCCGATCTGGGGCTGTGTCTAAAGTCGCCATTGAAGTTGTAAAAGAACTCGAGGATAAGGGCGTTCGCGTACTGACGCCACGATGCGACGTGTCATCAGCTACTGATTTCGCCGCAATGCTGAGCAAGTTGGCAAATGCTTCGCCAGCAGTACCGCCTGTCAAAGGCTGCATCAACTCCGCCATGGACCTACAGGTAAGTTAGATATTCTTGAAGAACTCCTGTCTGATCTTTTTGTACTAACCAATCTCACACCAGGACTCTGTCTTTGAGAACATGACCTATTCTCAGTGGCATCGCACAATCCAGTCCAAAGTGAAAACGAGCTGGAATCTACACGAGCTTCTCCCCGACCTAGACTTCTTCATTATGTTGGCATCCATCGTTGGAATCTACGGCTCCGCCGGGCAGAGCAACTACGCCGCCGGTTGCGCTTTTCAGGATGCCCTTGCACGCTACCGCACTGAGTCAGGTCACCACACCTCTGTTTCCCTCGATCTTGGCTGGATGCGCGACGATGGTGTGATTCGAGAGTCGGCTGACCTCCAACGTCGCTTTACGACGGCGACAGACCTTAAACCTGTGGCAACCGCTGATTTGTTAGCGTTACTCGATCATTACTGTGACCCAGCCCTGCCGCCGCTAACCCCGGACCAAAGCCAGGTCCTTGTGGGCATCAGTACGCCATCAGAGGTTCGCGCGCAAGGACGCGATGATTCTTGGGCCCGCAGGACCCGGTTGTACGCAGGTTTTGACGTGGCGCAGGCCATAGGAGTCAGCGTTCCTGGGCAAGCTCTGTCCGGCGAGGATGCCGCCCAGCTGTTCCGCCAAGCAGACACGGCTGACGAGCGTGCCAAGGTCGTAAGCACAGCTTTACGAGAAAAGCTGGCTAAAGCCATGGGCATTGCAATTGACGAGATTGACGTCGGAAAAGGTCTGGCTGACTACGGAGTCGACTCTCTGATGGCTGTTGAGTTGAGGAATTGGATTCGCAGGGACTTTGGTGTGAGCTTGGCTGTTTTTGAGATTATGGATGGAGGAAGGAAGGTTCAGGATATGGGAGCACTGGTAGAGTCTAAAGCAGAAAAATAAAGGAAGTTAAGGGAGGAGATGGATAAAATTGATGCACGATACTTATATATGTAGAGAGATATCGTTAGCTGCAAAGCACTAATTCTTTTAATGCTCAAGGTCTGACATGGTTGAGATATGCCTCTCAGGCCAATTTTCATAAGACTTTGCTTGCTTTCCCAGCAGGGAATATTATATGATATGCCCAAAAGGCGGCATGCAGGGGGGGTCTCGATTCGCATGAATATGCAACTTTCAAAGACCAAGCCTTGCGTTAATGATACGAAAGAAAGCTGAAGATTGCACGGCGGGGTTGAAGACCTACGAAGATGTTGCACGGCCGGCAAGGCTAAATTCAAGGCGTTCTCTTTTCTCACTTGCATCGAAGAGCCTGGGGTCTTACTGATAAGTGTGGTGGGCTTTGGAATCGAGCTCCTTGGGTTGCAGCAGATTGCGGGGAGGACTGGGCTGGGCTGAGTAGGGCCGGACCTGGTGAGAACCCCGGTGATTTCGCACCAACTGCATACCGCACCAACTGCATACAAGCCCCTGTGAGAAGTGGTCTCATCTAGAGAAGTCAGCCGAGCTGTTAGGACCAAGAGCAGAAGGCTGATTTGCCAGACTGGCCATTGGCCTGGTATAGCAGAGTGGGTTCATACACCCTGCATGCAGAAATGCAAGTCACGAGCCTATGAAGGTCAGCAATTTCGTGGTCTTGCATGAAGAAAGTACCGCAAGACAAGGCGGTGCGTACGTCACGCTCGGTTTGCTCGGTTTGTGTGTTGACTAAAGGCTCCAGCCCCCCCCTTTCAATCAGAAGACTGTTGGTTCGTTGCGGAGTCAATGGCTATCAAGGGAATGCTCGTTGGGGAACTGTATTATTGATGGTAACTGTTGGTATCAGTGTCATTTATAGATTTGTACTCGCCAGAGAACGTAGTCCTGGCGGATTCACTGTTCAAAATTGAGAGCATCAGAAAATTTGCCGCAATAGCGCTGTCGAAATGCGGCCTCCCTACGTCCCTCGAGGGACAACTACCAGACTGACGCCTGCTGATGAGGCGGCTTCTGCTGAGTCTGCCCACGAGAACTCGAAACGAAAAGTCTTCCAAAATTGGCCCAATGAAGCCGGTGTGAGTAGCTCCACTGTCGTGACCGTTGATAGCTATAGCTTAATCACAATCTAGTTCGACGGCCTGACAGAGCATCGCGGACCCATAGAACTCGAAGTAAAAGGCCACATCCCAGCCTGGGCAGCTGGGTCGCTCTACCGCACCGGGCCGGGCCAGTGCAAGGTGGAAGACACCAAATCGGGAACATTCCAGATTTCGCATTGGTTCGACGGGCTTGCACACACTCACAGATTTGACATTGTTACTGAAAATGTCGGATCCGGTGCGAAGAAAGAAGATGCTTCTGAGAAAGTCACACGGGTTTACTACTCTTCTCGCCGCCAATCCGACAAAGCTACGGCCGACATCAAGGCTTCGGGCACTGTGCGATCCATAACCTTTGCCCAGAAGTTGGATCCTTGCATCGGACTTTTCGGCAAGTTCATGAGCGTCTTTAATAAGCGGCCTTCGCTCTACAACATTGGCGTAACAGTGGGCGTCGATTTGCCAACCTTCAAGGTGCCAGGCAAGGCTGCATTTGATGCCGAGGGCCATCGCGCCGCAAGTATCGTCATAGGAACTGATGCCGCTGTCATGTGTGAGATGGACCCAAAGACTATGGAGCCTGTGAGTTTCCCAAAGCACTCCAAATTCCACCCAGACCTCAAGGGTCCTCTTGGCGGTGCCCACGGGAAGCTCGATCCTGACACAGGTGACTACATCAACTACAACCTTGAAGTTAGCAAAAAGCCTGTATACCGGGTCTTTCGGGTCAACGCGGCAACGGTCAAGACCGATATCCTGGCGGTCATCCCGTATAAGGCCGCCTTTGTACACAGTTTCTTTATGACGCGTAACTACGTGGTACTCTGCATACCTGTAGCGCACTACGAGTGGAACGGCCTGAAGATGCTGTGGGAAGGCAATATGCAAGATTCTTTCAAACCTTTCGATCCTTCCGAGACGTGCCGGTGGTTTGTGGTTGATCGGCGTCAAGGAAAAGGTGTGGTGGCCGAGTTTGCATCCCCGGCCGGCTTCTTCTTTCACACAATCAACGCCTTCGAAGACGAGGGAGGTGACGTCTTTTGCGAGGTAATGGATTACCCAAATCGTTACATTGTTGATGGCTACTACTACGATGTGATTCTCAATCGCAATGGCAAGGCCGTGGAATTCTGGACAGACGGCCAGATGGAGAAGGAGTCTTACCCGCGGCTTAGACGCTACCGGCTCCACAAGAAGGACTTTGTGACCGGCCACGACTCTCTGCCCGCCCCCGAGGTTGTTATTGAATTGCCATCACCTCACTCGGGCGATATGCCCACTATGAATCCCGTATACAGGCACCGAAAGCACCGCTACGCTTACTTCCTCGTCTCTCGTGCCCTTAGTACTCTCTTTGACGCCATTGCCAAGGTCGACACCGAGACACGCGAGCTGCTCCAGTGGGAAGGGCCACAAGGCCACAGCCCGGGCGAGGCTATCTTTGTCCCACGTCCAGCGATTGACGGAGAAGCTGTTGACGAGGACGATGGTGTCTTACTGAGCGTTGTTCTTGATGGCGAGAACGAGAAAAGCTACTTGTTATGCCTAGATGCCAAAACCATGACGGAATTGGGAACTGCGGAGTGTAATTTTGCCGTCGCTATTGGACTTCATGGCCGCCACGTGTCTGCTCTTTGATGTTCACTCGGCAATGAAGAGAATATGTAGAACTATTGGAGTTTTTAATGTAGTTGAAATTTGCAACACGAGTGAAGTTGAAAGGGTGCGACGAGTCATGTTCATGCTCTACTCCTGCAAGTCTCTCAAATAAGGAACAAGACAAAGCCCGCAATTACTTCCTGTCATGCCAAAGTGTCAGTATGCAGTTATTAAGTGTAGCATTGATGCACATGAAATTATAGATCTATCTTGAAATGCTGCTTCTTGCGCTTCATATGTAGCCAGCCAATCTGATATGTAACATCCACTGAAGATATTCTAAAGAACTAGCAAAAGCTCGAGAATGCAACTCCACTTACTAGGCATAGATGGCGAATTGCAAAGGCGACATCATGATGTTTCTCCACTGATATAGTGGGTATGATCATAGGCAGGGGGCTACAAGCTGTGTAGAATCTGTCGAGCGTGCCTCAAAAATAACCTCGGATAATTTCGTCGTCTACGGCATCTGTGCGTTAGTGGCTGAGGAGACGGTTCTTTCAGGCATGCATGATGGGCAATCTCAACCGCATGTGACCGGCGGCTCGAATTCCAAGCTGTTCTGTCCGGACACATAGCATACGAGAGCATTTACCTGACCCAAAAGAAAATCTACTTATCAGTGTCAATATCTGATTGGAATGATAAGTTGAGGAAGAGAGACCAGAATACCCAACGCGGCAAATGTAAGCGGTTGTAAGCGTATGGCGGTTCAACAATCCAGCATTGCTCTCTAGGTATCAGTATCTGCTTTGTTCTCTAGGTGCACCATGGCCATACAGATTCACGAGAGAACTGCAAACAAACCGTGACACCAGGTCTTCTTCTAATGCACATATCTTTCACCTTATCGGTTCATTTGGGGAGATGCAAGTGTTTTGTGGATTAAATCTGGAGCCCAGGGTAATAATCTTAGGAGTTAGAGGCGCTTTGTGAAGTTCAGGTTGAAAGACCCAGGCCTTAGACTTAGGGTCTCTCTACCACTCAAAATTCTTTTTACCATCTGTTCCTTCGTCTCGCCTTCAAGAGGAATCGCAACCCAGGTAAAACTATGAACAAGGTGAGATAGAAAACATACCATTTCAACCTCGGCAAATCTCTTCCCAATACACTTCCTCTCCCCTCTAGAGAACCCAATAAAGTTCTCAGAGTTGACTACCTGCCCTAAAATGTGGCGAGTGGGTCTGAATTCCATGGCATCATCCCAATAGTATGGATTTCTTTGAGATGCTGGAGGATCAATAACAACATGGGAACCTTTTGGAATTATGCGGACCCTCTCGGTAACTTCACCCCCCAATGTCCACGTCTTATATGGAACTGCTAGATCCTCGCTAGCAACCTTCGGCAAAGTCATAACGATGTCTCTCAGACGTATGGCCTCGTAGCATGTCGCTAGCACTAATGGAAGTGCGTTGATGTCTTGATAGGAAGGCAGACCTTGTTTACAGGTCTTGAGAATTTCTTGATAAAGCCTCTCCTGCCATTCTGGGTAAATCGCAAGGAATGCCAAGGTGAATGCGAGTGTATTTGATGTTGTTTCATGCCCGGCTCTGCCTGAATGTTAGAGATAATCACATGTTATATTGAGCACCTTACACCACAAAGATAAAGATGTTACCAATAATTTCTTCCTCGCTTAGTCCGGATTCGGAGACCAGATGAGGGGTAGCATCGCCATACGCCTGAGCAGCGACCAAAGCGCCGAGAACATCCCTCGGCATGGACTGCTTTCCATTGGCATCTGTCGCTAGCTCTGTTCTTCTTCTCGCCACCATCGATTTCAGATGGTGCAACATGCAGCTTTGAGCCTTACCTAGTCGGCGCACGCTTGACATTGGATTGTACTTCATGAACCACTAAGGAGCATATTAGGATAGTAATACGAGCTACGGTGCTACATGTTGTGATACTCACTAGTGGTAGTAGTAACTGGGAAAGCATTGAGCTTTCAACAATTTGGAGGGCTTCATAGAAAGGCACTGTGTAGAAGAGTAAGCGGGTTTATCCTAAAAATTGAACTCATGGTATCTTACTCATAGCATCCTTGGTAGCCGGGAACGTCCACGGAAAATAGACACCAAACCAAGACTGGCAAATTACCCGCATAGTAACCTGAAGTTGTTTGAGCATGAACGTTACTGCAAGGAGAACTTACCTTAATCATAACCTCCCGAGCGTCAACAAGAATCCCTCCAGATGTAATATTTTCCTGCTGAATCATTTCTTGGAATGCGCCAGCCATTGAATCCCATCCATCTCGCATGGTCGATTCCCCAAAGCAGCCTTGCACGGCTAGTCGGTGGCGCCTGTGATCAAGGCCGTTCTGTGTGGAAACAATCTGATGACCGAAAATGTTAATGGCACGGTAGCGGAACATATCAAGCGGTTTCAAAAAAAACATTGCTTTTTGATAAGATAAGCCGAGAAGCCTCTGGAGACGAGGTTATGTACACGGCATAATCTGGAGTGGATAACTGGGTCAAGGCTATCAGGTCGGAACGTGCGTCGGCGTACTCTGCGATGGTTGAGAATTCTGTTCGTCGAAAGCAGTGGTTGACTTACTTTTCCAAGGATCATCGATAGTGTATGCTCGGGCCGGCCAAAGGAATGGAATATGGGGGAGACTAGTTCGCATTCCTGATTCGAAGAATTCTAACGCACTGTGAATGCGTGGCAAGTCGGCCACAGACCTCCGGGTCATATAATATTTGTATGCCCAAGATGAGAAATAAGTAACGACAATTATACTGAATAAAGTGCCATAGAGAGATCCTCTAATGGTTTCATCCTGCCAAACCATTGTAGGAGCAGATTTCGATTAATCAGGAGGATGGATTTTGATTTGACCGGGCCTCGATATCTTTCTTAGCAAGAAAATTTCTGTTCTACACTCTATGTTAAGAACGTGCGGAGGGTCTTCAGTAGTTTTACTTTCAACTGCTTGGGCATAACGTGGTGGTATCGGGCATGAACGTAATGACGGACACCCCACTTTATGCATAAGCTACGATCGATCAAGGAGGTGTTTGAAAGCGATCTGCAGTGTCACAACACCTAATAATGTGTTGGCAAGATTGCTATATCTGACAAAAGAGAATAATTAGCGCTTGATTTGTGCGGCTACACTGCCTTACATGATGCAGGAGTGCACGCCGGCCGTCGCCTGGACTATAATTCGTATTTGCCATGTATTGAAAACTGTATTCCAAGATGAGGCCAAAGAATAGCTTGTTGCACAGCTCGAAGGGGTGTTTTTTCCCTAATTACTTGACCACTATTCATTTCCGTTGCCTAGGTAATAGTACCTGTCATTTGTTTGTCGAGGACTTGAATGGTAGTGCCCTGTCTGCAGATGATTCTAGATGACAAGAGCCAATCCTCTTGAACTACCAGCCTAGATCTCCTCGCCATTGCTAGGGCTTATCAAAAGTCCCTTGGAATCATATAATCAAATAAGAGCCTTTTGAAAGTAAGTTACATCAGTAAACATGTTATAGGGTAATTATGGGGGGTGCTAGGGCGTAGCCACAATTCAAAAATCTCTCCGCTATACAAAAGGGCTAGTTGATTAGATTTGAAGAAAGTAAATTGAGACAAGCCCGCAGACTGCCAAGAGAATATCCGTCATGGCCGGCTAAATCCGTTCAGCAACTTGGGTCAATCTGCTCAATATGTGAGAATGCTAGTCGAAGCTAGCCGACCTGAGTTACTTCACACTAGCTGGAAGCGGTCCATGATTCAGCTTCGAAGAAATCGTTTATTTGTATCGCAACGCAAGTTATTATTGGAATTTACCTTTGAGTTGATAGGGGGCTAAGGTTGGTAACTCCCAAAGCCTAGTGTCAAAATATGGAGAAGGCAGTCAATATCAAGATAGAATAACAATGTAACGTGGAAGATCATATGCTTTCGAGCTTGTGTTTCTCTAGGATTTACGTCACATCAAGCACGGTGACATGATCAACGTGTTGTGGTGGAAGGTTTAACTTACAATGAACATCTTAAGACTTCGATTTTTTTCCTTGTTAACAGAGCACGTTCTCCATATTCTATGGGCTCACGTTTCAATCCCTCAACGGCATTAAGCTGGTGAGCACATACTCTGCATCAATTCACCTGCATTTCTCTTGGAACACAAGCCCTCATATTGATCCATGCCCTGCAGCCAAAATGAGCCTTTAATCACTATACGCAATGCGGCACCACCCTAATTTGCAAGCGCCCTCTAATCTTGTGTCAATTTTCCGAGACATAGATTATTAACAACATTTGCAGAGGTCTTGACTGTTTCTTTGACGTCTCGACTTAATTTGAACATTTTAACCTACTTTAAAAACCTGGATCTTTTAGGACATGTTACGAATAATTCCCGGATTGATAGCCACGGATCAATCCATGAAACAATCTAATCCGAACTCCCAGAGGAAGCTTTTGACAGCGGTCAAGTAATTGTAGAGGCAAATGGAAATTTTATGCGGAAATTGAGTCTGTGAATTCCGAATCCCCGTCGGCGCGGAGTTAAACCCCCGATGCCGGCATTCTCAAGCACCCAGCTCCTGTAAGCACTAACCTGCTTTGCAAATCGAAAGATTGAGCCACGCTGACACGCCAAAGCGCAAGCCGCATGTGTTCGGCTCGAATCGACTTCGTTAAAATGTGTTATGGAAGCGGAGGCTGACCGGAATCTTCTGGGGAGCCTTCGAGGTCCCTCAATGGAAATAAGGTAAATGCAACAGCCCTGTTCAGTAGCTACGAGACAAAACTGTGCGCTCATGTGTCGCGATTACATGCCTCCGGCTCCAGAGCTTGTACTGAGATGCGAGATGCAAGGTTCATTTTGGTTCTCGCAATGGAAATTGCGACATGTGTCACATACTCGGTGTCAAAGCTCACGATTCCCGGCGTGGACAGGGCATACATCTTCTCATGTCAAGTTTTCACCTCTTCGGCATATTGGCATTACATGCAAGTTCATAAGACCTAGGATCGGCTGCAAAAGTGAGCTGTATGTTGCTGAATCGAATGGCGAGGCTGTTGTGTGACATATCCATGCTTAAGCACGAGCCTTCGTACACGACACAGCCTCAATAGATGCATGGGGGCTAAGGCCGTGTCGATGCCCTGAGAGCTCCCGTCAGCATTTACGCGTCAGCAAAAGACCGACGGAAAGAACTATTGAAAGAACGACAGACCCCAAAATGTACCAATATAAAGTTGGAGCGCTTCATTATCTACGTAGCTTCATTGTACACTCTTACGTTTCAGCTAACGAACATCTCTGCTTGGTATCCGTCTTCATTGAGAACTCCAACTGCATCAATAGTGGTGTTTAAACCTTTCAACTTTCATTTACACAATTGAATCTTCCTTTTTTTTTCTTTTGTCTTTATTACTCGTTCCCTTCTTGCTACCACCTCTAAATGTCGACCCAACCGCAGTTCGATAATCACACCTGGGTGGAGTCGCCTTTGGCTCAGCTCTGGTGTTTGGATCATCCCAACGACAATGGATGCAGTCTGGTGGAGAGCAGATATGAGTATCGCTTGAGCCTTGTTGCCAACCTCACTTTTCTTAGTATATTCGGCGCATCACTGCTTGGTTTCATCGCGGTATATGTCATCACTCGAATCGGTACAGCGTTCACTGTCGCTTTGAGCCTAGGGGTGCTCTGTGAGATAATTGGCTATGCTGGTCGTATAATGAGCTACTACAACCAATGGGAAGAGATCGGTTTCTACATGCAGATCTGCTGCCTCACGTTCGGTCCCGCGTTCATGGCGGCAGGTTGCTACCTTTGCCTGAGGCGTATTGTTGTCGCCTTTGGCGCGGAGAACTCTCGTTTTAAACCGGAACTCTTTACCCGGGTAGTGAGTAACCTTACCCTAACACTCAAGGCTTTGACTAATTTCACCACAGTTTATTCCGTGTGATGTCGTTGCCCTCGTTCTTCAAGCTCTGGGTGGTGGTCTAGCTGCCAGCTCGGACGACCCCCAGCTTGGCACCAACATCATGATTGCAGGCCTCGCCTTCCAAGTCGCCACTGGGGCCGGTTTCATTATTGCTTCGTCAGACTTTGCCATTCGCACACTCCGACGATATAAAAAATCCGGTTCTGAGGCGCTCGATCAAAGTCCTGATTTTGTCCACATGCGCAGTACGCTCGCCTTCAAAGGCTTCCTCGGCGCATTGACCATCGCCAGTATCTGCATCCTCGTGCGAAGCACATTTCGGGTTGCCGAGCTCTCTGAAGGATGGAGCGGACCTCTGATGGCACGCCAAGATCTTTTTATTGGCTTTGAGGGAGCGCTTATTGTTCTCTGCTGCTTGGTTCTCAATACCTTTCATCCGGCTTTCTGCATGCGCCCAGCCATGGTTGGTGGTGGAGGTATGAACGGGTTGTGGTTTATGAAGCGGCACAGCAAGACCAAGCACGAGAGGTCGGCATTGAAGGATCGCAGTGGAAGCGAGTCAGCTTAAGCTAAGAGGCCAGAGGGGTGCTAATCCTGGGTAAATCAGAGATTGACACTTGGGAGCTGGCATCTACAAATTTTGTGTTATTTCTCGGGAAAGATAAGTGGCTAAATGGTGGTTGGAGTTTCTAGATATAGATATCATGGGTAAGCAGATAGATAGAGAGAAGATTTCACGATCGGTGTCGTTATTTTCACCATGAATGGAGTTTCATTCAACACCAGACCCAAGGCAAACCGTCGAGGATTTATGCAGTGCAGCAAGGGAACTACCCCTCAGAGCATGGAGTTGACCGCATACACCAGAGGTAGTTGGGATGCCGATGCGATCAGGTTGCCTCAATAGCCTAGTTGACCCTTGGGAGGCTGGCGGTTGTCAAGCCTACAGAGTAGATGCCATGAATAGACAGACCGGGCCGGACAACTCAACCGCCAGCCTCCTAAGGGTCAAGTAGGCTATTGGGCAATCTGCTCCGCCTAACTTGGCTAGCCTGCGTTAAGTGATGCATGGACATCGCCCTACATGACGCAATATTCCTGGTCTTCAATTTCTTGGCTCCCTTGGTGGGGCTGTGCGTAGGAGGGAAACCAGGATCAGGAGGAGTCCACGAAGAGGTGGTGGGGGCTGGACTGGGCTGGGCTGGGCTTATTACATGAGTTGCATGAACTTGCAACCATCGGATCAGAAATACTCATAACGGTCTTTCTCTTCTCACTCTTCTCACACTTCTCAGCTGATTCACTGCATTCACGGAAGCTAGACTTATCAGACTCGAAATGCCTCCCACCCATCAGAAAAATAGCCCTGCCCTGGCCATCACGCTCGACGGAGATGGACAGCACGCCGTCTTTTCGTCAGGCGACACCATCATCGGGCATGTCATTCGCAAGCATCAGGGTGTCAGCCCTTGTGCCCGCGTCACAATCAAACTTTGTGGCAGAGCCAAGGCCAAGATCGTGAGGAACGACAGCGACAGCCGCCGAACGTATCGCTCACGTTTTCCGTTGATCGACGAGGCGCTATCCTGCCAGACTCTTCATGAAGGTCCTATCCACGTTGCGCCCGGAGGAGACTCGCTTTCTTGGCCCTTTGCCGTAGTTATACCGACAAAGGTATCATCAAAGCTGGCAAAGATGGTGTGTGCGAGTTTCCTGCCACTAGACGGCGATAATGTGGCTTTACAGACACTGCCTCCTTCTATTGAGGCATCCGGAGGCCGCTTGGGAAGCGAGATGGACGCATTTGTTGAATACTGGCTGGAAGCCTCTCTAAAGGTTGACGGCCAGGGTGAAATGCACGGTACTTACGATGCCATTCGCCCTATTGCGCTCCGCCAATACCGTCCAGGCCCGCCCATGACTGATCTCGGGCTGAAGATATACTACCGGCCATCATTTTTCACCTCCAAGCGTCTCATTCCTGGCATGGAAGATGCAGATGTCTCAACCAGGGACAAAATGAAGAAGCTTTTTGCACCGTCATCGGTTCCCACACTTCGCTTCCAGCTAGAGATTGTCCTGCCAAGCGTGATACAGCTCGAGCCAACTGCCTCTAGTGTAGAACAAAGCCTTGCAAAGCCCATCTCGGTTTTAATGCGTTTGACGCCCTTGATGAAGGACACAAGCGAGATTCTTCAAGGCGTACCTCATGAAGTCAAGCTGAGAAGCCTGCGCTTCGATCTCGAATCCCGAACTGTGGCCTGCGCAGATGGCACATTCCAGCCCCACACAGAAGATACTGACAACGAGATATCACTCATAACCCCTTCTCATCAATCTTTCCTAAAGTCCAACCCAGTTCGCCTTCTTTGCAGCCCCGAATCAAAACTTGTCGACGTTGGCGAATTAATTAATTTGCGGGCGAACCATCTCGGACCTCAAGGACATCGACCAACACCTTTAACCAAAATTTACCCCTCGATGGAGACCTACAATATACGACACATGCATGTGCTCAAGTGGGGTGTAGAATTGGAACTGGCCGGAGAGGATACCACGGTTGGAGGTAGCTTTCCAATCCGTGTGGTTGATTCATATGATCCGCGCATAGCACAGAACACCTCTTCAGCGCCACCAGCTTTAGGAAGGGGGGACTCTTGGGTACAACCACCTATGGAACAGGACGTGCCGCCCACGTTTGAGGAGTCGCAGCAAGATGCCATCGCAGTGGGAAAGGCTTAGGCTCACCTAGTATTGTAGTATGAAGATGTGCCATCGCGGTAGTACTGGCATGGACCCTGGCTTGACCAGAACACCAATTATTTCAAGTTTAGCTGACAGTTTTGCGTTTTTGTGGATTCCAAGGCTAGTAATAGCAATTTATAAGCGTGGGCTCGATACATCTTCTCAACTGGAGGGCGTAACAAATCGTGTAGGCCTTTGCATTTTCCCTTAGCAACCAAGTGAATACCCCAATCACGTGGCGTTGAAGATTTATGTTCTTGCTCATAAAATCTGGATTCAGTGCGTGGATTGATATGTCTAATCTATGTCACTTGCACTTGTGGGAAAGGGTCATTACTCAAGCAATGGAACAAGACAAATATTGTTAACAAGGACTGGATCCTACATGGGCAGTTTCTAAAGCAAATGACCTTCCGTCAAATGATCAAAAGTATTATTGTAAGGCCTGCCACACCTGCAAACAGACCTTTGATCTGGTTTCCAAAGACTGCTTGGGCGCCACTGTAACCTTGGTAAGCCCAAGGACTGCACTCCTCTTTAGCTTCGTTATACTCTTCTCCTGGCCCAATACCGAAGCTCCGTATCGTATTTGGCACCGATTGGCACTGTCCACTCGATCCGGTCTGACAACTCGTTTCGAACCAAGGGGATTCGTCCGCATCGATATCCCTACCCGGTTTCTTCTGCATGCAGTCGTTAAATGCGTAGACGTAAAGTACCCATGACCCGCCTTGGCCAGGCTCGGGGATTGCTTCATTGAGCTGGTTGTACCAGATGCGGGAATAATTTGTCTGGGAGTTGAAATCATCCTTGGTCTTGGTGAGCATGGCTAAATCATGTGCAGAACACAAATTGACTTTGAGCACCCCCCCTATAGCTTGTGCGGTATCCCATGGCACAAGCAAGGCCGATATTGCTAATGACCGGAGGCTCATGATAGTGTTGTAGGTTAGGCACAATGAAGTATGCACCTGATTCAGTGTTCTGCATTACGTGAGCGATTAAGCGCAATTAATGCATGATATGGAGTATGAATGAAACGATTGAACAATACAAAGCGCTGCCGATCAATAAATATGAAGTCAGCCTGGCAACAGATTGTTGCGTCATGATCTACGGCTTATGAAGCTCTGCATGGCGCAGCCGGGGGAGGCCAAACTTATGACACAATTAATTGCTTTGATACCAACAAATGACAATTTTACCCTGAAACACATCCGGTTGGTTTGGAGAACCCTAATTTTGTGAATCCGTGCTTGCTTACACGATGCAATCTTCTGAAAGTTCCACGACTGGGGTGGTCGGCATCAAACGATCACCGGATTGCGATGATCTATGATTGCCGACAACAAAAGTTTGCCAAAGGCACTTCCGTGCGTTCAAAGGCGAATCTTCGTCGCCTCGGAAACGTTTTCATTGATTTTCGTTTACAAACATGTGGTACATCGTGCATGACCAGATGATTAATGAGGCCACTTGACTAGTGCACTATCTAATTCGCTTGTGGAAACGAGGCAGTATCAAGATTTGCAAGTTAATTAGAGAGTGCAAGCCCTCTGGGCCGATCTGGGAGCCAGGTGTAGCTACGTCATTTCCTGTCTGCGATAGGCTACTGTTCATTCAGTGTTAGCCGAAGGATTTCCACTTTCGCAGCGAAACCAACAGTCAGGGGCCAAAGGAAAGGCACGAGTAACGAAAAGGCTTGTTAGTGCGAAGATCATGACGAATGCCACTAATTTCAGCAGCTCAGGTGCCGAAAGAGGCGTAAGCAATCATTGATTGCCCACCGTCCCGGCGAATGCGCGAGTGCGCGATTCTTCCCCTTTTTGATGGAGCAAGGGCTTAGGTTGCCGAATCTACAACACGTCAAAGCATCATGTCAAGCAAGCGAGGCTGAATGCACGGACCAATGCGCATATGGCTGTCTCATCACAGTTCTGCGTGCAAACCAACATGTTGCGTCACAAGGACAGTGTTGAGAGTGCCTGATTGCTTCGATGAATCAGCACCAAATAGACAAGTTCATATAGACAAGTTCGATCCCAGTGACGGGTAAAAACGGTCATTTTACTAAGGTACCTTGCAGCATCACAAAGCATTCGTCTTAATAAATACAATTCATTGAGAACCACACCCCACATCTCCCGGATGGCAGATACAGTGTTAGTTCCGTCCCTCGGCTTAGTGAATGGTAGCTTGGGTCTTGTGGGCATCTTCAAGAGCGTATTTCCAAAGCCAGCTCCAGATCAGGGCACCATAGTCAGCATCAAAGCTGGAAGGGGCGAAAGATATGTTCCCGAAATAGTATGTTCAGCGAGCTTGATACTCAAAGACCAACGGCATTGAATTCATGTAGGCCGGCGATATTGCTGCCGCGTATGCATTCGACATTGACAACCACTATCTGGGCAAAGCCGACGGTACGAGTATTGAGAGTGGAGACGTGCAAAAAATAGTGGTCGAGCAAGATTCCCCCAGTACGCGGGCGGAGTACGTTGGTATCGCGATTGATAGTGATGCCGTGTATATTGCCTGGGTGGCGGTGAAGCAGCAAGACAGCACTGGGGGGGTGGTTGGACGGGCGACATCGGCTCCGCTTGTGGCCAAGAATGGTATGAATAGAACCAGCGGGCTGGGGAGCATCTGGACTCAAATGAGGATTACATCCCAAGGTGCACGTGGTTAGACGCAGACCGCAATGAAGACATTCCGAGCGCCGCCATGAAATTCTCCGTCAGGGCTTACGGAGAAGATGCTAGCAACGTTGCAGACAATGAAGCGGCCTGCAGCTACACCCTCTGGGGACCAGACAACGGGCCTATCAATGGTAGGACGTCCCCGTGATGTTTATCGGATTGACAGCTAATCACAAGATTGCAGGTGCACCGGGCAAGCGAGCTGTTCGAGCGCCAACACCAGCGATAGAGGAGCGGCTGATTGTTTCAAATATCCCAAGCCATAGAGCAGAAAATCTGTGCAACTCAGATAACTCGTGGGGCCCTGATTTTGTTGGCACAGACGGCTACTTCTGCGACATGGGAAGCAAGACTCTGACGCCTCTCTCCCCTACAGATATCATTGAAGGCTGCGTTACCATTGACGGAGAGACGAAGAGGGTCGAGAAACGAAGTAGTGTGGCCAAACGGAATATCTATTCCAACTTCAGGTCATATAAGAGGATTGATAATTGGGATCAAATCAGCTCTGAAACACTCATTAATTTGGTGCTATATTGTATAACGCACTGTTCTTCTGTTAGACGGCCCTTTTGAAGTCATATCTTACTTGGCTTTGTTCAATATTAGTCTACACGGTGGATGAAAACTGGGCTAGGAGTCAAAATAGCTGCAAATCAGCAGGCAAATGTGCACCAACTACAATTGAGAGGTGTTAATGGGACAGTTCTGATGCGCGTATGCTCAAATGGCATCCAATTATGGAATCCGTGCTTCGTCGATCTTATCAAGGTGCGCCCATATGTGGGCGTTGCCGTCGAATTGCATATGCATCATGCAGCTCACGCCCTATCAGAGCCGTCGGAGATTTAAGAGCCTTCTCGCCATGGGCGGCCTCCTCTCACCACCTTGGCAGAACTTATCCAACATGATGCAATTGGATGCATAAGTCACTATGACACCTGCGCAAGGAGAAGCTTATGGTGAAAGCAAATACACCAGTGCTATGTTGGGTTGGAGTCAAGCCAACAATTATCGGCACCATGGGAAGTAACAAAGAGACATCCTAAGCACATGAAGGCGGAAGTATGATAAAGCAGACTTCATCAAAAGATTCGCACTTTTTGTCCCCCTTTCCATGTGGATGTAATGGCAATTACTCTTGTGACCGACACTGCCAGCGAGTCCATGGATGGCAGACAAGTAAAATAAATCCACTAGCTGAGCCGCAAATATCCACCTGATAAATAGATGGAGAGGCTGCCGTGATGCTGTGGTAAGCAAAGGTGCATTCAGACATGCTCTTGTATCAGTGTGAGGTATTAGACAAAGGTTAGCGCTCAAATCATCGCCTGTATCAAGGCGACACGGGATATTCGCCTAGGCGCAGGAGGTCGGTCAACAATGGCAAGGGGAATAGGGAATACAAGAGGCCTCCTCTGTTAACAAAATCGGGGCGTCACATGAAGAGCTTGTGTCCGGTATGATAACGTGGTGTCCGAGGTGTCAACTATAATTCGTGCGGGCGTGTTGTAAATGTCACGATACTACACCAACAAAAGTCGCGCAATGGCGATCACGGACCTAACCTATGTGAAAAGCCCATTATTTGAGTGGTTGCACAGCCTCATTAACCTAGCATGATCAGCAAGGATCGACACATGCCTGTCAGAGCTTCAACATGAAATGCAAATGGTCACAGGTCCACTGGTCTGTTGTGCTTGTCCTCAATGCAGGCGGGCCATTACAAGCAACCTCCTCCGATATGTCCTGCATTCATGAGTGGGAGCGGGCCGAGGGGCGGATGATCCTACGAACAGGCATGATTATAAAATTTGGAGCGCTTGCCGCTATCTGGCTCGCCGGCAACGCATTGTTATGTCTGGGGATGGCTTCGTTTTCGTGGGTTGGGGTTGTCGCCGGCGGCCTCCCACCAGCCCCTCGTGCGCACTTTCGAGACTGTGCTTTCGCCATGCTGCTCGTCTACTCTGCTCCCAGAGATAAATATCTCGCTGAACCGTTCAGACATGTTGTTAGAAGTATAGCGAAGATCTCCCCAGGGCTTGACGGGTTCGGTCGTCTTGCCGGAACACTGTTCTTGTGTCGAATATTCATCCAGCTTCGCTCTGAACCCGTCCTCGACTCCTGCTCACACATTCCGTTGCCAAAACGAAGTTGAATAGCTTTAACCATGACGTACAAGCAGCGTCGAGGCCGTAGCCGGTCCTCCGTCGCCTCCTCCCTCTACCGCAGCGTCTCCCAAGAGATCATTGCCAGCGACATTGAATCGATTCTCGACGATGGCCCCTACCGTGACGATGACGATGAGAACATTGCTGGCGCCCACCCGGAGCCGCCGACGCCGGGTGAGTCTGAGCCGGACCCGGATTTGTCCATGTCAGCGCTCTTCATGCGGCCCGCTGGCATTACATTCAGTGCGACTACGCGTCCGGCCATGGCACCGCGGGATCCGGAGAGAACTGGACGCACTCGCTTTGCTACCAACAGAGAGCGCCAAGTCTCCCGTAATGCCGAGCGCAGTTTACTCCGTGACAATCACTTGCTGCCGCCCAAGCATCGACGTGATGGACAAGTGAGCATTCTCCGTCGTGTCTATCGCTATTTCTTCAGCACCAAAGTGCGCGAAGGAAGCCGCCCGCCCAGCCTTCACCGCGTCTTCCTCCCGCCCACGGAGCCCTCAGAAACTTCACCCTTGCTTCCACCGTCGCTTTCTAGTACTGTTGGCGACGGGCCTCTAAGCGACTTTGAGGTTAGTCGATGGCAGGCCGCCGTTGCTGCGAATGTCATTCAGACAACCTGGCAGCGAGAGTCCTTGACTCTAGCAACATATGCCCGATCGTTGGCTGCAACTTTTCTCATGCATTACTCGGTTACAATTGCTAGTATCATCACTGTTGGGAGGATCGGACCAGTGGAACTTGGCGCTGTGTCTTGTAAGTGGCACCTCAGAGAGCAATCAGCCCAGTTCTGTGAAGCTTTTCTCCATGGTCTCCGGCGATGCTAACCGATCTCCATTTACAGTGGCTACCGTCACAGCCAACATCACCTGCTATACCCCTGTTCAAGGTTTGGCAACAAGCCTCGACACACTCTGTGCCCAGGCTTTCGGGTCTGGGCATAAGCGTCTCGTCGGTCTCCAATGCCAGCGCATGCTCTTTCTATTGTGGATACTACTCATTCCTCTGATTGCCCTGTGGTATAATGCCGACAAGGTTCTGACAGCTCTCATACCCGAGCGCGAAACTGCTCTCCTGGCAGCGCAGTACTTGCGCGTGCTTGCAATCGGCGCCCCCGGCGTTGCGGCTTTTGAGACGGCCAAGCGTTTTGTACAAGCCCAGGGTTTATTCTACGTCACCACCTACGTCCTACTGGTCGGTACGCCGTTGAACATCTTTGCCAATTGGTTTTTTGTCTTCCACCTAGGCTGGGGCTTCTTAGGCGCCCCTGTTGCTGTTGTATGTATTCAGACACTGCTTCCCATCCTGTTGGTAGCGTATGTTTACTTCATCGATGGCTCCGAGTGCTGGGACGGCTTCAGCAACCGTGCCTTCACCAATTGGGGCCCCATGGTGCGTCTGGCTCTCCCCGGGATGGTCATGATTGAAGCGCAGTACTTCGCTTTTGAGGTGTTGACGCTTGTGGCTGGGCAATTCGGGGGAGCGGCTCTCGCAGCGCAGAGTGTTCTTGTCACGCTCGGATCAACAGCTTACCAGGTGCCATTTGCTGTTTCTATTGCTGCATCCACGCGTGTCGCCAACCTCATTGGGGCTCGACTAAGCCGCGCTGCCTGGACATCGGCTAAGGTGTCACTGGTCGCCGGCACTTTGATTGGGATAGCCAACATGGTCACGCTGCTCGCCTTGCAGAAAGTTCTACCACACATCTTTACCGATGACGAGGAGGTAGCAGCACAAGTCGCCCGCGTCATACCAGTTTTGGCACTGTTGCAAGTTTTCGATGCCATGGCCGCCGTATCCCATGGGTGCCTCCGTGGCATCGGCAGGCAGTATGTAGGAGGCTACACAAACCTGCTCTCATTCTACGTCGTTGCGCTGCCCGTATCATTCGCTACAAGTTTCTGTCTCGACTGGAAACTTCCTGGGCTATGGGTAGGTGTGACAATTGGGCTCGTCATGTAAGTTAACTCTTGTTCCCCGAAAGGCCAGAAACACCAAACTTAACAATACCAGCACGACAATCGTCGAAATAGCCTATCTTTATAATGCCGACTGGGACTGCGCCGTCGCCGAAGCAGAGAGCAGGATAAGACCTGACGATGGTGCTGGAATGAAATGAGGTTGTTCTGACTTTGGTCGAATGCAGCTGCGCACTTTGAAGCAAGGAGATCGGTATTTTGTCCGTCCAAACGATCAGGCCACAAAATCTTAGATAGAAAAAAAAATTCATAAATGGCTCATCGATTTCAATTTGGGGCCTGTGGAATCGAGCTCGTCTCTACACTAGAAGCTGTGGCCACACAGCGAAGCGAAAGAGGACTGCTAACCAGCAGATGATTGCCTCAAATGATAGTCCGAGTGGAACCAATCCTGCATTTGAGGCCACCTTCGTCTGTCTTGAATGTACTGGTAGTGTTGTTCTTCATGTCGCCCGTACGACGCCAATGATCAGACAGACGCAAAGCCTTCTGAGACACTGGGACATGTGGTCATGCAAATCGTTGACATCAGTATGTCTTCTGCTTTCAAGCCCCTTTGTTGTTGAAATTGAAAGATTTCTCAACTTATGGATACGAGAAATTGGATATTGGTTGATCGATCGGCCACAGTATTTCTGTATCGGTTGCTTCTTTTTGTCGTCGCCACCCTCGGCCGCTTTCGATTAGCACGAGGCTTCTTGGTAGTAAATCAATCTGCATCATCACTGCCAGCATACTACGTAGTACAAGATCTTAAAAAAAAGGTCAATTATGCGGAAGTTGGTCCGAACTTGCACGCGAGATCCGTGATTGTGCTGCACGCCCCACTGCTGGTCCGATACGGATTTCAACCTGTCACTACGCTTGACGCTTCGTACAGACACCAAATTTGTCAATTAAGATAAAGATTTAGAAATGGCACTCGGCATCCCAGGAGGCGAAATGGAGGTAACAAAGAGTGGCAAAAGCCAACGACTAAATAAATACCAGCTGGAGATAGGTAGTGAGAGAAGAGGCTCCTGTCCCACTCTTTGCCTGGAGACCTCATCATCGAAAACGCCTCTAATCGATCAACATCGCTTGGCAGGGACAAAGATGTGGCTTGAGCGGCCAGGATGTGAGCGTCTTTACGAGGTGACCACGTGAAGAGTCAAGTGACTGGAAGCGGCTTCTCGTGGTTATTCTTATTCACCTCACCACAACTCAAAGACACCGAGGATAGTCGCCACTATAACGAGATCGCTCAGAAGACTAATGGCCCCTCGGACATTGGGCCGGGAAAAGAGGGGGAAACAATTGGGCCGTCGTGGCTTGTCCCAATGAGCCGGGGACGCTATCATTGGTGATCTTGCCCGCGCCGCGCCATAGCGTGTCGATGACAAGCGGCTTCGGGCTAGCCAGAAAAGTGGAATCTGACGCAATGATCAACTAGGTCTCTATGATTAAGCTTTACGCCGTCCAAAGGCTCACCGTTTTAGCCGTTTGGGTCCTTGGATCATGGCGCCGCGTCGCCTGTTTTGCCGACAGGACAGACACAAGACGTAGAGGTCTCTAGTCCAATTTTTTGCAATTGTCCACGTCTTTCCTTTGCTATGGGAATTGGCATCATGATCTCCTGCGCAGAGTCTTGGAATCGACATCGAACGGCATTCCTCTTGAGCTCAAGCAGCGTGGTATAGGATCAGTTCGGATCACGCCCGAGTCACAGAGTCTAGCGAGGGTGCCGGGGAAGCGCACAAGCAAAGATCGCGCCAGTCCCCCCGTCACCGCGTGAAAAATCTCTTCCTTCGTCAATCTCTATCGATCCCATTCATCTTCCAGTCGCCAATTGATCATCAAAGCCACCATCCGCGGCTGACCAGGACGCACTTCGATACGGGGACCACGCAGAGACATTCTGCAGAGATGCCCCTGTCGACTGTTGGGCTGTCGAAGTGCCAAACAAGGGCTTCGTCCTAGTCCTGTACGTAGAGCGGGGGAGACAGAATGAACCGCGACCCGCGTATCTCCATTCCCGACTTCGATCTTTCACAGAAGGAGATCCTTGCTCTCCGATGCGGCACTCTGATCGCGGGCGCCATCAGCCTTGTGCTCGGCATCATAACATTTATTCTATTTCTGCGGATGAAGCGGAGTTTCAGACATGAGTCAGTCTTTAGGTTCTATTAGATTACCGCGTGGCAGTGGTGCTGACAACAACAGCCTGGTTATGCTACTTGTGCAAGCAGACACCTTCGAGGCTCTCTGGTGTGTCGTGTTCCCCCTCGTCAGCTTCAGTCGCGGGACTGTCTATTCCGGCTCGGCCTTTTGCCAGGTCAGTGGATTCTTCCTGGCTTTTGGCATCCAGACATCGGATTATGCTGCGTTGCTCATCGCTGTCCACACGGGACTGTACGTCTTCCGCGGCCGCGATGGATTGTATCCGTTTCGTGTTTTTTCCTTCAGCAGCTGGTTCGTGTTCGGCGCGGTCTTCGCAGCATTGCCCTTCGTGAACGATGCCGGTTACATCAATCGATCCGAGATTTGTTACCTCCCATATGACCCTGACTGGGTCAGACGGGCCTTTAGCTGGATTCCACGTTACATCATATTCGGATCCATCATCATAATATACGTATCCATTTACTTTTACGTTATATTCTTGATGAAGAACAAACCTCACTGGTCCAGCAGCAGTGGTAGCCGCAGTGGCAGCGGAAGCGGCATGTGTCGGAGGATCCGATCTTCAAATGGGGCTGCTCGACCTCGACCAGGCGAAGAATGGCCTCCCCCGTTACCTCTCATTTCAGACCATGGGCTACTTGAGGCGCAAACTCCGATGGACGACATGACTGCTAACCGCCAAGGTCTATCAGGCCCGTCGTCGCAGCCAGCAATGGATAAAGTGCAGAAGCGACACCCTGCCAGCCCGGACCCGGCCTTCCTGGCTGATCGACACGCTGAGCACACGGGCTTCTCGATAGAGCACCTGAGTCCTGTCACATCCGGTCGTGGCACATTTGCATCAGACGCGACCCCTGAGACCCTTGTCTCTTCTCCCAAACAACAACACGATGTGCCTCAGTCTCCAAGGGAACAAGCAGGAAGTCGAGCTTTACCAGGCAATTCTGGTACTGCCAGTGATGCCACGGCTGTCGAGCGGCCCTCAGATCCTAGCCCTGGCCCGTGGTGGAAAGAATTGATTGCTTCCCTGGCTTGCTGTGTCTCAACTAGCGTTTCAAAAGCCAAAGCGTCCAAACCTGGCTTCTTCTTCAAGTTACGTGGAAGCCACGGGTCGTCCACTGATGCACAGTCACCCAACAACACCCAACATTCCAACAGGTTGACTTTTCGACAAAAGGCCCGCCGCCAGGTTCGCTACATGTTTATCTATCCTCTGGCCTACATGGCACTGTGGCTTATCCCATTCATCTCACAGCTTCTCCAGTCGGACGGCTTGGAGGGTTCTCCTTTCGCGATTCTGTTTCTTGCCCAGGTCAGCATTTGTTTCCAAGGTGCCCTGGATTCCATCATCTTTTTAGCTTGGGAGAAACCATGGAGGCACGTCAACACGCGGCGAACATTTAAGATCAGGAAAGTCCGGTCGCATGTTCGAATTGGCCACCGGGTAGGTCGGACTCGAGAAGAGATGCACGTGGATAGAATCAACGCCATTCAGCGGAGGAACGAGGAGTTGGCTGAGCGGGAAAGACAATTTGTCGGGAGGAACGTGTCGACAATGGATTGGTGGGACCGTCTAGACGCTGCAGAAGACAGTGCCAATGAAACATGGTAACCTCCCTGGTGGAGTGGACAAACATTTCCAAGCGTCGTGTTAGCTTGCTATGGATTCATGCCTTGGCATAGTTTCGGGCTCATTGCCCGCAAAGTAGCGTACTCGTGTTATCCGTTGCAAAAAGTAATGAATGCGATTGTTCCGCATAGCGCCTTCATAGCTCAAAAGCATGTTTCGTGGCGTATATGCCACATCCTTAGACATGGCGCGATGGATGTGTCTTGGAGTATGATAAATAATACCCGAAATCTTGAACAAGTCTTCACTTTAATATATTCTGTGATCTTAGAGACTATTGGGAATGGGAAGAGCTCATATGTAAGCCAAGATATTCATGGTATAGCCGTGGTTGTCGAAAGGCCATCCGTTTCCAAACAATCTTCAAGGGTTAGGAATTATTATCGATATATGAAAGGCCCACTAATGGAAGGCCTCCTACAAGTCAGCCTTTCCAAATGGAGCAAGGCACTGTAATTGTATTGGTGATAAGTCTATGTGGCCTCCACTAGAGTTGTGAGGGCATCTCGAGATGCGCCTGCGTCGTCACAGGCAGTATTCCACCGTATACATCTATGGCATGATAACGTCATGTTCTCGTGTGAGCACAAAAAAAATGATCTATCTCATGATTCTTCTGGATCCTTGAAGTTGTAGGCGTGGCGGGATGTGACGTATCAAAGCATTGCCCCAGAGAACCAACGCATGCGTGGCATGGGCCTGCGATTCAGCTTGCCGCCGCCAGGCCCTTTCGGGCGCACAAATCAGCTGTGCGTAGAACCACGTAGACGATGACAACAAGCCTCTGCAGTCCGTCCGATTGAGCATTCGGGGGTATCAGATGAGCCACCAAGTTTGGGATGACAGCGTTGCAGACTGGCGTTCCTTGCAGGCTGCTTTGATCCTGCCGCATTGTCAGCGGGATATCGGATACATGCATGTTTTCATTCAGCCACCAGGTACCATGTTCAGCTCATCCCTCGACTCTGCCGTCCTTTAAAGCTAGGCCCTCCCCGCACACTCCGCTCAGCCTCATGACCAATGCAAATTGTGATAGCTGCCCTCACCGCGAGACGCGTCAAGCGTTATTCGCGTCTCATCCTCGTCTACAGAAGAGCCTTCCGTATCTGGGGCCATACGCGACGCGCTTTTCAGGCTGATGGCCCCGAGACTGGCCGGAGGTGGAGCGATGAGCACCGTCAACAACCTTGAGACTCAGTGGAGCAATCCAGCTGGTATTTCAGCAATACTTATGCTTGCGGGTGGCGACATTGTACAGAAGGCTTTCTGCCAGGGAACTGGAAAGTTCTACACGCCCGTTTGTTTGTCATTCGGATGCTTCGCCTATGCCCTAACTGCGCTGGGGAGTATGGTCAATGACGGACGTCTTTTGCCACAGCCTGATTACCCAGCCAAAGTCATCAATCTAGACTCTGGTTATGGTAGAGATAACAAGAGCTGGGTGATCGGTCGACTCTTGCGCGACATTGAGGCGAAAGCATCGCGTACCAAGCCACTCGGCGACGACGGCATCCGCATATCAGTCTTTGAAGCACTGGTCAATACAAATGGCCCAGCTGAATTCTCTTGGAACTTACTTCATCTTTGTGGACTCATATTCACTGTCATACAGCTTTGTGTCGCAGCAATCCCACTCATTTTAGATCGCGACTGGAGCATCATGTTGATCACCGCGGCCGGGACTCTTCTCATCCAGCTGCTTGGAGCTTTACCACAGTGGAAAGCAGAAAAGCTTCCAAACAGACAGCGATCCAGAGCTGCCTACGCAATCACGTCAGGCAATGGCTCTCGCGACATCGTAGTCATTTTGGGTCGAGGCAACTGTCTCGATTTGGAAGAGCTGTCTACCTCCCAATCTCCTCGGACAAGTCGCCCTTGGGAAAAGTTCCGATGGCTCTCGACAAACAAGACAGACGCAAGAGGCATGGCACACTTGGAACGTCAGAATACGCAGCTTCGAAAGTCCCGCGATGTTTATGGAACCCCGGTCGGGTTCTGGATATCATCGGCGACCTGTGTTTTCACGTTCATCCTGTGGCTCTTGGTTCTTGTAAACATGGCTGCTCCCAGTGATCACTGTTGGTATATGATTGCGGTGGGGGCTATAGGGATGGTCCAGAACACAGTGGCAGCAGGCATGGAGATAAAACCAAAGCAACGGAATCTGCCCTTGCACCTCATCGACACGATCAAGAGGCGCAAGGTAATGGATGGTATTATGGACTTTGAGGTCACATACCATTGTGGCCAGCCTCTACTCGAAGAGTTCTTCCCTAGCAGACTCCGCCCAGATGAGCTCAAGTGGTGGTGTGGCGATCACGAGCCGTACGATAAGGAGCGAAGGGCTCAGAAGGAATCTCGCGGCGTTTCTCGTCGGGAGAGGCCATCATACCGGCCGACGTCCAACTTTGTCGAGAAGCGCCTCTCATGGATTGATCTCGGTCAGAGTGAACAGGAGAAGACTGTCATGTGGAGAAGAGGGAGCAGTCTCCGAGAACAGTCAATGATGCGTGAGAGCTCAGAGCAGCTCAGGGCCGAGATGGAGAGTAAGGTCCCTTACCCGAAAGCAATGCAGTCCAGATTTGGCCCATCCCCATCTAGTACTCCCGAAATGCACCAAACATCGGTAGGGGGGGTATCAAGCGTGACTCGTGCCATTGAGAGCAAAACTGGAGTTTCAGGATACCCTCGCATACCACAAGAGGGACCCAAAAGCCCAAATGTTAACATAGATGGTGGGACTTCAGCCAATAGCAGGGGTCGGGAGCTCGATGCCTCGACCTTGCGTGCTGCGAGGGAGGCAACTACACCACCTGCTTGGACAATGTGACGGCCTGACGATGGAATGGAGAATAGACGAGGTTCTTGTCAATCATTAATGGCGTCTCAGTAACTATTTGTGTGCTTGGTGTTCTTTATTAATTACGTACTTTATCATTACACAAGTAAATTATGTCCATCAAGAACTATTAACTCGGTCCGTGTAGCTGACTCTGCTTCCATTCCTGAATGTCAACTTTCTCTTGGCCTTTTTCATGAATTGGCTAAGGCCTGATTCCCTTCTCTCTGGAGTTCGGCCCACCTCATCATCAACCTCGTTAGCCACTCTCTGTCCGCCCCTCGTATCCCCAGAGGTAGCCCCAGACAGACCTGGCAAATCAGGCCGAGGATCGTCCACAGGACCTTGACCTGCTATCCCCATCACTGTTTCAAACTGAGCTGACTCGGTTGGTTCTGGCGGTGGGGTTTCCTTTATTCTCTTCTTGAGCTCCTTCTCCATGGCCTTGCGCTCTCTCTCAATCAAGACTTTCTCGCGAGCCATGTAGTCATCAACACACCAACATTGGTCTTCATCCGTCAGCTCGCCAATCACTGCATCAATTGGCTCCTTGAAATCGTCAGGTCTCGTCCGACACATCTTTATCCTACTGATGATTTGACAGTAATGGATCATGTGCCTCGCATTGTCCACCTCTTTTCTCCGCCATAGGCTTTGGTAGACTTGAACCAACAGCCCAATCTCGTCCACACGCTCCCTCGGTCGTGGCCGGGAAATGATGATGGCGAAGTAGCTGTCAGGATCTGTTTCTCTCCTTCGCATTATGGAATCTTTTACTTCCTGTCGCTCTAGTTCAAACCGATGGACCTTGTACCACTCGTTAAGCTCCCGATCAACTGGGAAAGAAAACTCCGTTTTGTCCATGTCGTTGAGGATTGCCATGAAATCACCACAATGAAGTATGATGCCAGGATAGCGTACCAGAAGCCCTTCGTCTCTCAGCTCCGTAGGATAGTTCATCTGGTTTAGGGGAAAGGGGTAGTCCTCATCAACACCACTCATCCAATTGACAGGTGACCACCCAAATCCAGGCAGTGACAATCGCTCAGGGGGGAGAAATATCATTCCAGGTGGTATCGATCCCTCGTAATATCTGTTGATTAACTTCCAGAAGTCCTTCATCATCTCCTGCCTCTGGGCCTTTGCCTCATTGGAGTTCGGGTCAAGGAAAGCGGTCAGGCCACCTGCCTGAGAGATTTCTGTTTCCTTGTAGTTTAGGTTGAGAAGAGTTGCCAGGACAAGTGTCTGGTCCTCGATCCTAGATGTTGTCTGGAGAACAATGGTCAGTAACCCCCGAATCAGGTAGTGCGAAAATGCAAAGCCATACTCGCCAGCGTACAGATCGCCAAGCACTGGCGATAAGCATTGAGCCTTTATGTGCCACTGGATCGTCGTCTCTAATCCGAGACTCACGGCCTTGGCCCATCAAGTTATCGTAAAGTTGCCTCTTCAGAACCTCAGACATGGAAGCTTTCAAGAGCGAAGATTCATTGTCACAGAGATCTTTGATGAGATCGTCAAATTCCCGGACGCTTTGACGGCTCCGAGACGTTGCTTCAAAAGGAATGCTCATGCGACTGCTGAGGAAAGCTTCTTGCAATGTCCATAAACGTCTCATCCAGCTGCTTGTCAATAGCTTCATCGAGACTTTTACTGGGTTGTTGTCGACCTGTTGATTGCATAGGTCCTTGTCTACAACAATGGAATGGGACGATGCATCGAAGACGTGGTAGATTTGGCGGATTGCTTTCTTTCTCATGCTCTCGAAGGTAGGTTGAGGATCCAACTGCGACGATGCCAAAAACTCACGCCATGGATCGTTGTTGCCTGCCCCATCGTCCTTTACCGGGATTGCAAATGTGTCCAACCAAAAGGGCGAGCTGAGTTGCGCTTCTGATGAGCCTGATTGACCGAAGTTTGACCTTTCGCGGGCTTTGAGGTTGGGTAATGCCTCGAGCTGGTCGACCAGGAACTTCAATTGACAATGCTTCACTTCATTTGTCTTTTCATTTCCCAGTCCCTGGGCCCATACGTGCGAGATGGTTGCAAAGCGTTGATTCCGATTTTTTCGACTCCATGTCTCCACCTCAACCGAGTAACTTCCATTTTCCTGCATTATTCTGAATAATGGAAAAGACGAAGACTCCGTTGCATCGGTTGTTTCAGCAAGGATTTGATAAACCTCGACCATGTTAGGACCTGTTAGGGTGCATTCAGCATTCTCACAGCTCGAATGGCATTGAGGAGCGTAAACGTCCAGATTTCGTGAACCATCTGTAGGAAGTTCCACAACAGCCGTCGAATGTGTAGACGCTGGTATGAAAACACATTTTTCTTCCGTGCACCCTGGATGATTCTCCGAGCCTTCGTGGTGATTGAGGGCAGCAAGCAAAAGGATGGAATTGGATCTCATTTGCACCTTCAGAAGTTTCCGAGTGTACGGACAAAATTTTCTACGCCTCATCTCCTTCGTGACATAATGGGGCAATCCCCATCCATCGTCCTCATCGCTCTGCCAGCCTCTCACAGTGGCTTTCAGCATGGTCATGATTTGTCTTTTCGCCGCAGAGAGCGTCTCTCCAAGAATCATGATCGAGAGCATAATGTTTTCATGCACTCCTGGCACCGGGAAGTTCGCTCGAACAACTTGTCGCGCGAACTCGAGGATCAAATCCGCTTGAACTAACCTCAGTCTCGCGGACGCTTTGTTGTTTTCCTCGTACTCATACCACTTGGTCAGGGCGCCATCTAAAGACTTTGTAGTGACTTGATCTCCGAAACCACGAGGCCAAGAGCTGTTTCTGCCGTTGAGTGGGCGGACCAGATCGCCAAAGGACAGAAGGGATTGGTCTGTTCGAACGACGCAATTGATGAGTGCAAAGAATAGCCATGCTTGATAAAAACTTTCCACTTCCTGCGTGTGACGCCCCGGCCTGCCATCAGGGTCGACGCGGTAGTTTTTCGGATCGACTTTCCATCCGTGTTGTGCTGGGAATTGAAGAAAGTCCTTGTAGTGAGACCCGTGACAATATGGCTGCTCAGATACGCAGCAGCTTTTTTCCGTCAAAAGACAGTCGATAGAAATAGGAAGGTCCCCATAGCATTCATACAGATGCTCCATGGCTCAGGAGTGATGGCTTTGCCACAAGGCATTCGCCGTGATTCTTGGAGCATAGTTTGATTGAAAAGGCTGAGATGGGCGTCGCAGCCCTGTTACAAAGACCGTTCGATCGGGGGGGGCTGGCCAAGGCTCGCAATCTGCTCCTGAGTATGGAAAAAAGAGCCTCCAACATACCCACCAGCAGGGATCCCAAATGCGGAACTGGACTGCCACTCCCGGGGAATGATCCTGCAGCTCCTTTCAGCTCCTTCCAAGGAGTGCTGGGGAAGCGGGAGTAGTGGCGGATCATCTGGGGCCGCCCGAGCCAGGATGTGCAGCTACCATGGCTTTGGTGCATTTGCCGCAACCATAGTGTTATCGCTGACTGACGGCAATATTCCCTCAGCATGAGCCCTTACGAGTAAGGTCACTGTGTACGGATGGGACGCTAGCATTTTCCATTTGCAAGTAACAGGATATGCCTCCCATACCACGCCACGGTGCGAAGGTGCAAATTGCAGATTGGGTCAACTCCTCATGGCTGCTCTGTCAACCACGCGGGGCACCATTCTGACCAGCTACAGGGGGCTGGAACAATATTGGAAGGGCGCTTAAGGTGCTGAACGCAGTGATGTGATCCGGGGGGTGCTCACATGCAAGGCTCATTTCAGATAGGTTCACTCAAGTGCTTGTTTCTTACCCTCCAAAGTTTATTACTGTTGCTTCTATATGAGTAGTTCTCACAATCTATAGCTGTTACAAACGGTAACGCAGAGGACTCTTCTCAGCCTTGGTCCCCTGCGCCGGACGGTTCGGATGCTGGCCAGGGAGGCGATTCGCAATTCGTAATAAGTCTCAGCCTCGTTATCAGGCCACCACACCACTCTTATCGACGGCTGATCTTTCCTGTCACGCGCGCAGCCCCCAGTATGGCTTGGCTCGAGTCTCAGCCTCGCCGCCCCTCTTCAGCTTCCGGACTTCGGCGGCATGCCTCATCACTTCTCAACCTACAGCTTAAGTCTATCTGGTTTACCATGAGAGTTTCGGCACTCTGCCTGCAATCGCAATCAATAATATGCAACCTCGGGTGTGTTTCTATAGGTTTTGAGCACTAGAGCAGATGACTGACGAGTCCACAGACTCCCAGCTGGGCGACTTTCGGCGGAATTCTACAGGGTGACAACGGTATCGAGTAAGCAGAAGATAATCCATCAACATAAGTCTTTTCCTTCTAAGCCTTGAGTAGGGTCGTGCTATTGCACACTTTCAAAGCAAGAGCTTTCGATTATGCGAGAACCAGATTGGAAAGAAGCATCTCGCAGGCGGTGAAGAATGTGGAAAAGACCAGTACCAGGTTGCACTTCTTCCGGCACGATGCTGAAGAAATAATTCGTCGTGGAGAAGAAGGATATCTAGCGACATTCAAGAAGCTTAAACTCAAGGTCGATGAAAATCTGGTAAGAAGTATAAGCCTAACGATACGAGAACTGTCGATGGGCAGCCAGCTTGCTAATAATGACTTTGAGCAACAGAAACAGGGCAGCCCCATACTTTTCATTGGATGTGAGCTCTCATCATGGCTTGTACGGGATTTCTTGGTCGAGCTTGCTCGAAATGATCCCCAAAGGTTTGACACAGTGAAAGCTGTCATCTTTATGGGCGCCAACAGCTCGGGTGCCAAAGCCCATTTTAGCTACTCTGCCTACATGGACAAGTGGCTCCCGTCAGACTCTCCTGCTTCGTCTCGAAATTCTTCTTTCCATGACAGCACACCGATAGAGCCTTCTACCATTAGCAATGAGAATTCAAAACGCCTGCTTGATGATTTAAAGAAGAAATTCCTTCTAATCGACGAGAACTTTGCAACATTAGCCGAAGAAGAACAAGGTCGAGCCATCAGGGAGAACACATGGAGAATTCCTACCACTGCCACCTTTGCAGAACCAGTGAGTGGCCTGTCATGAGAGAATCACATCCATACTAAACATATTGAGAAGACAAGGAAACATCGTTCAAAATTCTCTGAACTCCGTTTCCGGGGGATATCGAATTCAGTCCGAAGAACTTACTCCACTGGTGAGCATGAGCAACAACCGACAAGCGACGTTGATTGCCGAATAGTCGAGCATCTCAGCAGAAGTATCAACACCTCAAGTTCAAGAATAGACTCTAACGATACACAAATCATTGAGGCCGATCATATCGAGCACGGTGCGGAAAGATTCTTCGAGCAGCGTAAATCTCAAGCAGACGATAAACCCCACCTTGACACTTATGAACGACAAGAAGAACTGAGGGACTCTCTACCTTCATTCTCAGAATCTCATCAACTGGATCCCTCTCACCGTAACCGGCTCCTGACACTCAAAAGAGACGCCAAAGCTCCCCCGGTTTTCATTCACACCCCTCAAAATCCTCGCGATAACTTGAGCATCCCAGAACACGAGTGGTTGAGCCAGAGTCAAGCAGCCCAGCTATATCTTGACAGAGGCCAGTTGGAGAATGCTGATGTACTCTATAATTGGTGTATCCAAACTGGTGCGAGCAGCGTTTTCTCCGACACTGATGTTTTGCTCCGGAGCCGGATGCAGCGCAGTGTGATTCAGATCCTCAGAGGAAGATACGGTGAGGCAACAGGAGATCTACAGGGTGTGAAAAACGAATGTTTGGGCCGTATCAAACAAATCAGGCGGTTTCAACAGGACAATGATATTTATGGTTCCTTCAGACTGAGGCCAAGCCAAACATCAACTAGGACAAAAGCGACAGAGTCCGACTCACGCAGCGAGAATCTTGCATACAACTTCTTCATTCTTCTCATTGAAGTTTCCTATCATCTTGCTGCAGCTTTCATGAGACAGGGTCATTTCAAGCTGTCATACAATGAGCTTGAATTCCCATACATCTGGCTTCTGGATTCAACGTCAGATATTACGATGACTTCAGTCTATGGCGGTCTTGAATATCCAGATGAGCTCAGGCTGTTTATTGGGGTAACCAGATTATGGAGTCTTCTTCACGCTTATTTAGGCGACTTTAGTCAGGCAAGGACATTTATGAGTCAGGCTGAAGATTTGTTTGCATTCTTGGAGCAACATGACAGGAAAGACCAAGATGGTGTAATGAGTGGGCCACCAACTCCCCAACTCGCATCGCAAGAAAATAACTCAACAATGGGAACCAATACTCCCATGCATGGTAACGCCTCACGAAACCCCACAAGAAGCATTCGACTGGTTCTGGATCTCAGCATCACAAAGCTTTACTTGTTGAGCGGGCAGTTTTCCGAAGCCCTCGACAGTGCTCGTTCGTGTTCAACTGCTATGGAAGAGCATCTTGGCGTTTCACATCTTCTGACCTTGGAATCACGTTATGTTAAGGCAATGGTTCTCGCGCAAACTGGTATCTTGGACGAGGCTCGATTGTTTTGCATGGAGACGAAACACCTCATGAACAGGTACCTGACCAAAGACCATCCATTCTTCTTCGAGATCACACATGTACTTGTTATGTTAGCAAGACTAGAAGCTCGGTCTTTTGAAGCACTTACGACCAGCACAAACCTATGCACCCGGGCACGGAATCTACTGGGGGAGAAAACCCAACAGACCCTTCGATTCGAGTTCCAATTAGCCTCACTGAGGCTTTGGGCTGGTACCTACAAAGATGCCCAGAGGCAACTTGAAAACCTCTTGAATCATACATCAGCCTTGGGATGGGAGTCGTCGCACCCATGGGTAATGCGAGCCCAAACAGAGCTAGCACTCTGTTACAATCTACAAGGAAAAGTCAAAGAATCCAAGGACATCATTGACGATGTGCTAAGGCTTCAAGCGGCAGCAGTTGGGGTGAAAGAAACCAATTCACCATCCCTGAGTTTCTTGCTTTTGGACTTACTGGAACGACTGAAGGACTGTATAGAAGGAGCCAACACGAACAATGCTGGAGCTTCCCTGAATTCGGTGCATCCTGACCTGCTCTATACATTAGATGTTTACACCAGGAATGAATGCGCCATGACGAAAGCAAACAAGAATCTGATAATTCAATTGCGAAGAATCATATACGGTTTCCGAAAATCATCCAAATCTTTTGGAAGCAGCCACCTCCTCACGATCCAGGCCGCCGTAGATCTGGCAAACGTACTGCGACAAGACGCAGAGGAGAGTAGCAGGGATGAGGCAAAGGAGATCTACGAGACTGTTGTGAATAACTTGAGCAAGTTCGACCCGAAACATCCACTGAAGCTTTCGGCCGAACAAGGCTTGTGGCAATTGAGAGCTAGAAACAACTCTGCAAAGTCCGGAGAAGACGACTTGCTTGTTCATGTCATGGGCGTGCTACAGAACTTCTGTGAGCGACTTGGAAAGCAGAATCCTGAGGCACTACGGGCTCAGCTCACAACCTTTGCGTTTGTTTCGTTCATCAACAAGGACCATGCTGCCGAAATTTCAGACGAGCTGCTTTCGCACCTACAGGATTCTCAAGTCCGAGCGCAAAGGAGGGCGGAATGCATGCAGCTAGAGGAAAGGCTTGCCCTGGTTCACTTCTCGCTTCAGAACCTAGACAAGGCAATGACAATTTTCAAGGTACTGATGAGTGAGCTAACAAGCAGGGACGACGATGTGGGAGAACTCTTGAGTCATCGTCCAGAGATGGAAGGTAGAATCTATCAAGAGGTGAGTATGGTTCGAGAAGCGTGTGAGAAAGAATTAGACATAGGCCGCAAGCAAGCCAAGTCTGCTTTGAAGAACAAGGATTATGAAGGGGCAGTTGTAAAGCTCCGCAAGGCAGCGAATTTAGCAGCGGCTTTGTATGGCGACCCGACTGACAAGGCCGAAGACGTTCGTCTTCAGTTGGCTAAAGCTCTGTGGAAGCAGGGAGTTGAAACAAGTCCAATGCCAACAGACCCGGTGATCAGGACGAAAACTATGTCGGAGAAAGATTCCCAGGGCACAACGAGACAGGATGGTTCTAAGAGTCTGTCACCATGCGAAGAAGCAACTCAACTGGTGCGGCGCCTAATGCAGGACAAAAGCCATCACGATGAAAGATACGTTATGTTGAAGGAAACCCTGGACGTATGGACAGGGCGTCGAAAGGTTGGTCTACGCCATAGCTAACTTGGCATGCCAAGTTGTCATCTAATGTTAGAAGCTAAGGAGTTGGGTTTATATATCCTTCTGAAAACTGCCGAGGCAATAGCTGGATACAATGGATTAGGCTGCTGTGTAAGGGAGAATATACTTGACTCTCAGATCTCCCAGGCAAAAACAAGAATCTTACAGCTGGCGCTGGTGATATTTTATATGTGCCCAAGCCCTGCCTGCCCGTACGGTTTAGTAACGCTGAATCAATTTTTTTTTTTTTTGGAGCCGAGGTCAGTCAGAAGCAGAGCTGAGAGGCAGCCCCTTTCGATCAGAATTCTAGAGCGGGTCTCATTTCCCAGCTTCCGTACTGCACAGAAACCGGGCCATCTCAGCTGTTCGCACCCATGTACGGCGTGGCTCTTTTAGGAGCATCGCCACAGTGGGGCAACAGGGCATTTGCTCCGATATTGGACCTTGGACCGGGCCCCTGGGCCTAGATTTACGATCGTGGCTCCACCAATCGCTTGGACAATCCTGGAGCATAACCTAAAGAAGGCTAATGGACGACTACTCTGCCAGCTGGAGCTTAGCAGATCAATAGTCTTCAGGTCTGTGCACTAATAAACAACGAGTGTCCAAGCCTCAGCGTTCGCAAAAGAAACCGGGTTTGCAGGGCGTGTGCTTTCATAAATAGGAGCTTTAATACTCTCAGGACCCTCCGTTCGAATTACTGGCAATTGAAATTTACAATCACTAAATAGCATAGCAGCATTTACAATGATTTCTCGAATTTGCTTATCTGTTCTCGGTGCGGCAGCGACTGCCTCCGCGCTAGTGCCTAGGGGTGTCTGCAATGCAGACAACTGCTTGAGAGGTTCGTCGGGGTCCGGAGTGTTGCATGTCCATTCAGTTGGTCTACAGTATTGCTAACGTGTCTATTTGTTCTAGCTCTGCGAGCAACCAGTCCCAAGGGAAGACTGGAGCAAGCCCAGCAGGATTGCTCGGCATGGTTGGTCGCCACGTTCACTCCTCCTGCAGAGTAAGTGGATGCGCAGCTACCGTCATAATGTTGCCCAAGAGACTAATTCAGAAACAGGACTGCTACAGCATATTTGACAGTCTCATCGACTGAGACAATTGTTGATGAAGTCACAATCACCAATTCAGTCTATGATACTTTCACCTCAACTGTCCGCGAGACCCCTACCGAGACCGTGTATACGTCAACCACCACTGTTACTGCGGGAACTATAACAGTTGAGAGACGAGCGGCCAGTGCGACTATCCCAGTATACGCGAGTCCATGCTCAGGAGCTGTACGCTATTCCAGCGCATGCTCCTGCATTGGTGTTTCCGCAGCCCCTTCAACTGTTACTCTTCCTGCTAGCACCGTCACTGTCACAGAGCCAACTGCTGTTTTGGCCACCGTGTACGAGACATCAGCAGTTGCAACAAGTGTTACCACAATCTATGAGGAAACTATTACGGAGACAATCACGGAGCCCGCTGTCACTGTTTCCACTGTTTCTACGGTGACGACAACTGAGATCGCTTCGCCCACAACTACCTTCACTGTCTCTATGCAGCTTGCAGAGCGTGGTCCAGGTTACATGGGAAAGCTTGATATCAACTCCGGTGCCACGTATGGCACCTGGACCAGCGATGCTTCCGCAGCCATCTCTTTAACTCTTCGCCCGGACGGCACATTGTGGTACGGGAACAAGGTGCTCAAGGGTGATAGCAGCGCGTTCCTTCTTGCCCTTTTCTTCATCGACCCTTCTCTTACTACAGTCAATCGCCGGACTCACACCTGCAGGATCAATTCTGATGACACACTCGCATGCGCTCTTGGGGATGCTGAGGTCAAGTTCCTGGCCCAGCCAGGTCAAGTTACTCCCATTCTCTACAGTGGGAAAGTAGTGAACATTAATCCGAATTATCGCGAAGTTGTTTTCAAAGTAAAGCGGTCGTGAGGCGAGCAGGCGGAGTTCCATAGAAGTTCTTGACCTCTTGCACCACCTAAGGCACTTTAGAAAAGGCTCATAGATATTAGAGATGCATAATCAGCCAATTTTTTTGTATACCCTATAATCAGTGAGAGCTCCTTGTGTTGAACTCTTGATATTACTTGCTTTGAAGCTCCTCAACTCTCTCACTAAGACCTTGGACGCGTCAGAACCACAAACGCTGCTTTGACTAGCTTATCGTGTATATAGTCGATCCACAAAATCTGTTTGAGCTGCTGCGAGACCTCATTCCATGCTCCAATAGGAACGGGAGTGTCCGCCCAGGTAGCATGCAGCCACGGGTCCGTTGGATTGAAGATGGAGATAGCAGACATGATGAGTATCCATTTGTTGAGACCTTGGGACGGCGATTTTCTTTCTTCTTTCATGGCTGCGGTCGCAGCACGGAGACGGCCGGTTATATACTCGTAAGTTGGCGGCATTGTCGGTATTTGGAAGATGCTGAGGATGAAGCAGAGCATGCCCACGCCGAAGCATATGTTTGACGGGCTCTTAAGTGTACGTTCCGTTCGTAATAACGAAACCGTTATGGATCTTAAGGCTGGCCCATACGTCTCAATGTTGATTTTCTGTTTGGCATTGATGTGCCGATTGAGTAATACTATTAGCTCTCGAAGGCGCAGATATATCGCCTTGAGACCGAGGTTGAGAGGCCTCAGAAAGGACGCAACGCCGGTATCAGAGGGGGCCGGCGTGGCAAACATCTTTACAGGCTGTGGATCTCTGTTGAGTCCATGCACTGTCAAGAAATATGGTTCCGACCCTAAGCTCAGGGCGAGTATCATGTCCATGCACTCTGTCTTGTACCGCGATAATCCGTCTCCCGCCCGTGAGCTCCTGAACCAACCTCTGGTACTAATTATCTTGTGGAGCGCTGACATGTGCGTTTTGAAGGCGGCAAGGTCGCCTATAGAGCAAGCCACGGCAGCGAGCAGTGAAACAGTGTGTATTGTTGAGTCTTCGAGGAAAGCTTCCTTGGCAGTGAGTTTCTGGTTCAAGAATCCGAGTGTCTTGACCACTATCGGTGCAGTCTTTTCCGTAAATGGACGATTTTGGGCGTAATCATGAACAGCTGAATTGATTATGAGCATACCATGAATCGTGCTGTTGTCGAAAGATGGTAGAGGGGGCCCATCTGATGGGAGATTAAAGTCGATAAATGAGTCGAGCATACCCCAGGTCTCGTTTATGCGTGCGAAAGTAGTAACTAGATATTCTCATGTTAAGAGACATCCTCAACGTGAAGCGACGTCGCTTACGGTCATTCAGAAGCTCCCTGGGTGACCTAAGTGCAGTCTCTGCTAGGTAAGCAAGACCAGGTGCGACCGGTAGGAGCGTGGGCATGGACCGAATATGTATGGGGGTCCAACTCCGCTGTTGCAAAAGCCGTAACGAGTAGGCAAAGTCGTATTCGCTAGGAGCACCCGGAGCGGTACCGTCGCATCGGTTAGAGGCTTTGGCTGCTTCCCTCCTGGCTTTTGCCGTAGACCTTCTCGAATCAGGCTTTACATTCTTGCCCTTCATGCTGTGGCTCCGGATTAAGAACTGGTCAGCCTTGCTATGAGGGCCCGAGGGCTCTGAATGAACGAAAACGAATTGATCAGCCGCCATTTCTGTGCGCGATATCTCTCTCTCCTGAATGGTCATTCGATCAGGCATGAGATCTCGCTTGGCTCAAATCTGTTAACACGAAGAATATGCGGTTGTCAGCGGAGAAGATGACACCATTCAGACAATGAGACTACAGAAGGGTAGCTGAGTGGGTACGTCTGTCCCAATTTGACAAGAACGCGCACATGGCTGAGCACTTCAACAAGGATTACGTGCCAGATTAACCACCAAGTTAGGACTAGCCTATTGATTGCTATTGCATTGTCACGCCCAGCAAATTGTAACAGCTGGCGTCCTTGTTCTTGGCAAAGGAAATTGGTCTTTGTCTCTGTCATTGGTGATTCCTCATAAAGTGATCTCATCGAGTGAATCCAACAAAATTTTGCCACCCAAATTTGAATTTGCTATTTCCCTCCCAGGCTTCGTTGGACCTGGGCTGGAAATTCAATCGTTCCCGAACCAGATCAAGAGAGCTTGGGGTGGGATGTTTTCCGGACAGATTTTGCTTCCGATGTTTTCCATGTGGTCCCAGAATAGTCCGGATTTGATGGAATGTAACGCCCTGGAAAAGTGAATCTTTCCTGTGTAATCCGATCTCTGCGATATGATGATGAGGCAGATAAGTTGCATTGCCTGAGGTGGCGTATATTTAGTACCAGTCTTTTCCTTGAGGGAGTGTAAAGTGCGACAGCTCTGTGGTTGTAATGGTAGTAATAGGCTAGTGCAAATTCTCACACGCAATGATATATATCATTTCTACGAGATTTTTTATTACCATGGGTCAGGTTGTGGCTATATCAAGAGATTTACCAATATAGGTTAGGAGGTTAGGTAGGCAATAGGTGACATCCGTATATTCGAGCTTGCTGAGGTTGTTCTTGTATACTTCCACATAATCATAAAGGTTAGTTTAGAGAACGTCTACATAGCTTACTAGTCTATGATGTATCCTCGGGATTGTTGCTCACGCCGGCATACTGGCAACTGCTCTGGGGTGAGCAAGGCACGCAGTAAGGGAAACAATAAACAGTCCTGTTCTTAGTTTAATTACAATGGCATTGTCATGGACGTCTCGCTAGGGCATGGAACCTGGGTTTGATATTGCAATGGGAACTTTTTCCTCGGTGGGTAGATGCACAGGCAGAGCGGAATTGAGGATGCGATGAACTGGCCATAATTTGAAAGTTGACAATACGAGGAACATATGCCATAGATCAGAGCAGGTCACGCTGCCCTTAATTGTATTTGTGGGCAATGTATTCGGATTCACTTCACGCTGGCTCGTAGCAGTGAGATACTTGGGCGAGAGGCATCAGCCAGAGAAAAGGCACGCTTACAGTTGCCCCATTGTAGCAGCGTACTGCAGAATATGGTAGCAGCCCCATGGCCAGTAATGGGAATGCCATGACTTCACTACAGGACTCTTGGCGACCTCTGCCAGCGGCTGTCACTGTTGGGTCCCTAAAGAGCTCCCCATTGCCCTGAGTAAGCACAAGATTCAGCCTGTTAAACCCAATAGAACTACTGAAGTCATGAACCCCAAGGTTTGTACTCCAGAGTGCTAGAATGGAGTCAATTCGGTACATACAGACTTTCGCTGCGTCTACACCTTGAACGAAGTCTGGCCATTCTAAAATTAATAATGTTATGTTATACCGATTGCAATGCCGCAGTTAGATTTGTCACATCTTGGCAAACTTCGCGGCTCTGTCACATTGCGAAGTGTATCAGGGAGTTGGGACAGACTAAAGAGGAATGCGATTGTCCGATGTCGGACGTATCAACTGCGATGTCATGCAACAGTGACCTTTTAGATAATATCATGCATGCGTTGCATTGCGAATAGAGGGACAGAGCGCAGGAACAGCTTGGTGAGATGGAGTCACGAAACAACAGCTGTCACTGCGGGTAAACGCAGGTAAATGCACCGAAGGACCTAGACCATAGGCGGAGGGTGGCATTGACTAACAGAACAGCTACATGCGGGCTACATTTGATGTGCCACCTGAAGCTGAAGACCAACACTGGACATGTATTGGCAACTTGCATGGGACTAGAATGCTCCCGTCGGTTCAATGAAACGTTACCGCTAGTCCGCTCGGTTGCTAATATTAGGCAGCTGGATTTGTGCTCCTCGTGGGCTCGGCGATCATCGTAAGGAGGATCGTTTGATTGAATATACGTACTTGGCAGAATCAGCCTGATGTTGTATTTCCAATACATATACAAGGGTTGTTCCTGATTGAACAAGCCTGTCCTACCCAAGAGGACTACTGGCCTACAGCCAAGCATCTAACTCTTAGAAAGGTCTTTCTCGAATCCGGATAATTTCGCATGTTTCCCTTTGAAACCCAGCAATTGACTTGCAATGAAATTCGAGCGATTCCTCTATTTTTCTGCCCAGATAGCTGCAGCTTGGCAGAATATAGGCGGCCAGTTCTCGGGTAGGTGAAGTGACCAAATATATGAATGCAATGCTAACATAAGAAGTAGGAGTGCCTAGCGTTGTATCGTGGGCTCCAGGGCGCTATGATGTCTTCGTGAAATCACTTACAGGTGAGGTTCTGCACAAGTTCCAAGAAGGTGTCGGCCAGGCTTGGCTTCCTTCGGGGACTACCTACGAGTCCCTTGGGGGCGCTATCTCCAGCAACGTCGCAGCTGTCTCATGGGGTAACAATAGAATCGACATTTTTGGTGTAGGTGTGGATAATGGTTGCTACTACAGAGCCTGGAACGGCACTGCCTGGTCTAATTGGTTGAGTCTGGGTGGTCAGATCATTGGCGATATTAGTGCAGTTTCATGGGGCCCTAACCGTATTGATCTGTTCGTCCGTGGCATGGATAATTCCGTGTGGCACAAGGCTTGGGATGGCACACGCTGGCTTCCGAGTGTTACCGGGTGGTCAGACCTCGGCGGGATTACCTTTAGCTCCCCTAAGGCAATTTCGACGGCAGCGAACCGCCTCGACGTCTTCATTCAAGGTGCGGCCAACTCTGTGCACCAGAAGTCATGGACTGGAGCGTCTTGGGATCCAGCACCAATACAAAGCTGGAAGGATTTGGGGGGCTTTGCTATGGGCACGATTTCACCTGTCTCACGCACAAGTGGTCAGATCGACATTTTTGCAAGGAACTCCGCTAATGCCATTCAACAAAAGACGTGGAATGGTAGCTCGTGGCTGCCGTCTCAGTCCGGGTGGACCAACTTAGGCGGTAGATTTGCGTCTGACCCGGCGGCTGTGGCCTGGGGTGATGGAAGGATCACTCTTGGCACGCAAGGCGATTTAAACACCTGTGAAGTCAATCAGTGGACAGGCTCGTCGTGGTCTGGATGGACGACTCTTGGAGGAAATGCCACGGACCAGCCCGCTTTACATCCACGTCTGGGGTTGCCTGCTCTCACCAGGGGTAGACCTGCAACTCTCTGGGTTAGTTAGTCGTGAAACCCGACCATGTACGTGCGATGCTGCTGGGCGAATGGATCGGAGCTAAGGGGGCGGTTTGGCTGAAGTGGCGACACTGCCGGGCATCAAGCTGGCAACCCGAAGCCAAGGCTGTTAATGCGACTAAACGCTGAGCATGCAGGCAGAATTTGTCGGGCTTGTTTGTGACGACGACGTTCTGTTCATAGTGCTTTTTAGACTTTATATGTGGTATTTTTGATGCAGCATTTGGAACTCTGGCACCACAGGCGTCAGCTACGGCCAAGATTTACAATGAGTGATGTACAAGATTTCCCAGATAAGGTAACATTGTTTTGGTCAAGCAATAGATGGGTCGGCAATAACTGTCCTGTGGGTAAGTAGAACTTGCCACAACGTAGGCTTAGAGCTATATTCTTGGGTTACTATTGCAAAGGGCAAGTTGTTTGAAGGAGACATCCTAACCGAATAGGATATGCTGGTTGGCCTTGACATTTAATATTTGCCCTCCATAGCATCGCATTCTGCTTTGGTGTAAATCCATGGGTTGCACATAGTGGTGCCTATTTTATCACCAAAGTTGCCTTTGCGCCACACAGCACCCTTGATTGACAGAATTCTCTTGGATGAACCAAATGGCTCATTCCTTTCATGCTTGCCTGAGCATTCGTCCACGCCAGGACTTGCATAAAACTTGTCGGTAAATTCTTCCTGAACACCTTTCCCCGTCAAGAACCATTCACCGCCAACCTCAGAATTTCCGCCATTGGAGATCATGAGGCGGGCGATCACCCGATATTCGCTCAGCCAACATGCGTGTATCCAAACGCTATAATCACCGTTGCCGTGTCCTACTTCCTTTCGGCGCTGGTTTACACTAGCACATTGCCAATCTTTCACCACGCATGGTCCACGGGGCTGTAGGTCTTGCCCTTGCGCGGCAACGACTCCCGATACGCTTGCCACGATGAAAGACGCTACCGCAACGAACAATTTGTTGAAATACATTGTTGAAGAATTGGATCTTAGGCGGGATGTGAAGAACAAGCGCCTATAGGCGTGATTTGGTAGAATAGTTCGCAGTAAGTTGTTGAATGACTGAGGAGCTGGTATTTCTAATCTAGCCAGCTAACCCAAGCCTCTTTATACTCGTAAAATTCATAGGTAGACCAACAGTCGACATAGAGCCAAGATTCCTTCGGGATTGCAGAAGCGTTTACGATATATACGACGAGACATGGTTCATCTCAGCCTCACCAGGATTAGGTTTAGATTAGTCGAGGCTCATATTGAAACCCCTGCATTCCCTTCTTCTGGCTTGCAACATAATTGCAAAGACGCTTCCCCGCATCTGCAACTTCTAATAGTCTACTGCTAACTAGGACCATGCGTGGCTATCCGCGAATCACGGCAGCCGATCAGATATCTCGCACACGGTCAGCCGGGCATGAGGTCGATCAATGCAACCTCTCACTGCATGAGAACGGGTCCAGCAATCCTTCTCTTCTCTTCTGTTTCCGTTTCGCCGCTTATCTTCGGGATTGAAAAGTTATTCAAGGGCCCGAAGACCACGTGTCCGAATCTACTGAATTTTGCAAAAACCTTGAAGCACCAATGGAATCGGTGATAACGAACGGACTACTAACGTTAGTCGTCCAACTACCACAAACTAGTAAGTAGTACTCTGTACATCGCTAGCACATCACTGAGCGGGCATCCTACTGACCTACTGAGGAGCGCCTCCGATCAGGGCAGCCTAACCCACATGCGTTGGGGATGATCTCACGATAGAGGTAACAACTGAACATTGAGCAGGGCGAAAATGAGAAACCAAATGGACAATTGAAATGAGTGATGTAATAGACCACATTAAAATCCGTAAATAAGGCAGAAATGCAATCATCTTCGCAAGCATCTCTCGCTGGCAGCTGCAATTGATCGAAATGGTTGAATCTGCTCGGCTCAATCAAGCAAATATACACTGGCCATCAAGCAAATACAAAGTGCCGCGTGTGTGAATTCCTAGACTAAGCTCGCAAACTACTTCTGATCGATAATAGTCGCGGATCAGTTTGGTTTGTAGAAAGCTTTATCCCTCAAGCATCTTTCACTTCTTACGAGGTACTTGAAGCGTGGCAATTCACATTTTCTCCGTTTTGAGACTAATTTGATCATTCCAAAGATATGCACTACTTTGATTGCTACATGGTCTTCTTTTCTACTCTCAGATGAATCTAGTGCCAGATAGCCTTCTCCCACCAGGCTTAGCACGAACTGCAGTCTTGGCCCTGTTCGTATGTTAGCCTAGCCAAACAACAAGACTGTTCTGCGAGTTTGACCAACCGGAATCTCGACGTTGGAGCACAGTGAGCTGAATCCACTGTTGCAGCAAAACTGTTCGATGCAGTCACACCCAGATGCGCACTGTCCTTGTTAGTATGGCCTAACAGCTGGGCAAAAATAAGGGAGCAACGAACGCTATCCTGTGCCATAGTGCCAGCGAAGGCAAGACTGACGAGAATAGTCAGATGGGCCAAGATTGTCTTCATTTTGATATGGGTCAAAGATGTTTGTCAATGTTAAGCCGATGAGCTTGAAACGAATACTCGTGACGGCTCCCATGGGCTACTTATACTTCGACGAGCCACTGCTTTGAGTGACACAACGCACAACACCCTTGCGGTTTTTGCGTCACTTTGTTTTAGCTTCGTCTCCAGCTACGTCATATGTCTTAATATCTCCCAAGGCCGTCCAAGACTGTTTTTAGATGAAACACGGTGAGTGCTACTCGAGGGCGAACCCACCTCTTTCTGAACTGGATGACAACACAGCCCTACGTGGCCAGTGGCCCGTTACACTAATATGTAAAACAACTCACACTACGTCTTCGTCAAGGTGGCATACTTCCAGCACCCCAAGTACCTAGGCTTTTCAAAGGGCAAATTGACTTCAACGACTCAAGATCTCGAATCCTTGGGATCTATTAGAGGGCCACAACTGTTTTGAACTTACCACTTTTTACCAGCTTGAGTCCTGCTAGTGGAGGGTAGCTTACCGATCGGCTCTATTCAATTTGAGTCAAAGAACCGCTCGGTTCAAGGAGTCTCTGCTCAGATGTCGGAGTCTTTGGTCATTTTTCATCCCCTCTGGCGAGGTACCTGCTCTCAGGCCATTTGAGAACCATTGAGGTTGGGGAGTATAAGAAGAGCCGGTATCCTGAGGTCATATTATGAATGGAAGCCCTGTCATCTCTCCTTTAATTCAAAGGACGTTGATATTGAGGTTTTTGCTGCTGAAAAAGATACTGTCCTCATTAATTCCGCGCATTGAGTTATTCCTGCTATTTACCGAATACACAGATTCGTTTGCAGCAGACCATCCCTAGCATTTCGCAACTGCCTCAAGATACGAACTTCTTCAAGACTATGTGCTAGTCTTGATAGTTCCTGGTAGATGCAATGCTAAGCAAAACTGCAATCAAGTAACACTTCCCCAGAGCGTTGTAAAGCAAGTAATTTACTATCTGACGCTAATTTCACTAACATATTGGAATAGCTACTCCGAAAAACCATCAAATCATCGAGTGGGATCCGTATAGTTGAAATGATGAGACCCAAAAGCGGCAGGAATACTTCTGCTCGAATAAGAAAACATTCGAATTGGTTTGATAAGATGCTCGATAAATTCATCGGACTTTAGCAGGCGTTCTGCAATAACTCTTCCAGATCCTTTCGCATCGTATGCACTCATGAACTGCAGAAGACTTCCTTCATTGTGCGGAAGAGCCATGGCAGCCAGTCCGAAAGGGCGGTTGAGTTCCTCTTTTAGACGGTAGCGACCAAGTAGAATGTTTGCTATTGGATACTCTGTAAAAGCATGTATTAGGCAAAGAGCTTATTGGGATAAGGGTAGGTCGTTACCAGAGGCTGTGCTGAGCGAGCAGGCAGGGCTATCCCAAGGCGCGATAACGATGTTCAGCTCATGCTCGCTGAAAGTTTTCGCCAGTCCCTCGTCTATGCCAATTTTCAACATATGCCGGAAGGCTTCATCATAATTTTCCTGCGATGGTTTTGCCTCGACAGCTTTTATAGCCCAAGACTGGTCAGGGGCACAGAATTTTGCCTAGAGTTAGCAAGATGAACCAAGACTCCAGCAAGGAACTCTTACCTTTTGGTAAGCAGCGACCACCGTGGTCTTTATTTTTAGCAGACGACGCTGCCGAGATCCTGAATGTCTGACTTCTCATCGACATAGTGACTGAACAAATCCTTAGACGCTCTTTCCACCTCAAACATTGCAGCCTCATGAGCATTCAGCGATCACTATTGTTGAAAGATGTCGCACACAATTGACAATAAAAGGAGGATAGTCTCCATTCTGCATTTCCAGAGCACTCGACTGTGGTAACCTAACAGGGTACGTAACGATCGCATCAAGAGACCTGATTAGTCCCCTTGCTTGGTTGTATGCTGCGTCCTGTAAAGCTCTTAGTTCGAGAATTCGTAGCATTTCCTCAAGCCATTTACATGCTGCTGCTTCGCTTCGTTGCTTAGCGCCATTGTGTCGGATCAACAAATCCAACCCTCAGCCGCAAAGCAGATTTGGTCAAGAAGGAAGTAAGCCGCCCATGGGTAGCCTCTTCCGTGCTGAAGGCTCAAATAATGCCTCTGTAGCTGCGGCCACATCTCGAGTCAATCTTGCCATAGCGCCTGGCACGTCCAGGCTCGACACGCCCCAACAGCCCTCTGTGGTAATGACACTCCGGGTAGTTTTCAAGAATATAAGGACTGCCTCGGGAACGGCTGCACAATGGATCCATCGTTCTCTGTCCCAACCCCAATGAGAGCGAAGTCAGCCGACACACTCACCGCACTGTCAGTTGAGGAACCACCCGGACTCTGTGGGCCTGTCATCAGATTCTTGCAGATTCCATTCGTATACATCGGGGCTTCCTGAAAGCGAGAGGTCTCCTTCATGAAGATCTATGTCACCTTAAATGTAAGGAGAAGTAGTCTGACCCCCAACTGGAGAGAAGCCGACAATGAGATTTTCGCCCTTGCCAAAATCAGCAATTGAGATATGGTAATGACCCCTCTCTTACTATGGAATGCCTACTCGAATGCCCAGAACTCCTGTGGAAGAATTAGTAATTTTTCTTCGCGATGCGTATTTTATGAGTGAGTTGAGCAAGGAGGACTTGCGCTTAGGTTGCTTTTGCCAAAGTTAATGGCGCTGCTTTCTAGAAGCTTGGGATCGTGAGCCATCACGTATGCCTACAACGCCCTGATGAGTAGCTTACTCTATCCTTCATCGGAGCATTTTTCACAATCTTGTCTTCTAACAGTGCATAGCTGCCAGTGGTCGTGGATACTCCAAGCTTCAGGTCAGTGGCAATTCAATTTTAATTCAAATTAGTTAGCTGCTTATACCGTGGAGATTCTTCACTTCAAAGGGGACCAAGCCACCTTAAGAACTATTGAGATCCCGTGCAAAGGCCCTCGACTATACCCTGCGCGCAGCGTGGTATCAGATCCTTGTTCTATAAGTATTGTAAGAGACTACGAGTGTCTATGTGGTAATATTCTATTAACAACTGCGTTCAGTGGAAACAATTAAATCTGATTACAAAAACTACATTACGTTTCTATCTCGGACCTATATACTATTTATGATTTAAGAAGAAATATGGGTCCCGTTTCTTCCAGTATGTTATCGTTCTTTGAAGTGATCTTTATACATGACTGCCCGAATTAAGTATTGCTCAATCGTACCTTACACTATTTTCGGTAGCCCCTTCTATCTTAACTACACATTCATTTGCATATGACTCAATGGTATCTAATACATCATGGTCTTGGAGACAAAACCATTACACAGCGTTCGTTGTTGCACTGGAGTCCCATGGTATCCAGTCCAATCCTATAGAACTCTCAATTTCGTCCAACAGAGATGTGATGCTAGGAATTTCGAAATTGTTAGTTTGTGTCGTGCCACCAAATATGGAACTTGTTTCAAACTCAATCCTGCATTCTTCCGTATGTCCTGGGTTGAGCTCTTTCAAGGTCTCCATAACGTCGTTGCAAACCTGATCCAGTACCTCCGCACTCACGATTGATTGGAGCCTCCGTGTCAAGCGATTGGTTAATTCATCTTGTGTCTGCTGAACCTTCATCCGAAGTTCATTTTGCTTTGGTGTGGGTAAGCGCTCCATGTCGGAATAGTCGTAGACTAGAAGTAATATTAGATCAACAAGGCTGCCAGAGGGGACGGGGGGGGGGCTTACATGCGGTGGGCATTATCTCGCATGCAGGAAAGATGATTTTATACATGGCGAACCATTTCTCTTCCTCCGTTGCTTCCTTACCTCTTCTCCGCGACTTCAACCTACTAACTTGGTCCTCACCAACTCCTTCATCTTCCTTCTCCAAGTCGAGGATACAGCACTGTTTATCATCACGGATATGAGTGTCCAGCTCGGCACGAGACTCAAACACTCGGTGACACCGTGCGCATTGATGTTTAGGAAGTTGATGCCGTCGGTATACGTGCTCCCTAGTAAGCTTTGTCAACAAACCTCCTGAAAGCCCCGAAAGCAATGTTGCTCACTTGACACGACGAACGTCGTTCCATCCTGGGCCGGAGCAAGACCTCGATCCGCTGTATCTGGACCTGTCATGCTTGAAAAACGGGCATGCGAACTTGTGATGGGATTCTTCAATTTTCCCCTTTTTGCTTGGTCGTAGAATCCCTGAGCCATTATCACAATCATCATTTTGCCTTTCACTTTCCTTTGGCGATGATTCGTGTCTCGTCCTCTTTCTACACAAGTTTGAGCTGCGAACATGGGACAGGGGTAGCGTCGTGGAAGAATTTTGCGCCTTCTCACTAGCAGATGCGATTTTGCGATCCTGGCCACGTTCCCGCAACATCAAACCAGGGTGCTTCTCCTTCATCCAAGCGCTTACAAAAGACCCCAAGCGTACGAGTATATCTTGTTCATGAACAAGCCCGGATTCGACGCCATGCTGATAATTCGAAGATCGTGTTGAACTTTGCAAATCCCCTGTTGTTGCTCTATCATTTGTGGGAAGATCTTTCAACCCATTCAGTTTCCAATTCCCTTCTATCGAAGGGATGATAATGGCGACATCCTGACGAGATGCCCATTCTATCAATGTGGGATCAGATGGGTTCCCGAAACTGACTGATGGCTCTGATTTTGCCGCTGCTGCGTCTATGTGCTTGGCAAGATGCTCCATACGTTCGTCCCAAGCACCATCTCCGTGGAATTCCTCGTTGCAAGCCGGTATAGGACAGCGCATGTGAGTTGGGAGGCTGCATCGTCTCCGGAAGCCGCCATCTAGCAGGAATGGAATTCTTTCTTCGTAATCCGCAGCCTTGGCATTATCTCGGCTGTGCATTCGCCGTAAATGTGAGGCAAAGAGATCTTTGCGGTTGAAGACGACTCCTCCACTCTGCAAATAACCACACGAGCCTTGGCGGCAAAGCCAATAAACTAGCTTCAGATGCTGGGTAACGGTATGCCTCTTCCACTCATTTTTTGATCGGAAAGTGGACTCACATCCAGCGAACTCGAAGACACATTTGTAGCTCGATGTATGTATTTCGCTCATGTGAAAATGATACGACTCTTCGTTGCTGAAAAACTTGTGGCATCCGTCGCAGGCCCATGGCATTTGGTGTTTCGGTCTTTCTAATCACTACATCAGAAGCAACTATGCAAGTGAATGAAATCGTTCACCTACCTTGCCATACCCACTGGTCCTTATCTATCGAAGGGGGGGGTTTAAAACGGATACAATTTGCTCCTATTCTGCAGCAGGGCCCGCCTGTGTAATGCAATGTTAGCTAGTATCTGATCACAGCGTTCTAGGGTCATCTGACGCGCACATCCAGGTGTTCTTTCGTCGCACTTGACCCTGCGCTTCTTGCAAGTCAAACATCCGTTTCTGGATCGTTTCGGAACCCGTGGAACCAGGGGGGTTTTTTTCGGCCTTTCAAAGCCGTGGACCAGACCCGGAATGGACGATGGCTCACTGCTCTCCTTTATTGAATCAACATCATCTGGCTGTTGTCGAGTTGACAGGGTCCCGCTTGGGTCGATTGCGTCAAGAGGAGGCGGCTCCTGAACCAAGTCAACAGAGTATTTTGACATTGACGACATCATGTCATTGCAGGTTATGTCTCCCAGTCTGGAAGTCGTCGCCAAGCCGATCCCGAAATCGGGCTCCTCGATATTGAAATCCCCTTCCAGGAACAGCCCGTAGTCGAAATCAGAATACAAGACAGCAGGCCCTTGGTCATTTGTCACGTGCGTTTCGCCAAGGTTAGACGTTGGGCAGTCCATAGTGAGGATTTGGATGGGCGCTCTTTTAGCCTGGCAGGCTGGTCGGAGCCTGAAAGGAACCTCGGAGCCTAATGCGGGCAGGCTGCCAATTTATATTCCCGTCGCACTACTGGGCAGAAGTGCGTGATTTCGCCCGGCGCAATTGCGCGTTGCGGACTTTGCCATGTCAGCGCCTGGCTCAAAACGGAATACCAGTGAAACCAAGTCCATGCCGCAGAAATAGAAGTGGCCGTTTTCTTGTGTGGCTCTTCGTCTCAAATCAAATCCCAAAATCACTTGTTGACTCACTCTCCTGCCCTCTGAGCGTGACGCTATCGCGAGTCCTCAAAAATACATCTACAACCTGCAAAGATGGATTCGATTTGAGACACAAAACCGCAGCAGGCTGAGTATCAAAAATCAGTGATAGTGCTCGTAGCATTCAGGGCCGGGACAAATGATATAGCAAGATTTGTGCAAAAACGGGTGTGGCATTGGGGTGGGACAACCAGTGCGATGCTAGGATGTTGTGCGATTGCATCTTCAAGTTGTCGTTGTCTATCTTCAAAAGAAGTAACAAGATCTCCTCTAACGGACCGACGATGGCTTCTCCTCACGTTCGCCAACACGCGACTGTACCATTCGACTGCTGCCATGTGTCTACCTCAGTTTTGTGATTTCCTCAAACAAAAGCCATTGGCCATCGGGACAGGACGCTTAAAGCAGTCCAGGTCTGGCCATTTATTGATATTGAAGATGCCTCGGAAGATGTGTGGACTGCATATTACACCGCGGTCTCATTGCGAAAATATTATAACATAATTTCGAGCTGTTCCTTCAATCCACATCATCAAGCGACGCAGTCTAGAAGGCGGGAAGTCATCAGCCAATCAAGCATCTCGTCTTTGTGGCCTAGACCAAGCTTTTGTCCAGTGCGCGCACTTGGAATCAACAAGGAGAATCCATGCCTAATTTATTCCTTGGCGAAACAAAGGAGACTACCCTCTTTTTACGTGGTCTCATCGAGCAATCACAACGTGGAGATTGTGTTCACCAGCATCTCAAAGTTACAGGGTAGCCAGGGTTGACTGCGCTCGGCAAATCATTGGCCCGCCTGGGCGACGCAATGGAGCCGACATCCGATATCGCGTCGGCTTATCGCAGCGCAACCTGCGCGCCAGATTGTGGAACATAACAACGGCTGAGCTATCGCGAGGGCGAGGACGAGTTCCTAGAGCATGTTCGCGTGCTGACAAGCCGTCGGCGATTCTTTGCTCGCCGCATACATGATAACCGGCCGGCGGGCTGCGGAATGCAAAGCCCCAGCCGTGCTGCTTACGGCGGCAGACGCGCCCGGCCATGTGACGCTTGTCGCAGACGCAAGCGCCGATGCGTGACGGAACCTGGCGACACCGTATGTCAACTATGTCGGGCCGGGGCTGGCGAATGTACCTTTACGGACCCGGCGGTAGAGCGGGGACTCGGCAAGCGCTCGGCACCGGAGCAGCCGGAGTATCCGCCGGCGAAGAGAGCTGCTCAGTATGTCGCGAACATCCCATCCAGTCGTTCGGCGCACTCTAACCTGTGCCGTTTATAGTCGCTCCAGTCCCTCGACTGAAGTTGAAGCTCATTCGTTTAGCGACGCAGCCGGAGTCATCGAAGACTATGATGTGTTACCCATGCCGTCCCTCCTCAAGACGAACCTAGGCCTGCAGCAACACCGGTATATACGATACATTGGCCCTTCGGACGAGTTGGATTCGAACTTGCTGGCACTTCGACCGATAGACGAGAGGCAGGAGGCACATTTCTCCGACGGGACCAGCTGCCGTCGCGTCTCTCGCAACACACATTTCGCCCTGGTACCATACAGCCGCACCCAGGTTCGAACGCAGGAGATACAAGACTTGGATGCAATTGAGGGTATTGTGCGGCCCCATGGCAAGAGCTTGGTCAATCTTTACTTCAAGATTATACATCCATGCTTCCCAATATTGGACAAGAAGTGTGTTATTACCCTCATTGACTTGTCCGCCTTTGCCAGGCTAATGGTGACTTCAGTACATTCATGGAAAAGTACGCTCGCACTCATCGCGAATTCTCGGCCCCTTGCCTTGCTGGTGTTTACATGCTGGCCTCGAAATGGTGGCATTACGATCGAGAGCTTTCCTCCCAGAAGAAAACCGACGTTGGTGCACTTGAGCGCATAGCTCGTGCATCGTTGCAAAGCGTAATACATAGGCCTAAGCTGTCTACCATTCAAGGCGGCCTTCTGCTATTGCAGTATCAGTGGTCCGATGATGGAGCTTGGGCCCTAAGTGCTCAGATGGTAGCTGTCGCGCAAGAACTTGGAATCGACACCAATTGCGCAAAGTGGACTATTCCGGCCTGGGAAAAGGGTCTAAGGAGGCGCCTCGGCTGGGCAATTTACATGATGGATAAATGGTAAGAATCGTAGGTTCGGAATGAAGCAATAACTTGGACTAATTACTGCTCACAGGATGGCGTTATGCCGCGGTCGACCTTCACACATTGTGGATGACGATTGGACCCCTGAGGCGCTATCCGAAGAGGACTTGTCTGACAGCCAAGACGAGACGGAAGATGACGATACCATCGAGGGCAGCACGGATGCGATTTCTGGGGGTGTTGCCTTCGAGTGGATGATCTCTTTGACACATATAGTGAGCGAAATTTTGAAGAAATTCTAGTATGCATCCACCGCCCTGTAGCTGGTCTTGAACCCCATGGCTTACCCGTCACTAAACAGCTCACGCAAAGCACTGGCAGATACACCTTCCAGCATCAGAACCGTCCTGGAGATGATCAAACCGGTGCAAGTCAAGTTGAGAGAATGGCACCGGGACTTACCTTCCTCGCTGCAGTTGAACACCACCGCCGCTCGAAGGCTGTCGTCCAATGCGTCTTTGCATTTGTCATACTATGCAGCTGAAATTGCGCTTCATCGAGTCATCCTATCGTCACTGTTGCGCCGTCCTTGCGACCCATACATTGTGCAGATATGTCGAGGTGCTGCCAAAGAGCGAGTGACGTCGGCAGTCGACCTGGTGACGAGCCTGAAGCCGCAGCATCTGCAAGCGTTTTGGTATTTTCGTGAGTGAATTTCTTATTTCCCACGCATACACAGTCGATTAACAGTAACTAGCTAGCGGGTATTGTCTGGTGACGATCGGCACGTTTACAGCACTCTTGTTCATCACCTCCCAATCTATGGCCGAGGCCGAATTCTACAGGAAAACTCTGGACGATTATCGCTGGCTACTTCGAGTCACGAGTCGTGCGACAGAGTACATGGATTTTGCCGTTCAGAGACTCGATCGGTCCCTATCTCATATTCACGAGTTGACGTCAGAAGATATTGCTGGCCACTCAACACAACCAGAGACCCAGGAGATCAATGAAGAACCACAACCTTCGAGGTTGCAAGACCAGTCCGCCACTCAAACGGAAAGTTCAGGCGCTGAGCTTGCAAGTGAGGATAGCGAGGAGGTTTCACTGAGCCGCCAAAATCATGACCCGAGCAGCACACGTGGACACACATTGACATCGCTTTTCTTCGAAGACGCCATTCTCAATGCCATCGGCAATGAGTCGCTTTTTCTGGATTCTGCAACACAGCATGACAATTTTCTCACGTCGTGCATCCAAACGTCTCCAACAGCTGATGCCGTGGAGACGACACCGCGAACTCTCGAATATGATTACCAGCAACCCGGGCTATAGATGGTTACGTTTTCCGACGAGCTGGTTGAATCAGCTCTGAGTGCAAGTTCACCCGTGGCTACGTTTATGCGGGATTACAGATAGGGTCTTGGAGATCCATCAAACAAGAGCGAGCATATGTAGAACAAACAGCACAATTGGACAAACAGTGCAGAATCCTTGCAACAGCTTGATATACTTCAATTAAAACATAGTACGGTAAGTCTACGCTTCTAGACTTTTATGTATCTGGACCTCTTCAACTCCGTGAATAACACTAGCCCCAGTCAACAGCCACTCTTTAGCCCTGTCCTCCTCTGAGCCCCTGACAAGACTCTCAGCTGGGACTTTGAATGTTAAAGTGAGCCCATAGTACAAAACGCCGGCAATCACGACTCCCACCAGCCAATTCAGAGTGTAAATATTCTGAAACCCCTCAGGGATGTCAACGTCATGGTTGACATTGTTTGCCAGGCCAGGCAAGCCGGGTATGATGGCAATTAGAAATGCTGCAGCGGCACGTGGATTCCACCCCTTGATATACCAGTAGAATCCATGGCGAGTGTAAAGCTGTTCGATGTTGAGATATCCGCGACGCAGGATCCAATAGTCGCACAGCATGATGCCGCACATGGGCCCTAAGAAGACACTGTATCCGTGCAGGAAGTGTAGGAAGTTGTCGCTGCTGTGCAAAATGTTCCAGGGTGTGGTACAGACGGCCAAGACGGCGCAGAAGAACTGTCCTCGCCGGACATCAACCCACTTCGGTGCCAAAGCCATGAGATCGTTGCCAAACGCGACAGTGTTGCCAGCAATGTTGGTGCAGAGGGTCGCAAATGCGAACATGAGGCTGACGAAAAATGCAGCGGCCCGGCTGTCGAACCTTGCAATGACATTCAGGGGATTCCACTCAGGCTTGTCGAGATTGTAGATGACGGCCGAGGCGGAGGCTAGTGTGACACCGAGGAAGGCGGTCAAAGTGATGCACACTGGCATCATGATGACCTGTGACCACAATGCGCCTCGGGGAGACTTGGCATAGCGGCAGAAATCGCCCATGTTGAGGGCGAACGTCGCCTGCGGCCCGATGGCCGATGTGACTGCGCTGAGAAAGACGAAAGCGACCGTCTTGTCACCCTCCAGTCTTGTCGGTTGCGAGAAGATTGGGCCGAACCCCTTTGCCATGACCACGCTCCAGATGAAGAGAGCCAGCCCACCGAGCGGCATCATGATCATCTTGACTAGGAACAGCCAACGGAGCTTAGACACGTTGATGTAGAGGAATGGCAAGCTGATGAGCCAAAAGAGAAAGAAGCAAAGCAGGTTGATGGACGTGATGTTGGCGCTCTCCGGCAGCTGGTTGGGAACTCGAGCGTCTAAGGAGGGCCATATTGCTCGGAGCATTTGGTATATACACGATCCGCTTGTTCAGTCACCTTGTCAGACTCGGGTCAAAGTGTCAAGGGACATAGCTGCTGTGAGCCAAGGAAGCAAACTCGAGACTCACCCTGTTGTAAACTGGACGCCGCACCAGAAAATAGCCACGATACCTCTGACGGCCACGGCAAACTTGCTCCCCTGCAGTCCCCAGCACGCCCTGTTCATGACCGGGTAGTTGAGTCCAGTCTTGGCACCCACGTAGCCCGTCAGTGCGCAGGGAATCATGACGAGGCACGTGCCGAGCACAATGGCGCCCATTGCCATCCCGGGGCTGAGGCCGTTCGCGATGAGGGAACCTGCCATCTGCAGGATGGGGATCTGGAAACCCTCGGATATCCAGAACCCGCCGACGCTGTACCAATTCCACGTCCTCCGCGTGAAGGGGACAGGGTCCATGTCCCCGTTGGAAAACTCATTGCCAGGCAGGCATTCTGAAGGCCTGGGCTGTAGTGCGAACTTGTGGGCGAGCTTGCGGGAACCCATGGTCTCGAAGCAATGATGCTGGATCGTTGAGGATATTTTCTAACATCAGAATTCCCTGGATATATACATTTTGGTTTCACACGCATGTATTGGCAATCCAAAAGCTAGCCTATCTTTTCCCAGACTAGATAGCCACCTTTCCCAGGTTGTGATAAGCAGAGCCAAGCCATGTCGTTACCCGACTCGAACGCGATGGTCTTTGGTGTTGTACGAGTTAATGGTACTTGAGCCTTGACCATGCTTCCTATCTCCGAGGCAAATAGGAGAGATAGCATTCGCCGATTATCGATGTTATGAGGCCCGCGCGATTGGGAGACGTGGCCCGCCGCGCCCCAGTCGGGCCGCCCGCCGAGCTTGGGGACCGACTCTTATCAAAGATGGGGATCTCCACTCATTCCACAAGCGTGAGCAAGACCAGAGAATGACGTAGTCAAGCAGTGGGCAAAAAAGTGAGATGGGAATTCCAGTATTGTTAACCGTAACTCGACTCTCGTTCTTCTTCTCGCATTCAGATTGGTATATTAAAGAGGTCTTTGGATAAAATCCACAATTGTGTGTAATAACATTATGCAAGTCAAAATTTATGGTCTGGTTCTGGGTACCCCTTGCCAGCCATACCAGGATGGGGAGACAATCGCAGCTCAAAGGCTTACTGAATGTCTGTACGTTTGCTAATCATCCGGCAGTGAGGCCGCAGATTCGAACCGGACCAGAGCGTCACGCACCTTCACCGTTGGGTTATGGAAAGAGACCGTCAATGAAATCACTGAGATTCCTGACTCATATCAACTTGACCTGGCCAAGAAATGCTCCGTCGCCGGCTCAACATCGTTACGTGGTTGTACAATGACATCTTGGAAACAACTTCATGCTGAGGGCCAATCGATTTGAGTAGTTTGTAATCATTGGTCTTATGTACACATCTTCATATTTACTCTCTTCTCTTAACCTGCGCAACCGCTCTTTTGACCGCTTGTCTGGTAAACCAGACACATACTCCCTCCTCCGGACGGCCCTTGACCCTCTGCGCCTCCACTGATATAGACTTGCGGGTCTGCCACGAGGCCGGCGACCAAACCGCCAACGGCGGCCCTCGCATGTCTTGTGCTGTGAATATCGCTGTCCGTGTTCATCGTATGCCGCTGCCCCCTGACGTGGCCCGAGGGATCTGCCTCCGCTTTCGCAAATACCTGCACAACCTCACCGTCGTGCTGCTTCACATGACTCAAGAGGTTAAGGATAGATGCTGCGTCAATAGCGTCCGCCATGGGATGGGAGACGGCGTGTAAGAATGCGCCAGGTGATGGCGTCGATGCCAGGACGAGAACGTGGCAGTTCTCAAGCTCAGCGCCGCTGCTGCAGCTCGCCTTTGCGCTCCACTGTTCTCCCCGGGCCAGGGCTTCCGGAATATCCTGCTCTTGCACCTCGCCTAATGCAGCGCCTATCCCAATAGCGCTTGCATAACGAGACTTTGCCATACTCTCATACGTGTCAGTGGTAATGGGAACTTTGCCCTGAGCCCGGATCGCCTGCAAGCTGTCGCTCGTGAGCAGCGGGCACTTGATTAGCACCAAATGGACCTGGTCGGACGTGACGCCCAGCTCTTCGACTAATTTGGCAACCGTTGCAGCCACCTGACGCGCTTGTTCGTCGGTTCCAACCTCATGAGGCGCGAATGTCCGGGTGTGACCGACAGCCGCCGACAAGCCCGTCTCCTTGTCGCCGGGAGACTTGAGAAAGAAGGTTACGTGGGGGCTCAGTACACCTTCTGTGCCACCGGAGAAAATTGTGACGGCGTCTGAGGGAATTTGCGGTTCCCAGACTGCAGATGCGAGAGTGCGTGAGAAGTCATTTACGCAGCCGTTGCCTGTGATATAACAATTGTTGGTAATTGTTCCATTCAGTGTCCCGAGTTTGAGAGGGGCAAGAAAATGAAGCAAACGATCTACCTTCAGTCTTCCCGACAACAGCTAGGATTTGAGATGCGTTGTGTCCGTCTTTCGCGAGTTTCTGCAACGGCGTCAGGTCTGCCGGCGACGAGATCGGATACTTCAGAATCTCGATTGGCGCCATGTTTGCTGCTGTACGTGACGTGAAAATACGGAAGCTGTAGGCTGCGAATCCTGGCTTGTGACAGAGCGATTCTTGATTGAGATATAGTGCTTGGTTGTTTCAGTTATTGACTCAGATTTCAGCAGACCTCCAACACTAATCCGAGCGACGAACCGAACCGGCCATCTCCGTGAGACCACATGTTTAGTTTGCGATTTCCTAGAGTCATAAATCCACTAATCTAATCCACTGAATGTCGCCCCACCATGTGCAGAGATGGCGCCGCTGGCGGGCCGCCGCAGTGGACCCTCCCTTCTCTTATCAGCACCCTGCCAAGAGTCGAGAATCCATTCACTAGGTACCGGTTGTTGCAATAAAGTAAGGAATTGTGTCGGCACGGCATTGGCAGATTTCCGTGTCCAATATTTCTGTAAGTTAAAACGGCAGAAGTTGTTCTGTTTCCGGTGCTTCGTTACAACGCCAAGCTCTTCAACCCTACGACGAGAATGGCACCCGCAGCTCTCAACTCCGTCCCGGCAGTGGACCTACAAGCGAAGCCGTCCAAATGGCAAAAAGTGCCAGTCACTGAACTAGAGTTCGGAGACAGGAATGTGGCCATTGAAAATCTTGAAAGGCTCTACGCTGGCAACTCCGTCACTCCAAGGGATGTTGTCCGCTCGGTCTACCGTCGGATAGCGGCTTACGAAGACAAGGCCGTATGGATCACACTTGTTCCTGAAGCTAAAGCTTTGGCAGCTGCAGAGGAACTCGAACAAAATTACCCTGAAACCAACTCAAGACCGCCTTTGTACGGCATTCCTTTCTCTGTCAAAGACTCCATAGACATTGCAGGGCTTCCCACAACGCTGGCATGTCCCACCTTTGCGTACACGGCTACGCAAACTGCGCCTGTTGTTCAACGCATTTTGTCTGCAGGCGGAATCTTGATTGGCAAAACAAACCTAGACCAATTTGCCACGGGCCTTAACGGTACGCGGTCGCCATACGGATCGCCTCGTTGCGTGCATGACGCGGACTATGTCTCCGGTGGTAGCTCCTCCGGCTCCGTGGTGAGCGTCGCAGCGGACTTGGTGTCGTTTGCCGTGGCCACAGACACTGCGGGGAGCACGCGTGTGCCTGCGGCTTTGAACGGCGTGGTTGGACTGAAGCCGACACTGGGCACGATTTCCACAGTCGGTCTGGTGCCTGCGTGCAAAACGGCAGACTGCATAACCATCATTGCCAAGACTGTCCAGACGACGCGAGCAGCCTTGAAGGCAATGCGAGCATATGACGAGAATGATGTCTACGCGCGAGATGACCTCCAACTCTCACTTTTGGCGGCGCAACCTTCCTGGTGGGACGCTAGAAGGGACGGCAAGGTCCGATACGCTTTGCCCCCATCGGACCTTGTGTCTTCCGTGTTGTCGGAGCCCTATCTTCAATTATACCGAAACGTCCTTGGCAAGCTATCAACCACAGGTTTTATGCAAGAGGAAGAAATATTCGACTACACTCCGTTCAGCTCAGCAAATGCGATGCTCTACGGCAGCTCCATCGTCTCGCAGCGCATTGTTGCCTTTAAGTCCTACCTGGACTCCCACGGTATGGACGACTTACATCCAGTCATTCGTGAGATATTCAGCGCAAGCGATGGCTTCGATGCTGTGCGTGCGTATGAGGACATTTTTGCATTGGCCGAGTACAAGCGCAAGGCTGCGAAGCAGTTTCGATCGTCTACCTCACTTTCAGGGAAGAGCATTGATGTTCTTATTGTGCCTTCAACAGCTACGCATCCTACCGTTGCTGAGATACTAGCAGACCCGGTTGAGCTCAACAAACGGTTGGGCACCTTTACCCATTTCGTCAATCTCCTTGACTTGTGCGCCGTGGCAGTGCCCGTGGGCGGAAAGTGGATCAGCAAGAATGGCAAGGCCATGCCTTTCAGTATCACATTGATATCGACTCCTGGACGGGATGAAGACCTCTTAGAATTAGGCCAGAGACTCATGAACGAGGTTGGAATATAATAGATTCAAGAGCTTGAAGGACAGCCAATAGACTACGGTCCATTACTTAGTGACCATCAACCATGAAGGAAGTGACACCGTGAAGATGAGAAATTAATCACATGTTTAAATAGAGGAAACGGTGATGTCACCATGTTTTTCTCCAAGAGAACAACCAGGAGCGAAGAATACGTCAACGTAGCTTTTATTCCAATACACATAGTCTCTCTAAATATCCAGGGCAAAATGCTAACCCAGAGCAAATGTGCCGATTATCAATCAAATATATGTACAAGAAACAGGCTGGTCACCTCATATCCAGTAAGGGAGTCCTGTCATTGTGTTGTGGTCGTTGTCGAGCATACCTCGACGCCAAACGTCAAGACATTTAGCAGGTCTTGGCCTTCTTGGGCTCGCACTCGCCGCCGGACTTGTCGCAACCGTTGTAGCCCTGGCACTGGGTCTTGGGGAAGCAGTTGTTGGAGTAGGTGGCCTAGGAATCGAGGGTTAGTTATCAAGTCTTCAGTAACAGCGAAGTATCCGTATAGCGACTCACCTTGTCACCAAGGTTGGTGTTGATGCCAATCAGCTCACCACCCTTGACAGCGGTGACACCCTCCATGTGGACCTTGCGCTTGCAGGTCTTGTTGCCCTTGCAGTTGCCGCAAGAGCGGTAGACCTTGCCGTAGTCGTTGGCGTAGAAGTTGATGACGTTGACCTGGCCGCAACCGTTGTGCTGGATGATCTTGTCGGCGGCCTTGTAGGCACCACCGCCAACAATGTTGGAGATACCGCCGCCCTTGATGGTGATGGCATCCTCGCAGACGTCCTCGAACCAGGCGAACTCGATGTTGCAAGAGCCCAGGCAGTGGATACCCTCCTTCTGGTTGGCACCGATGATGACGTTCTTGATAGTAGCACCGTCCTCAAGGGTGAAGACGGCGTCCTTGTCACCGCCCTCAGACTGACCAGTGCACTTGACGCCACGGTCGTAGCGAACCCACTTGGCATCGAAGGTTTGGCCCTTCTTGATGACCTGGGGGGCCTTGAGGGTCTTGGTGCCAGTAGCCTTGGGGATACCACCAGTGTATCCCAGGCAGGCCATAGCCGAAGGCAGGGCAGCGAGAACGGAGACGAGAGCAGCGACCTTCATTTTGATGGTTGGAAGTTGTAAAGAGAGTGTAGAAAGTATTGGACTGTAGTGAACGTTGGTGGAAAGAAACGAAAGTAGATTGATAAAGAGTGAAAAGGATAAGAGAATGTGAGTGATTGATGAAAGTTGGATTAGACGGGAAAACACCAACGTATTTAAGAACAATGGCTTGTATGGCCACATTCTCGAAGTCGAAGTTTTCGCCGCCGCCGCCGCCCCCTTCCTTGGGGCCCATGTCCCATCTCCGACCCACTGGAGTGGCTCCAAGTTGAAGCCTGCGATAATGCCTTTACGAGCTCCGCCCCGTAATCTCAGCGAAAAAGCTCTCGAGCAATCAAATTAAAGGAGGCCTGCCTGGGCTCCTCCTGGTGGGGAGCGGGAGCTGTTCTACTTCAAACACCAGACTCCGGCTCTTAGCCCAAAGGAGCCAAGTCATCCCCTGCTTGTTTGGACGAGATGAATGAGTTCAAGCCTTTTAGCGCCCGGTAGCGTGCTTTCCAGTGAAGCTTAGCTTGCTTTGCCTCAAACCTCAACATTAAGATTAAACTTGGCCCGCCGAGGCTCCACAGCCGTACCAGAGATCAGGGCCACGTCCCATGCGGCGGGTTCTCCAAGTCATGCGATTTGTTTCAGATCCACAGAACCAAACGCAGTTCCGGTCACCTGCCGATATGCAGATGCGGCTTCTTCCGGAAGCGGACGAATCTCGGCTCTCGACGGGAATTGTTCCGGAGAGCACAAGCATGGGTTTTCTCTTCCTATTCAAGGGGGTGATTGATACGAGGAGATTGCCGGCCCCCTGCCTGTACAACCCCCCCCCCTTCCCTGTCGTTTTACACTTATATTGATGCTTCACTAAGACCAGTTCTTGTTGGCTAGTACGACAATGCTTGAGTGGTGGAATAAACATGCCGGCCCGTGCGATCAGGGTGACTGCTTGCTTGTCGTCCCTGCTGATGTTAATTAGTGCCGTGCGGCTGCCATGTTGGAGAGGCGCTTGTCTAACTAGCTAGCACAAGCGGCTAGTGGCGAACCTGTTTACGGTGACGGCGGCTTGCATGGATAGTTAGATTCAAGCGTTGGAGATAAGCATGAGTGCCACATGTTCAAGGTGCCAAATGGACTGGATTCAACTTTAGGCCCGTTATTCAATTCATCTGCCGCAGGAGGCGGGACGCTGGGTCAGGCAGTGGATTGTCAAAGCTTGGTTTCCGGTACTGTTTATCGGGGCTCAACGGTTGAAGCGCCCCATTGAGAGCGTTTAATGCCCTGGCTGGATCGATGCAGGGGTCCGACAGCGACGTGGTAACCAGGCGCTAGGTCGATCTGGACCGAGTTTTGCACCAACAATCCGTTCATCCCATCTCAATCAGTCACTGTGCCGCAAGGAGCAGCGATCTACGGTTGGGTAGCTGTTGGGACAATTGGCACAGGTCAGGGTCCCGCTCAGTAGCGGCGAAAGAAACAAGAAGAGTAACCAGAAGGGCAGAAATGGATGACTCCTCTGAAAGGAGTAAAACGCGAGGCCCTAGTCGAGACGAGAACGAGCGCACATTCCTGCACCCCAGACCGCTAAAGCATTCGTACCTTGCAGCTGTGCCATCCTTGAAAGTCTCCGCTGAGCGCGCCACTGTAGCCAACAGCCCGGTAGCTGGGAGACAATCTTGCAGGGTTCGCCATGTGTACTCCTAAGGCTGGTTTGGCAAGAGTTACGCATCAGAAGGCCGAGATTTGTTTTTGTCAATTGTGCCGCGATGCATGAGATAAGCATTGATGATGGCACTGGGTCAAATTCAGTAAGAGGAATTATCAGGAGGAGAAAGGAGAGAAGACTTCGTGCACAGAATTACAGTATTGATATCCTTGTCTATAATGGACAGGGGTGTTGTGACGAGGGACTCTGACCAACGCATGACATGAGCCAGGCGGATCAGGAGAGAAGATGCAAGTTGCTTATGGTCTGGGGGTGGCTTGATTTACTAGGACAGCATTCGGGCTAGCTCATCCCGGGTCGTCGGAGATAATCGGACGTGGTTTAGTCTTGTTTATTTCATTATGACAGTGTAAAAGATTCGCGGCAAAGTCGGTGTTTGGAGCTAGTGGAGAGCTAGTCGAGGCGAGCCCATCTTTTCCCCGTCCATCGAAAGAAGTATTGAATGCTTTGTTATTGATGGAATCACAATCGTATAAGCCTAGAAGAGAGACGATGATTAAATTAACGTACTCTCAGGTTATTGATTGATTTGTTCTGGTTTCCTATTTCGGTTTGTGAAGGGGGCTAGCTAGGTCTAACATGATTTATCACACGTCGGAACAGAAGTTCGAGATCCGGATTTCGGAATATCGGCGGGTGTCGCATTGTAGATCGCCAGTGCAGTTTCTGCGCAGAATGGCATGATGTTTGCTGTCTAGGAAGACAAACGAATATAGAGGCTGGAGCAAGGGGGTCGTGGCGACATCAATACCAAGACTTGTGGAAGCACGACTGATTTGGGTGGGATGAGCCGCGACTGCTATCATTGCGCCAGATGCAACTGTACAACACTATTCCTCACCGCCATAATCACTGTGAGGATAATATTGACGGTATGGATTTGAGTAACGCACTGATGGCGTGTAGCAAGCAAGAAGCCGAACATGTTTCAGGTTTCGGATACGGAAAAGACGGTGTAACCGGACATGACCGATTTAATATACCGGTAATCTTGGGTGGTTCACTCCACTATCAATCACAATACGAGGCCACGTCAATCCGCCTGGGTTTTCTCGAATACAGTATCACTTGTTATTCGGGGTGATGAAATGGAGACAGCCTCGAACTGCTCAACGAGGCTGGTATGGGTGGCGATTGTGATGGCATCTCGTGCACCTTACATCCTGACAACAATAGTTCTTTTCCTATGGAAGCATCTATGTAATGTGATTAATTAATCTCTCGGTATTTTCTTCACATGTTCTCAAGAATTGTGTCTAAACCCAAGTTTCAAGCCGTCAGCTACTCCTATTCTGAGAATGGATATAGGGTAGGCGACTCCAGTTTTGGCTCGGCTGCAATTAGTGCCGCTCAATCAACAGGGGGTTGTGTCGCATGACGATGAATCAGTGGCCCACTAATTACTTTCTCCCTTGCAAATATAACCTGAACCTGCGGCTCCGACGAAAATGAACCGTGCGCCCCTCCACGCCACTGCCTGCAAGGGATGCCGCCGGAGAGGCCGGAAGTGCGACCGGACGCTGCCAACGTGTATGAGCTGCGAGCGACGAGGCATCGTCTGTGAAGGATACGTTACTCGCTGGCTGGGAGTCGCAGCCCGTGGGAAGCTGGCAGGGAAGTCCATACCCGTCGGCGACAGCCCGATCGCCAGCTCAGTCTCGAGAGCCGGTCGGTCTAGAGGAGCAGCGCATGCGGATCCGGTACCGGGACCGTCGGGCCGTCATGAGCATGCTGCATCATTGAACGATTCGAGGCAGTCTGTTGCCAGCAGGCTTGCGCGTCACGACCCTTCTCCTGACAACTCCTCGCTCGTAGACACCTTGTTATCTGCCGAGGACGATGGCGTGGCAATTTTGATTAAACACTGCACGCGTTCAACCCCTGGCCCAGCCTCCAATTCCTCCGACTAACACGAACGCCTGCAGATATCGAGGACCTCAGCACCGTCTTCTACCTCGGGAATGGACCGAGCGATAACCCACTATTTCGCTATGTACTTCCATTGGTGGACAACGTGCCTCCGGTACGCTACGCTATTGCTGCGTCTGCGTCGTGCCACCTTGCTGCCCGCACATTGGACGAGGCGCTTGAGCGCAAGAGTTTGCAACTGCGCGTCCGGGCTACCCATCTACTACGGCAGAAGCTCCGAGACCAGAGCGAGGCACCAGATCAAAGCATACTAGCCAGTATACTGATGCTGGCTCAACTTGATGTACGGCGTTTCTTTGCCATAATGTGTCACTGAAAGCCCTCTCTGATCGCGTACAGATGTGTTCAGGAGACTGCACCGAGTTCGAGACACATCTGAGAGCTGCAGCCACTGTAATCCGAGGTCAGCATATAGACCACTCAGAAAATAGATATTTCTTCGAGCAACGGCTTGCATGGTGCGTATGAAGCTTCTAGCCCACCCCCTCCACTCTACTTAGAATCTCTCTCTAGGCTGAACATTCTCGGTTCCACAACTTCCAAGCAACTACCGATACTTACTGTCGAAGAACTCAAAACAGCGCTTAGTCGCTTTTCGAGTAATGGCATCAAACACTGGACTTATGATGTCTTCCCATGCCCTATCGACCTGGTTGAGCTGATCGTGGACGTCACGATGCTGTACAAGAAGCAACCTAACCGGACCGACTTGAACCAGGCGGATTTGAAGCAGGCCGAATACTTCATGACCTGTTTGGCGGGATGGAAATGGTTGCAGGACTGCTCTGGGCCCCGGCAGCACATGATTGAAGTCTGGAGACTCGGCATCATGGCGTACCTGCGACGACTCTTTCCCTCGACAAGCCACATGGTCGATGCGGCAACCTTGACGAAACAGGTTCTCTATCACGCGGACCTCATTCCCCCAGCTTCTTCCTGGGGCTATTCTCTGCTATGGCCCATCTTTCAGATAGGCGTGACCCTAGATGAAGAAGCAACACGCGAGAGGGAATGGATAAAGCGGCGCCTGAACTTGGCTTTACAGGCTGTTGGCTGCCGCCACTTCAGCAACGCCATCGAGACACTGGACTTTGCCTGGAACAACAACATGAAGTACGACCCCCTAACTGTCAGCACCGACGGACGCACAATCATGTTAGGATAGCGGAATCACTATCGTAGCCACCGGGAGAAATGCATGATACCTTCCTTCGACTAGGTAACATTGTGCGAGCATGCCACTTAGTTGAAAACGACCGAATCCAACGCAAGGAACCGAATGGAGATCAAAGTTCACTGCCGCAATAACATCTACTAGGCAAGGGTGGACGCCATCACAATTTCGATCATAAACAACGCTCAAACCCAAGCCACAGAGAAACAAAAGGCACAGGTTTTCTTTCAGTCTCCGACGAATCCATTTACCCCAGGTACTTGGCTACTACCGCGTCTATCTCTTTCTTGATACACCCCAGCACCTCCTCCGGGCCCCAACAGATTTCGATCGCATTCATCTGCAGGGCCACCATGTCCCGGTCGCTGAAGGCGCAGAACTTCTTGGCCAGCAGCAGGTTGTGCAGGATCCAGGTGTCCTCCATGTACGCCGGGTCGTCGCTCGCAATCGTCACCTTGATGCCCGCGTCAAACAGCGTCCGGATCCTCGGGAAGATCTCGTCCACCGGCTGGTGGCGGAGGTAGCCCCAGGGCGTCACAGTCATGCCGACGTTGTTGTCCTTGATGAGCCCCATCAGGCCTGCGCTCTGGACTGCGTTGAGGCCGTGGTCGATGCGCTGGGCGCCAAAGCCACCCAAGTCCGATGCCACCTGGCGGATATGCTCGAGGGTATTCTTTTGGCCGACATCGCAGTGTGCTGTGAGGCGGAAGCCGTCCCGCCTGGCTAGGGCAAACACTTCTGCGAACAGGGAGGGCGGGCGGTCGTGCTCGTTTGAGTCGAGACCAATGCCGACGACCATGTCGCGGTACGGCAGGGCGGCCAGGTAATGCTCCATGGCCGATTCTGGCGACAAATCACGCAGGAAGCACATGATCCAGTTTGATTTGATCTTTTCCCAAGTTAGCACGTGTCTACAGTGATATGTTATTGCATACCTACACCAAGTGTCTTCTCCGCTTCCTTCTGCGCAGCTCGGAAGCCGCCCATCATCGTGTCCCAAGAGACGCCGCGGCGCGTATGACCCTGAGGGTCGAAGAACAGCTCGCAGTAGCGAACGTTCATGGAAGCAGCATGCGCAAAGTAGTTCATTGCCAGGTCGAAATAGTCTCGCTCGGTGACCAGCACCTCGAAGCCACCATAGTAGGCCTCGAAAAAGGTAAAGGTCTCCTCGGCATTGTCAATGTTGTGGCCGGGCCGAGGCTCGATGATATTGTAGGACGCCTTCAACTGCTCCACAGAAGTGTAGACGGTGTTGGTTCGCTCGAGCTTGAGAGTCTGGCCGTTTCTCTGGGCGAGCTTCCATCTCAGCTCGGGAGTCAACGTTCCTTCAATGTGAACATGCAGCTCTACCTTGGGCAGCTCCAAGACAAACTTGTCATCAGCGTCTAGGAGCTCTTGCCGCAAAGCTAGGCGGCCTTCGAGAGGAATGGCGTGCTCCATGGCGATGTGTAGGAGGTAGGTGAGATTTGATCCGAGTGTAGAGTTGAGTTCACCCTCAACAACGATGGGGACCACCCTCTATTTGTAGGCGGCTGGAAAGGAGTGCCAGATTTTGACAAATAGCTTTGGCTGTCAGTCACCACGAAGCCATACCGACACACACGAGATCCACTACATACCGGTAGATCTGCACGCTTGTGAGGACTAAGACCAAATAGGCTGCAATTTCAGTCTGACACATCTGAACTAGGCTCCAGGAAGAGACTATCATTGGCTATGCCCGTAACTCCATACCCTCTCCATCGACTAGTCCGAAATTGGCTGCAATTTCAGTCAATGCCCGCATGAAGGCGAGTGCAGATGCATCCCATTGTCGTTATGTCGCATTTAGTAGCAACCAAGACTAAAGCATAGAATGCCGAAGTCAGCGACAGAGTAGCTGAATTGACGATGCTGATTTGACAATATATTTTGCTCATGAGTTCATGTTTCCTCATACGTATCTAATATCTCCAGTATCAAATCCAACAGCAAAAAGCAAGATCCTCTCTAATAGCAATTGTTATAGCTCCTTAGCCTCTTTACCCTCCGCCCCCTTCGCCCTTTCCTCTTGTGAAGTCCTCAACTGTTCATCACAAATCCGCTGCATCTCTAATTTCTCCACCTTTGATGGTATCTTTGGAAGAATGCCTGCGGCTGGTTTATATAGGCCATCGTAACTTGTAACCTTACTGCCATCCACTTCCTCGAACTTCACATACTTGAACCTATCCCTAGGAAGGAAGTCGAGTAACTCTGCGATTTATTGAGGGTTTAATCCGCGAGCATCTAGGACCTCGTGGGTCTCAGGGTGCACAACCCCAAGAACCCCATCCTTGCCTATGTGCGACCATTCGGTTTCAAAGCTCGGCGTATGGCTTTGATATTGGCATGCTCCATTGTACTTTATTTAATATTAGTCTTATAACTTGAAGAATGAATGCTGTCTGGTTAGGTAGTATTTAAATATTGGAAGAATATTTCTCACTATTATTTATAAGCCTGTAGAAGATAGAGATAACTTACTTTAATAATTTATAATGCTTTTGAAATACTTCTTTGAAGAAATCTGTAGGTAGGTAGGTTTACTATGCTGACTAGACAGGAAAGAGAGAAGAGGAAAGAGAAAGAGGGAAAAGAAAGAAGGGGGTGGGGGGGGGGGGGGGGGGGGAAGAGGTTATGAGGCTGTAAGGCTACAGCAGAGACCCATAGCCGCTTTACTTAACTACAGCTTTAAGAATGAACTCTGTGCTAATAACATTGTTACAATATGCATATAACCAGTCCCAGTCGGAGTCCACGTCAGGAGATTGGAATATTGAATTTCTCAGCTGTGAAGACATTGATGTACAACACGGGCCACGGGATTTCTTCTCTGGAGCAATGTCACGGGAGGGTTAGTAGGTTAAGAGATTTTGTCTTTGGAAGCTGGAGTCAGAGGGTATCTCGGGAACTGCATATTATTGAAAGCTGGTATGTCCTAGTCTACATTTCGTCTGCATAATCCATCTAAGTTGTTATTTAGTAGTCTCTTGGATCACTGATCACGCTGTAGTCGTGATCCATCGATCCACCTTTCATGGGTCCTTGGTTTGTTACCGCATTCTCGCCTTTTACCCCGTTCCATCGTGGGTCAGCCTATTGCCTACACTGCAACTTCCCCTGAGCTGGCCCATCATTTGTATCAGTCTTTCGCGAGGCCATTTTACCCATGTCTCAGTCTAGCGCCCGCACAGGTAGCGCAGAATCTGGCCCATGTTGTTGACTAAGGAATCAACGTAGCCGCCGCCCTACATCAGCCATTAAACTCCACCCTATAATTCTCGATAAAACCTGCCTGGACCTAGTTCTAGCGAGACGATAATATGTTCATTGAGGTTTAGAAGTCGCCTTGTCTACTCTTGCTTCAACTGATCTCCGTGCTCTGCTATGAACTCCAGAATCCTCTTCATAAAGTCGCCCGTAACAGCAGTGTCGATGTACTCGACAATCTCAATGATCTCGGTGCCGGCATCATTGGTGTGCAGCGCAAAGGCGTACTCGTTGACGTAGGGGCCAATTGGCGTCTCGGCCGAAGAGGTCAAGTACAGCACGATCTTGCGAGCCTCCTCGTCGACAATCGGCTCTAGGCCTTCAGCGATTTTGAGCTGAAAGTTTTTCATGAGCTGAAGGCCTGGGACCATAAAGGCTTGATACTCCTCATTGCTGCGGACTGGGTGGCCGGCCGTGGTCGGGATGATGCGATGCTTGCAATCGGCACTTCGGTGCGCAATGACACCTTCGGGAGTGTTTGTGTTGAAGGCAGCCAGGTACTTCTGCGCTGTCTGCAGGAGCTGGTCGCGAAGGGGAGACATGACTGTAAAAATGAGCTGACTTGCCGCTGCGAATGGACCTCAGAAGCAGCCGAGCTTCCCTATTTGTAGGTGATGTTACCACATGTGTGCCTCAGCTTGCGTTTAGGACTGGTGGCCAGAGGGGCTGCTCTTCACGTTTAGCCATGCGTTTTGTCATGCGGCCGTAAGCACTAAGTAGGCTACAGCGACCTAGAACCACTGGAAATGTCAGCAAATGCAAGGCTTTGTTGGTGGGTTGCTGACCATTTCTTGACATGTTGGCAGCGTTGGACGGAACTCCGACAAGGCCTGTTGCGGGTCCAAGATTGGGGGCGAAGGGATGTGTGTGGAGGATGAAAGTGGGCGCGGATACGCAATGACGCTGCCATATAACCAAAGACAATGTCGAGAGTCAGGCGGAATGGGCCTTACGATAATTATATTCACAAAATCGCATTAATCTGTCACTCAATTAATTACTGTTCCTATGGTAATCTTTTGATCTGGGTGTAATACTGCCCGCGTTTACATAACTAGACTCAATGTCGCTTACTATTAGTATCGCATTGTTGTTCAGAATTGTCAAGAGTCAAGGCCGAAACCGAGGAAGAACACCTTTACTTTGAATCGCTATGATCTATTTATACGTGTTGTAAAAGACCTGTTGTAAGACCACGCAGGGTTTGTGCTACGACTGCGGCATGAAGACTGCATTATCTCCTCTTTCATACAATACATTGGGTAGAGTTTGCTGGGGTGTTTAAGGTAAGCTAGGCCTGGTTTCCACGCCGCAATCAATGTCAAAAGCCCAGTTGCTCGATTATGGGTTCAGCAAGGCCATGTTTCAAGCATTTCTCTCAAGATATTGCAGGCAGAAGGGCATGGTGGGCCGCTTGGGCCGTCAGGACTCACGACAATCACGTGCAAAACGCATCTCCCGCTGATGCCTGGCCCCGCGTTTCATTCTACGTTCCTCTTGTTAAAAACAACAATCAAGCAATGGCTCCCCTCGAGAATGACCAGAAGCAGTCCGAGTGGCTTCGAATCTTTGACCCCTCGGCATATTTTCCTATCCTTGAGTCCATCTTGCGGCACCTGACTATCGCTGATGCCTTGATTTTGTGCCAAGCCTGCAAAGGACTAAGCAATCTCAAGGACCACCTCCTTAGAAAGACCTCCAACATCAACGAACGCCTTAAGGACTTCGTCAGCCACCCTGTTCAGCTGCGATCCGAACTGGGGCATTGCAATGCCTTGATCTTTGGCAACTTTGCTCTTGGTTTCTTCGACTTGACGCCTCGAAAGATTCGAGAGCTGGACATCATGGTGGGCGTTGGGGCGGATAGTGAGCGCCTAAAGACGTACCTGAATGAAAGTGAGGGTTACCAGACTGAGGCCGAAGGGGTAACATGCCATAAATCCACCGCAGCAACCCTGCATTATTGATCACTATGTAGCCTTCTATTCCGATTTCAGCACGCTCTCTACTTGACAGCAGCAATCGACCTGGCGTGGCAATCCGAATTACTGAGACAAGCACAGCCCCTATTCTGCACATACTCAAATCGTCATACACAACAGCCTGTGTTAACTTTTTGACTTGGAATAAAGCGTTTTGCATGTTTCCCCTCGACACCCTGATTAAGCATCGATTTTACCCTCTTCAAAATTTCGACGACCGCTTCGGGTCTCGATTGAATGAACTTGCCAGGCAAGGTTGGACAACGCGTGATATCATCTGGCCTGATTTCAAAAGAGAAGAAAGCTTAAAAATTGCAAAGCTACGTCGAGTCGGTGACGCATCAGCTTTGAGCATTTCACTAAACACTGATGGCGTCGTTGTTCCCCCTGTCCCGGATTCTGTCATTCAATATGCTCAGTTTGTGGTTGTGAAGGATGATCCGACGCAACCTCGGCGCGGAGCGTTCAGGCACCCCCCTGGTCTGCCATCTCCTCGTGGTAGCTACCTGAGTCTAGGAGTACTAGAAATGAAGTCACACGGCGTTCGTTATGTCTACACCACTGGTAGTAGTAGTTGGTCGACGTATTTGGGGGAACGTCTGCGCCGTTGGGCCTGGCTCGAGGCGTTTAAGATGGGAACTGAGGGTACTCCTTGGCGATCTGCCACTAATAGTCCCCTTGTTTCGGAGATTACCGATTTTGCGACGCCCGAGACATGGGACTTTGCTGATAACCAGATTCCTATTTGGTACAAGGAATGGGAGCAAAGGATATAACCAGAGGAACCTCATAGAATGTCCCCGTTAAGCTAGATGAAATGAAATTGACTCTTTCCTGCGGTCTCTATAAAAACCACTCAATACTTTGCCTTTAAATTTGGAAAACTCTGTTCCGATTGTCTAGCTTGCCCGTAGCTCAGGATAGCATAGATCAAATGCAGGTTTTGGTAGAGACCACTGTGCTGTATTCTTACTTGATGACGTCTATCCTGATGGCTCTTCCGCCCATTGTGCTTTCACCCTATTAGGGGGCATTTTTTGTGATTTCGTGGGCCTTTCGAGTCTATCGTAATTACCGACGGCGAAGCATTTAAAAAATTGAAATGCCTAGGATAACCGTGGAGATGAAGCTTCTGTGCGTGGCCAGTGTATGGGTGATTTTAATTATGAAGCAGATGGGATGGCTAGCGCAGCTATCATGTAGCATATGCCATGCACACTGCATTCGCGCGGCCCATCATGGCATAGTTACAGTTCTACTCTTACTTCTTATGCACTGTTTCCTTTTTGCTCTCGGAGGTGCGACCCAAGCTTTAGCTGTCTTGGCCTAGAACACTCTGGCATTTCAGAACAATCTAGTCTCTCTATCAAGCCGATGTGATACCTGCCAGCCGTGTAATCAACCTGCATCTTGCATCAAGCCCTTCAGAATCCACAATCGTAAAAATCTTACCCGCCGGCCTCTCTTCTCCAGCCCGGACACCGCCTCCAAAGACACCCACTTCTGGTGCTTGACTCCAACCTGGCCCTGAATGTGGGTTTCGCGCGAAGGCAGCCCAGGCCTTCATCATCACCTTGCTGACAGCTTTTTGCCAGTCAGTGGCACCCTCTTCCTTGTACGTTCCGAAAACGATATCAAGCTCGGCCGCATGATTGGGGCCGCTCCCTGGAAAGATCTCAGAGTTGGCGAAGCTGGCATCGTACAGGTACCGCCAAGTCTTGATTCCCACAGACAGGGTGTCATTTATATATACTGCCGCCGGGCAGTGCGCCAGAATATCGCTCACGAGTGTAGTTATTTGGTCGAAATCGTCGTCTATACCAGGCGTCCCAATGGCATAGGCTTCCCGCAGTTGCTCCATTGTCTCATCTGAGACTGGCCCGATAAATGTACGGATGCCTGTTTCAAGGTCCAGTCCCTTGAATTCCTCAAATCTACCTTCGTCTGCATTAATACCAATAAGTATGGGCACCTTAGCAATAAGGTCAGGCTGCTGCTTTGAATCAAGTCGATTCTGGCGGAGGTTGTCTGCAAAGGTGATACCGCCATCAGATTCTGGTTCAAACACGAGCGTCTTCTGCTCGGCGATTAAAAGCAATTCGGCCGCCGGGAGTGCTCGCATGCATTCGAGCTCGCTCTCGCACTCGCATTTTGCTGCCTTTACTAGCTCAGCCCACGCCGTTATAGCACCGGCCCATGGTGTCTGCCTCACTGACGCTTGCGTCGATTGCAAGATCGCTGCGCGGAAAGGAACAGGATTGGGAGGTGCCGTGACAATAGTATCTATGCTAGTAGCACCTGCACTTTGTCCAAATATTGTGACTTGCTCAGGGTCACCTCCGAAACCCGCTATATTACGACGAACCCAATCTAAAGCAAGTCGCTGATCCAAGAACCTATCTACGTCAGTCTTGTCATCTCTCACGCTCGATATGTGCAAGCAACTTACGCCACGTTTCTCTGTCCTTGAGGGAGGTTGAGCGAACCAACAAATCCGAATAGATTCGTCCGGTAGTTTATCGTGACGACAACGATATCCTCAAATGCAACAAACCTGGAACCATCGTACAGCGGCAAGGATCCTGAGCCGAAAACAAGGTTGCCGCCGTGAATCCAGAACAAGACGGGCTTGGAGCCAGGCTCCGCCGCAGCGGGAGCGTATACATTGAGGTTCAAACAATCCTCGTCTTCACCCGCAGGGGGTGGCGGAGTGTTGAATCTTCGGATTGCTTCGGCACGAGTTGCTGCATCGCCTGCAAACATCTGTAGACACGACGGTCTGTACTCGGAGGCGTCGTAAATAGTGTCCCAGGGCTTGACAGGAATGGGAGGGCTAAAGCGAATGGGACGCTCAGCAAACGGGATACCGAGAAATTTGTTGACTACGATTTTCGAGGGCGGAATTGTGGCAGAAATACCAGCAACCTTTCCAGAATCAATCTGAACCACAGGGTGCTCACGCGTACCGTTGCACGAAGTCGCAGCAGCCATGGCCAAAAGTGACCAGATTGCTAGAGTTGCTGCCATGTCGAACTTCTGTATTACGGAACGAAGGTTGACTGATAAGCGCTAGTTTCATTCGTTGGCAACAGACCGAAGAAGTAAGAATGACGGTTCTTTCACTATCATCCTTTGGTTAGTGTTTACGCTCAGAGCCTCTCTTGAAAGGCGGATCCCCGCTTCTCCCTGCGTCATGTACCGGCTGTTTCTGGAGCAATCCTGCGCTGCAACTAGCCTGGAATGGCTAGGGTCGAGCTCAGCGGATTTATGTGGCCTGTTGATCTGTGTCGTAAGCACGAAGGAGCCGCTTGTTGTTACCCTGGCAAGGTCCCCTTTCCACGCGCGGAGATTCAAAGAAAGACCGCTACCTTGGATGCATGTCGCGCGGTGTGTATTTGTGGAGTCCCTAAGTGTTACTTAAATTCTACTGTAAGATCTTCCCACCGGGAGGTTGCCATAGTTTCTGCAATAGATGTCTACATATATAGCGAGGAGCTATAGAAGCGATTCACAGTGCTTCTCGCACGCACAAAAGGAAATGTCCCGCAAATTGCTCAAAGTAACGTGCCAACAATGTGGCGTTGTAACAATCCAAGGCGTCACGTTGCGAGACACATGCCGAGAACTATGACGCAGATCATTTACCAACGAGAGCAACCTGCCCTATGGTCATGCCAACGACTTCATGGCGGAGAAGGGCTAATCAGCATTATTATAAGGGTCGTAATCGTATTGATGCTCTAGCTCAGGCCCGCGGTTGTGTCGCTTCGAACGTGTCTGCTATGCCGGTCGTCCCGTGCGCATTAGCAGGAGCAGTACCAGATCTTCGTAGGTGTGGGTGTGATTTACTATAGATTACTGTTTCCAGGCAATCCTTTCAGGAATGCTGCATCTAGTGCCATTCAGTATGGGGTTTCTTCAACTAAACTGAGTCAGACAATTTTGTGTTGGCGGCATGGTTTGTTTATTGAATGGCTTCCGTGTTCAGTGACTCACCAAAATTGTTTCCTAATGCACGAGGCCGCTCATCAAGGACCTGGCAAAATGCGAAACCGCGCAGAGCAATAAAACAAGAACCGCGGTGTGAATAATTCGGCAAGACATGCCGAAAGAAGCCGTCGAAGTGCATAGCCTCTCTTTGAATACTTCGCAATTCCGGTCGATTGCTTAATCAGAACTATGTTCGGCATGTATGGCGATGTCGCAGAGTCAACTCAACCAAGCACAGGCTGTGCCAACACCCGTCCGCCAGGCTGCCCTGCTATGCCGTCCCGATCTGCAGTTGTGGATCCAAGTCTCTGAGCTAAGAGAGAAGAATGGGCAGAGAACCGTCTAGCAGATTTCAATCTCTGGGAATCCGGTATCGGCGCCCTGGGTCGTGATCGAGCATCACTGGACCAATTAGCCAGGATAGCCGTCACCATTCGCCGCTCCGGCACCCGTTCTCGTCTGCAAAAGGCGGACGGGCTATTTAATGTCAACGAGCACAAAGAACTTGGCGACCACCTAGTTGCGGTAGCCCTACCGCAGCAGCCAGGCTTCAAGACTCGTTCTTTCGATTAAATAGTTTTTCGTTGACCATGATGCACTGGGACTTGATCAATGGAAATCTTAAGCGCCACAATCGCTTTTTATACGCTCAGCGCCATTCTAAAGCCCTAGACATATTCGATAAGAGTCCTGTACCAACGCAAATTGAATCTAACGAGGATGTGGATGATGAGCAAAACCATCCAAAGCAGCCAAATGTGCCCTCCATACCTACAGGAACACCATTACAAAAGCCCCAGAATCACTCAATGATAACAGGGACAACAGCTTTTGGAGTCACGGAATTGCCTGAAATACCCTTGAGCTATGTTCCCTCGCAAGTTGCAAGCACACAACTATCCACGACCGTCGTCAAACTGTATTGTCCCCATCCTCCAAAACTAAAAGCCAATGCGCTTTTCTTTAGGTGGCCTTGTTGCTGCCAAACACTGCCCGTTGCTATTGCAGAGACGACACGATGGAAGTACGTAGTAGTCCCCTTGAACGACTATTTAGGCACCCAGCGATTCTCACTCTAAACGTCACTAGGAAACACTTGGCAGAAGATATCTGTCCGTATACTTGTGTCATACCGGAATGCCCCGAGTATGGCGTCTTCTATGCTACCAAGCAAGCCTGGAAGACGCATCTTCTTGAGAACCATGGGAGCGTTAAAACATGGACATGTTTTGCTTGTGTGGAGCCTCCATTTTCGAGACGAGGCAGGATCTGTCCAGCACACCATCAGCAATCACCATGGTACCATTTCAACCAGTCAACTACACCATCCGAAACTGACATGTAAGCGAACCGTGCCCGTCAACATGTCAGCATGCCCTCTGCGTGCCTGGCCGGCTCCGGAAGATGGCGAAGTTGATCAAGAGGCTTTGATTGATCACATTGCAGAGGACCTACACGCATTTTAACTCAGATCTTTGCCATGGGCTCCCAATGTAGTGTCCTCAAACGAAGTAAGGATTCAATGCGCTGCTAACAAAGTCCAAGATTGGGTGACAAAGTGTGGGCAGTCTACGGCACAATCGATTATTTATACTCCTGCACAGCCAGAAAAACCTCTCGACCACCACTATTTTGACAGTCATGATTACTTTGCGGAGCCTTCCGAGAGCAGTGATGGGGTCGAAAGTGTCAAGCCCCGGAAAAGGGCTGCCCTTCCACCAATTGCGAACGTGAACTGAGCAAGAAAACCTAGAGATGTCCAGGGGGCTCAAGCGGCTATCAATGAATGCAGGAAGCGTATCTTTACGATGAGTTATGAGAGAGAGCTCAAGTAATGGTGAGGTTGATGGTTCTTCCGGAGACAGCAGAACTCTCCGCTTCATGGGCTAGCCAGAGTAGTTCTTCAGCCATAAATCCTCCCACTTCAGGCCTATGGCAATAGTGTGCGGCGCAAATCATCTTGGGCGGATTCTGGTGGTTCGACGGCCGCCACTTCGTGACCTGCATGTAGTGTGCGAAGAATGAAAGGCGCCCCGGTTTCGTTCACACTGACATGTGAGCTGCGCTGAGAGAGAACAACCGTGAGATCGCGGATATGGTTTCTTCTCCAGTATTTTATCCTGAATGACTTGGGGTTACCGCAGTCGTGATGATAAACGTCGTTCCAATGAGCCAATGGAATAGCGAGTATCATCTCAAAATCATAGCGCTTTCTGCATCGAAGCAACGCAAGGAAAACATTTCCGCTGCTACATTTGGCCCGGCTCTCCACCCTGAGCTTCATTTGTAGCTTCCCGTTTGCCATTGTGAAGGAAGGGGGTTTGCCAGAGTCAGCCTGTGTGATGTTGTCACAATTCTATGTCTTCCTTGCGCGTGACTTTGCGTCGAGATGCCCACGACATCCGCTCGGCAATGCATGCATTCCCCAAATCATGTCGAGTATGGAATGCCGCATACATTCCTGTAATACCACTTATGAGCGAAACTGGAGCTTTCTTATTCCCAATACAGCTCCAATCACGACTAGAGAGTTGCACTTCGGCTGGGGCGAGCAGTTCCTGAAGGGTCCAGCTGCGGGTGAACCATCGACTATAGCGAAACGCTTCTTGGCACGAACTGTTCTGTGAACTGATAGCTCCAGCTGGGACATCATCTAGGAAGGCCTAGCAAATGCGTGCTTTTTTATACCAGCCATAAATGGAGTTGATTGCTTCGAAGAGTTTGGGGCTACTAGACTTGTCGATGCAGCAAGTATTCACCCAGACATACCCCAAACCGCCACCTATGTTGTTTACAGCAGTTCTTCACGTTTGAAAACGCCGTCGAGGATCCAACTGCCCACATTCTGGCTTTGCATGGCGGCGAAAGTAACCTCCTTGTTCCATGTATGCGAAAGAATGGCGTGCGGCGGAGTCTCATCGGTAATGAACTCTTCTAGCTTTAAGGTCCTCACGTTGATGAATCGCACCTTGAGGGTAGAAGAAATTCGAAGCTCGGCTTCACAAAAAAAGCGATGAAATACTTGTGAGATCCGATAGCGAATAATTGAGGAGGCTGATGACACACGGCCAGGCATCAATCCGCATCCCGTCTATTCAGCCGCAATCCTGTTTTGTCATCAGCAATGAGTGTAGTGTTTCTGAGGTGTCATTGAATGTAAACTGCCTACCAATAGAGCGTTGTGACGCTCGTGAGTCCGTGAATAAGGCCTGAATCTGGATACCAATTTGCCTGCAATCAGTAGCGATCTGCCACTCGCAGTCGTCAAGAAGAGTGAAAAGCTCAAAGAAAAGGGTGGCGGCAGCCTTGTAAACGAACTGCGGGGAACTCAATAGACGATACGGCTCATCATCTGATTCATTTCTGATATCTCTGACCGGGAAAGAAGCCTATAGACTTGATTAGCTGTTGGAATATCACAAGGTTCTGGCATGTCAATGGCCTGCTAAAAGGACATGAATGCAGCTACATCCTCTAATCTCCACTCACAGCTGGCGTTCTGTGAAGCTACAGGACAGGAGCAGACCAGTTGCTGCCTATGGTCGATCAATCATATTGGAAGCGACCTGCGATCATTGTGAGACTTGAGAAATACGTGCTATTTTTATAACCTAGTCCAAGTAGCTTCTGCACGGTGGAGATCTCGCCTTCGTGAATGTGCTAGGACGCGATCCGGCGATTTCCGCTTTTGGCAAAGGAGCCCATGAACTGGAGCTGGAGCTGACCGCTGGGTGCCTAGAAACAACAGGGATGTAAGCCTGCACCGACTTTTCTCCAGTCGGTCAATAGCGTATATAATAACTGGGATGTGTCGGATTTGTTAACATCGGATCCTACGACTTTTATCCCCAACCTTTCTGTTCAGTGCTCCAATTGGTTTCGTCTTTCTTTCTTTCCATCATACACTTCAACCATGTCTTTCGAGCTTCCGCCGGTTCCTGTAGCTCACAATCAGTTCATTGAGTATCTTTCTCGCAATGATTCGACACAGCTTCGCGATCTAGTCAAGCCGTACAATGCGTTTGAGGCCAAGCTGCGGGAGGGCTTTGCCCAGCACCGCGACCACCCGGCTGTTCAGGATCCATTGGTCAATGCGGTGCCCATTTTTGACGGACACGGAAGTGCTCTCAAGGTCAGAGCTCGTGATCCAGAGCAAGACCCCGAGTCCGAAAGATTCATCATGCCTCTGAAGCCAGAGGCTAGGCGCCAAGAGGGCGCCCCTGCCATGGCCCAGTCGCTTGATGAGTTTAAAAGCAACTTCAAGCTCTTCTCCGAGCAGTCTCTCGACGACCTAGACTGGTCAAACGTTGTCGCAGCCGGTTCCTCCGTGGTTACGGCAATGCTCCCTGTTCCAGAAGAATGCAAAAGCTCCAAGCGCGCACTGCGGGAGTACTACCACGAGAAACTTGCCCCATCCAGCGATGTGGATCTCTTCATCTGGGGCCTTGACGAACAAGCCGCCATTGAGAAAATCGCAAAGATTGAGTCTTGTGTGCGTAATTGCATCCTGGCTGACGCCACGACTATTCGAACCAAGAACGCCATCACCATCGTAAGCCAATACCCAACACGGCATATCCAAATTGTTCTGCGCCTTTACAAATCCGTCTCCGAGATCCTGACCGGATTTGATGTGGATTGCAGTTGCTTCGCATTCGACGGTACCCAAGTATACGCAACTCCTCGTGGCATCACGAGTTTCTGTTCACAGACCAACACGATTGATTTGACGCGACGGAGCCCGAGCTACGAGAGCCGCCTTGCCAAGTACGCTCGCCGTGGCTTTGAGGTGTACTATTCCGACTTTGACAGAAAGCGTATTGATCCGACCGTCTATGAGCGTTCGCTGGTACGAACGCTGGGTCTTGCGCGCCTTCTGATCCTTGAGCGGCTTCCTACCGAGTCTGACCGAGAGTCGTACATGAATCAACGGCGAAGGGAACGTGGACGCCCCCCTCTTGAGACTTCACGATTCGATAAGAACCCGCTGCCTGACAATGTCAAAGACCAAGACCCTCAAGATATTGCTGAGTGGGTCGTTGAGGAGGATGTCTCCAATTACCATACCTTCACTATCCCCTACGGCTCTAGATACAATGCTAAGAAGATCGAAAAACTCCTCTACGTCAAGGATCTGCTTCTTAATGCCGAATGGAACCACAAGAAGGACAGAAATGTCAATCTCCACCGTCATCCGTGTTTCATCGGAGACGTTGAGTCTATCGTCCACGACTGCTGCAATAGCTGCCCGGAACCAAAGTCAGATGAGGAGCTCAAGGTCGCTGAGGAGGAGAGCAAGATCTATGTCCACGGCGAGATCCAGTTCATGAAAGATGATCCTGGACGGCAAGCAATTGGAAGTTTCAACCCGCTCACGGCCGATGACTGGACCGACATGGCCTACCTCGGCAACACCCAGGAGCTTTGCGAGTTCATCACAGCTGGAAATGTTGATGCCGTCAGAGAGTGGTGTGCCGTCGAGGAAAATGATGTGAATCACCGTGATCACACTGGAAGGATGCCCCTGCACTTGGCTGTTATGTGTGGCCAGCTAGACGTTTTGAAAGTACTCATTGAGAACGGTGCACGGATCACGTCCCGCATTCAAGATGGTTTCACGTCTTTGCATATGGCCGCAACTATTGGTAGAGCCGACATCATCAAGGTGCTCGCAGACAAATCCGAAGAGAACGAAGAGATGGAAGCCCAGAAGGAAGAGGCTCGTAAGGAGGAGAGAGCCCGCCAGCAACCAGACGCTGATACCGCGATGACGGACGTTGTGGCAGCCAAGGAAGACACCGAAGCAAATGGTAATGCCGACTCTGACACCGAGATGATTAATAACTCTGACGCCGAGACTGAATCTGGTGACTCGGAGGGCGCCATGACCGAAGGTTCCTTCTACAAGGTCAAGAACGAACCGGAGCCGACATTGGAGGACGATCCGTATGGCCCAGACTTCTTTGATATCAATGTTCTTGCCTGGGATGCGCCTGTAAGCCCCCTACATGTTGCTATCATCGGTGGCCAGGTTGAGGTTATTGAGTCCCTTGTGTCGTCATTCGGAGCAGACGTCTTGCTTCCGATCAAGCTGAAGAGCGGTAGCCGTGGCGTTGTGAACCAAGCCATCTTGAACTTGATTCTCGCTAGTCGGCTCCCTGATGCCCAGGCCTCCGAAATTATCAAGTCCCTTGTTGGGTTGGGTGCTAAACCAAGCCAGAGCGACATGAACCACGTCTCAGCGGCGCATGGGGCCGTCTTGCTTCAGAGCGTCGCCGCGTTGAAGGCCATGGCAGAGAGCGACCTCCCCTCCACCCAAGCTGGTCTTGACTATATCATCAACATCGGCTCTATCTACACGCCACGGTACCGCACAGCACTGGTCACCGCAATTTTCAACGAAGATGAGCCACCTGTCAAGGCTCTGCTGAGCTTAGGTGTGAAGCCGAGCTTCGATTTTGAATTCTTCCGTGAGACAAGGCTGCGGGAAGGCAAGGAAGAGGGTCAGAGCTGGAACCATAAGGAACTCATGGTTACGTATAAGACTGAGATTAAACAGCCTATAATTCATGCTGCGAGGTCACCGATTCCAAACATCGTGCTGGCACTGATTGACGCTGGCGCTGATATCAACACGATGAATCTCGCTGCCAACAAGCTTCTCAACGAGGAAAATACTTCCTCACAACCGCGGACTGTTCTGGACTACATCAGGGCAAACATTACCAAGATCCGTGCGGACATGAAGAAGACGAGGGAAGTCGAGATACGCAAGGTACCCAAGCTGCGTCCTGATGAGACGTATCTCAAGGATCTCGTCCCTGGTGGCTACAGACATACAATGGTCAGCAGAGATATCGAGCTTGCTAAGCTCGCCACTGCCGCTATCTTGAAAGAAGGTGAAGAAAACAACAAGACAGAAGAAACAGACCAGGATCGAAAAGAACGACAAGAGAAAGAAGCCCGCATTAAAGAATTGGAAGAGTTAGAGTCGGAGCTGGTGAAACGAGGCGCCAAGAGTTTTAACGGACTGCACCCGAAGCTGAAGTGGAAGGATCCCAACGACAGCTCGTCCGGCCACAAGAGAAAGCGATCTTCAGAAAAGAAGGGCAACCCAAACTATGCCATCAGTGAGTGGTACGCTGACGAGAGGTTCGACGCGGAGAAAGGCAAGGCGTACACCGATTTGTAAGTCTCAGCACAGCATCGTGACCTGTAACCCAAGATTTCTGACTACAGTGTTAGATTTGAAGCAGCATGGCGAGGAGACATCAATGCGGTCAAGTCACTGACACTACACGAAAGAGATGACGGGGAGGGGGGCAAGCTACCTCCACTCCTGATCTCGACTGCTGATCCATGGGGACTAAACATATTCGCCATTGCCGTTGTGAAACAAAATTTGGCTCTTGCACAAATCATCCTTGACATAGCAGCAGCCCAGTATGTCCCAGAGGGAGCAAAGAAGAACGCGAAGCGTCGTTTCCGAATTCGTGGAGCTGGCGAGGGCAGCGATGACGAAGACGAATACGATAACAGCCGCGGGTCTGATGAAATTCCCCTTACGTCAGAGCTGGTCGAAGATGATTTCACTATTGAGGACCTCGGCGCGCTGAGTTCATCCGCCGGCAGTCAGACTTCACCCGCGGATTTGATCGTGACGACCACGCCGTTCTGGGCCGTCCAGAAGCCTCTTAGCGTTAGCGCAGGCGATATTCACCGCGGCGATTCTGAAGAGTGGAAACCAGGATTCTATTGGTCCAGCTATCGAAGCACTACTGTATGTTCTTACCTGATCCTATGTGTGTAAGTTATGCTAACCCTCCTTCGCAGTCAGCCTTTGACAGCGTGGTAGAGTATTATTGGATTAAAAATGACCTTTTTGATTTCGCCTTCCAGTCCGAGGCCCCTGATCTCATCAATTTCATGCTGCGGGTTGCGAAAGAGGCCAAGCTCTCTGCTTTTGACGAAGGAAACGGCCTTTCCGGACTGAACAGCCAGTGGAATGGACAGTTGGATTATGTGTTCCGCCAGTGCATCTCTGCTGGAAAATGGGACATCGTTGAGCTACTCGTCAAAGAGGCTGGCCTGAGCATGCCCATTTCGGAAATCTTCCAAAGCATTGCCATTCCGGAAGAAGAGCGGGAGAAGCCAAAATACTACCAAGGCCTCAAGATCCGAGGAAACCACAAGCTAGATTGGGCAGCAGAGGCGGGCGGTGAGAGAGAAGAAGCCCAGGCGAGGCCATGGCGCGAGCAGACCACTTCTCCATTCATCAGCGCTGTTCTCGGCCAAGACCGCAGTGTGATTGACTTCTGGCAAAGCGAGGCATGCACCAAGATGTACGAGGCATTCGGACAGCGCAACCAACATGTCAAGTCGATCGCGCGCATTACCAAGGAGTACAGTTCATGGAGCAAGGCCGTCACGACGTGGCTTGGTCTCCGAAAGTACATGGCCCTTCATTGCGCGGTGCTTAGAGGAGGAAATCAGTGGGACAAACACAATGAGGCATTCGAATATGCGAAGTATATGCTTGAGTGTGTGCCAAACAGCCTGAATAAGAAGTCGACCATTGGAGTTGATCCCCTCTGGCTCGCCTTCTACTACCATCAGGTCGAGACGGCCAGGCTTCTAATTGACGCAGGTGCTGATCAGACCACACGCGATAACCAGGGCCAGAACATACTGCACGCCTTACTATTCAGCGATCCGATGTCGAATACGGAGGACGTGCTAGACAAGGAACAGCAAGACCTTGACAAGATTGAGGCACTGCTGAAGCTTATTGATCCACGCCTCATGTCAGACCTGTTCACCGGTCGCTGCTCAGTCGGTCCAACAGGACTTACACCCTTTGCAGCATACATCTATCGTGGCAAGAGGAACGTCAAGTTGCTTCAACTGATGCGTCGCTACATGCCTTCCGAGGCATACACCATGTTTGACGGATCAGGACAGACACCCATGCACCACCTCGTCATTGAAAATGGTTACCACGGCACAGAGGCATTTCTCAAGGAGCTGGTGGCTCTGCATCCTCCGGTGCTTATGCACGAGAACGCCATGGGCCAGCTTCCGGTAGAGCTGGCCTGGACGCTCTACCTGCGCCATCAGACAGAAAGTCCTCCGCACTTACAGTACACGTACTATGAGGCTACCATTGGCGGCTTGACCAGCCCAGCGAGCGCGAGGGAGCCCAAAACCAGCGGGTTTGCAGACGACGACAATGTGTTGATTACGACGTACAGGGCTCTGCGGGGGTTAATGGACGAGGCAGAGACATGCGGCGTGGTTTCCAAGCGATGCATCATCAGCGTGAGGGACGCTCGAGAAGTGGCCAGGCGGTTGTCGGAAAGAACAAATGCAGAGACACCCGAAAGTAAGGGATGGGACGAGGTGAAGGATTATTTCTGAGGGGAATTCTTCTTAACTAAAATTCTCGAAATTGTCTAGAGCTCAAGAGTTATTACAGCTAATGGTTATTTGTTTGTCAGGCTCTTTCAGTATAGATGCGCAGGATCACATGGATGTTTTTAGTTTTAACGAATTTGATGATCAGAAATAGAGATGTTTCAGAGCATCAATCTATTCTCAAGCACTATAGAATTTTGACTTCATACTTGCTCGTCAACGGGACGTCAACGTCAAGGGTGATCTTCTTGTTGGTGGCATCATATTCTCCCTCATGATCACCCTTGGGCCTGCAAGCAACTCCCAGCAGGGTGATGACTTCGATGCTGACGCCAGGGTCGTAGTCGAACGAGCCGGAAATCTTGAATGTGCCATCCTCGTAGGTGAAGTCAATCTCGGACACGGCCTCTTGGACGTAAGACTCGCCGTCGTCGAGGTACAGGGAGCCCTCGGCGCGGCCGTCCAGGCCGGGCGCGATGACAATGTTGAAACCCTTCTGGCGCAGAGCGGTCGTGGTGTTGGCGCTCTCGATACGCTGAGGGTACACGATGCCGCCCTTGTAGTGGACCGTGATGTCCGTGACGTTGACCTCTGCTGAGACGTACTCGCCGCGGCCACGAACTGGCTTACCGGTGCCCCATTCGTAGAACATATCGTCGGGCAGGTAGTAGTTGACGACGGTGCTGTTCTCGTCCGTGACAGGGCTTACGAGGATACCATCTCCGTAGAAGAATTGCAGGTCAATCGGGTACGTGTTTTGATCCTCGGGGTAGTTGAAGAAGAGAGGGTTAAGTGTTGGGGTACCGGTCTGATTCTGCTTGTAGATGGCGGTATAGATGTAGTCGACTGTCTAGTCAGTAACGTATACAAGCAGGACGAAGGAGCTTACTTACGCAGCTGATATCTGATGGAGATTCCGTTTCGGGCAGCTTCAGCAACAACAGGCCAGCGGTAGAACTCTTGGTAGTTGGCAAAGATCTCGGCGTGATTACGGAAGAAGGTATAGAAGGAACCAAGAGTCGCCCATCTATGCATGTCAGTTGGATTATGAAAAGCTACATGAGATGGGATCCCTTACCTGGCGCACAGGGTTTCTGTCACATTGCCTCCAAATCCGCAAACGTCGGGTCCTACGACAGGGATCTGGTACAATGATGCGAATTGCAGAATCTGGCTGATAGATCCACGGTACCAGAGCCAGCCGGAGATGTTGTCTGCAAGCAGGTTAGTTCAGCCATCAAATGGTCATGTATCAAATAGTGTAATACCTCCGAGCCAATGGGAAACATCCTTGCCAGATCCAGCAAAGGTACTTCTTGTGATGACGAGGGCACGGTCATCGGGACGCCTGGCGCGCATGGCATTGTATGAGTGCGTAGACATCATGGCGCCGTAGAGACTGTGGGTATCGTACTGAAGGTAGTCACGGGCTTGCACGAGGTCCGTGTCTGCCGTCGAGTCGGCCAGGGTCGGGCCAGCGCCGTTCTGGATCATGTAAGGTGGCCTGATGAGCTCACGGTTGGGGAGACCCTTGCACTCATCCGGCTTGCATCCTGAACCAGTTGCCTTGCCATTCTGCCACTTGTTGCCACGAGAGCCCCAGTTACCCTGACCCCATTGCTTGACCGAGTCACGCCAGCGACCAGCGCCACGAGTACGGAGTGATCGACGGCGGGGTTGAGTCGGCTTGGACACGTCAATCTCTCGCTTCTCAGCAGCACCGCTGGGTGGGAAGTTGGGCTGAAGGCTGGGTGGAAATCCAGGGATGGGTGCATCTGGGCCGTCTCTGACAGGAGGTCCTTGAGGAGGAATACCGTCATTCTTGGCAAACTCTTCCGGCGTAGTGTTGTTTCCGGGGTAAGGACGGTTATAGAAATTGGCTGGCTCGTTCATGTCGATCCACACCGCGTCAATATCCGGGCCATTGACTCCATCGAAGAAGGTCGTGAACTGTTCGGTCCAATATTGTTGGGAGTTTTCGTGGAACCAGTCGGGGAAGTAGCTAGGGCCGGGCCAGACGACACCGCGGTACACAGAGCCATCCGTGTCCCTGATAAAAGCATCGTACTCCAGACCCTTGTCACGCGCTGGGTTGGACTCCAGGTCGTAGACGGCAGGGTCTACCATGACTATATAGTGCTGATCTCTGGCATGGATTGTGTCCACGAGGTCCTTGTACAAATCAAGAGGATACCTCTCGGGGTCGACAGTAAAGACGCGTCGACGGTCCATGTAGTCAATGTCAGTCCACATCGTCTCCAGCGGGATGTTGTTGGTTGAGTAGTTGGCGACAACGGCAGCTACTTCGTATACATCCCGATAGCCGTACTTGCATTGGTGGAAGCCAAGTCCCCAGTAAGGCGTCATCAGTGGCAACTGGACGATTTCGGCATATTGAATGGCCACGTCGCGGGGAGAAGGCCCAGCAATGAAGTAAAAGTCGAGAACACCTCCAATGACGTTGTATTCAAGGAATTGCTGGCCGTCTTGGTTGTCGATGAAGATGTCCATTCCATTCGAGTTGAGAAGGAATACTCCATGAGTGCCGCTCCCCTTTCTTTGCTCAAAGTATATGGGGTGGGCACTGTACAAGTTAGATCCCTGCGGCACACCGTAGGAGTCCCGCGTGTAGATGGTACGGGTGTAGTTGGTCGTGTTCAGCATGAACGCGTCGCTGTGCTCACCCAGGCCGTACAGGTATGGGTTCTGCGGGAGATTGGTCCGTAGGTAGACATACTGGCTCTCAAACACGAGCCGGCTGCCCGTGGTATCAAAGAGCACTTCTTCAGTATCAGCTCGCGATACGGTGAAAGAGAAGGGATCAGCCTGGAAGTCGAACTTCAGGTTGGAGTTTTTTGGGGAACTCCATTGACCAAATCCGGGACGTGGGAAGACGTCGTCAGGCACTTGATAAACCGTGTTGTTGGTATCAAGGATCTTGACGTGGAGTCGATCACTCGTTTGATATTCAACTTCCAGCTTCAACTTTGGCAGATCGATTCCGTATACATTGCAAGCTGGTCCTGCAAGGGACAGGTCCGCGTAAAAGCCGGATTCGGTCTCCCACTGCTTTGTTGCTTTGTAGCCAGGGCACGCCGAGAGGTCCTTTGCGTACAAGTCATTGCCAGGGCCGGGGAGCTCCTCGACGCCCTGCTGGCTTTGACCGAGCACAGGTACGCCCAGAACCGCAGCCAGGGCAAGCAGCTCTTTGAAGTGCATGATGATGATAGTGAAGCCCAGCAGGAAAGCTAGGAAGACTGTGAAACTGCTAACCTGCCTTGCCGGTAAAGCTGGCAGAGGGTGTGATTGGGAAAGCTTTAAATACTTCATTGTGTCCCCTTCATGCACAACACATCGGCCTCTGCTCGGTGAATTCGATGCAAGATTCTAAATCCCGCAGTAGGGCCTGCAACGAGTCTCTGCCGTCAATTGGACGTTGGGTGATTCTGACGTTGCCAACAGACCATAGAATCATGGCTCCCCACAGTCGATTCCCTGTCAGGCACGACACTCGGTCCTACTCCTTGGATGCTAGCGCAGCTCGACGGCTGGGGAAAAGGTCCCAGTAGGTGTGCCAATGCAAGACTTCACATGCAGCCCGTGGATATTACGTAGCATCTCATTTTACTTCCCCGGATGGAGAGGCAAAGTGGACCTGGCGGGAAGATTACCCGAGTGCGGAGAAGTTTCACCTCTGGCAAACTTTTGCAGCCTCTTTCAAGTTGGCCTTGACAAGAGCCCACGAGTTCAGATATTGAAGTATTTCGACAGAGGAGACGTGCTTCGCCCTTCGAAGATTACGAAATGAACAAACAGTGGTTCAAGCTTCAGCCACAGGTTGCCAGGCTGATCAATACACATCGATTAAGTTGTAGATATGCCAAGGCTGATCTCTTTCCCCGCAGGCGGAGTCTCCGCCTCTGGCCCCTGTAGAGCGGACGTCGTGCGATCGTAGCAAGGTCATCACCAGGGGTAGAAACCCCGCTCACGGAAAGCTCGCTGCGCGCCGGCTCTTTTCTCGGCCCAATCGACGATGTTCCGCCTTGCCTCTGGTCCCATTGTTTGGTAGACGTCACCTGACGAAATTTGCTGCGTTTGAATGCTGCCCGGATAGAGGGGTTATGATCTACAGACCCCGTGCCATCCTGGAATAAGACCTTGGTGGAACTTTGACTATATTTCCCGGGGTGGGTGGAGTGCATAGAGCTTTATGGTGGGAACCATATGTGATTCCTAAAGTTATGCTAAAGGACGGAGTACACAAGTTCCAGTTTATGTAGAAACGCGTTGTGTTACCGAGAAATACACCACTAGGCCTGTTTGTGACGATCCGCTTTCTCTTGGTTGAAGTAGATCAAGCAATAAACGAAGCTCATCCTTTTCGGCTGATGTTGAAAGAAGATTAAGCATTCGTGAGTTGCTGCGGCAATGTTCAGACAGCCATTTCATTCTCGTCATCACGGTGGGTAATAATAGGCACATCGACCCGTAGTTAAAAAAAATAAAAAATAGAATCAATTGAATAACCCTGGAAACTAGATTGGGTGAGACTGGCAGTTTCATACCGATATGAATCCTGAATCGAGAGCTGCTGGATACTCCCCAATGTTCCAGTCCAAGTGCAATATGTTATTGAAGATGGTCGGCTTCTGGTCATTGCCACCAATTGAAGATGGTGCGGCTGAATCAATGATCTTCGAGGATGCATTCATATATCTATAGTATCTTTGAGAAAGGCTGGTTGTGTATCGGGTTGAGATCTGCATCTTCTCAGTCTGGACGAGAAGAAAAGTTGCAGCGACTTGGTCGGACCGAGATACAACATTTGGGTCCGGGATTGGTTCAGCCACATCCACAAGCAGTAGTACCCAGTCGAGTAAAATCTCTGTCTCATCACCAAGTATCTGGTTCAAGGGTAAGGTGTCAGTGCCATTGAATTTCTTTTAAACGACAATTTGACTAGTTTGTGGGTTGTGTCTTCACTGGAGAGAGACAATAGGGTGAACAAGCTGCCATTGCAATTTTACAGCTATGAAGAGATTTGAACATGGAATTGCAACTTTGACTATATTTCCGTGGCTAACTGATTCTCTGTCCGGAGAACGGTGGGCTTTCCGGGCAACATTGTTCACTTGGCAAAGCATTCCAGACGCCCTACCCTATGGTGATAATCATCACGTTGACATGCTCACGAGCCCCGCCCTCGTGATAAGACGCGCCACAGGTCAATGCGGGGATTCGCTTGTGGCCGGACTAGTTCCCGTCTAGTGGATTCTCGTAGATAGCAGTAGACTCGGCAATGTTAGGCTGGTGAGAAGCCGAAGGTTCGCCCCCGCACGTAGGCTGGAATGCTCCGGCTTAACCTCGCCGTGGCGGTGCAATTACGTCGTTTTGCAAAACTCCGCGAGACTGCGTAGATACAGCCCGGGCTGAGACCCTCTTGCTGAAAAGCTCAGCCTAGCCTTGGCGAGGGCTGTTCCTTTGTGAGACCCGGTTATGGAGCAGGGGGCACCCGCCGCTGCCAGACCGCAAAAGAAGAGCCCGAAGCGCTCATCCAACGCGTGGGTTTCGGCTTCTTCAGTGTCCCTGGACCTGCACTAAAGTCTTTGTTCAACAGGTGTACTCGATGTCGCAAGCAGAAGATCAAGTGCTCGGGGTTCCAACCTTGCGAGGGCTGCAGCAAACGCAAGGTTACGTGCAACTTTGAGGACAGCGACAGCAAAGTTGTCGTGTCAAGAGCGTGCGTGTCTCCAGCAATCCGCTTTCGGCGACCTGTAAACTCACCGCTGCATCCAGATATCTCGTGGAGATTCAACGCAAGCTGAGACGTGCCGAACAACAGTCGGCAAATGCAGAGGATGGAACCATCCCGACATCGGGCCATGAGTCTACTGCAAGAGAAGGGAGCATATCGATAGCGTCGGGCCCTCGGCACGAGGATGATTCAACCTTGGACAATGGTAAGCATCATGCCTCCATGCATCATCATTATCTATACACTACTTAACATGCGGTACAGATGCTTCGAGGACAGACACCGTTGGAGGACGCCAGTCCTCCGAAGACCGCGAATCAAACCAACCTGCCCTCACGAACCCTCTAGCAGACTCGCCTTCCACGTTCATGTCAGCTTCCAATGGGAGAACATGTAAGCCGCTCTCCTGATTCTGCAAAGTTTTCAAGTTACTGAAACTATGTCTCCAGTTTATCTCGGCACTTCGTCGAATTGGTCGTTTGCAGGCAAAATCCTGCAGCTCACCTACTCGCATGTCCACCAAGGACCCATCCCACCGCACATGCTCCTGTTTGATGGCTCAGCATACGACTTGGAAGACAGTCAGACACCGGGAGCGCATCCGCCGGAACCGCTTGCCATTCCCAGTATCGATCACTCCCTGCACCTCATCAATGCTGTCAAGTTCCACTGCGGCCAAATGTATCACCTGTTTGAAGAAGAGGCTTTCCATGATCGCCTTCAACGGTACTACTCGGACCCCGACCCTGTTACTCAGAAGTATGATCTGTGGTACATACACTTCCTGCTCATTCTTGCATTTGGCAAGACCTTCACCTTGCAAAGACCTGTTGGAAGGCGACCTCCCGGGTCAGAATACTTCATCAGGGCTTTGCAGCTACTTCCCTCGGCCGCCACTCTGTGTCTTGAACCGGTCATTTCAACCGAAATCCTTTGCTGCATTGCGTTGTATCTACATTCTGTGGATCACAGACACGCCGCCCATACTTATGTGAGTCTGACTCATGCCGTGCCGTTACGCGTCGTACCAGGCTGACTGAATCGTGTCCTAGATTGGCCAAGCTATGAGGACGGCTCTCTGTTACGGCATGCACACGGAAATGCCAATAAACCAGCTTGGAATAGAGCATGTGGAGAGATGCCGCAAAATTTGGTGGACTGTTTACTTACTCGACCGCCAAATGACTTCTTTGATGGGCTTGCCGCAGTCAGTGCAAGACCGAGACGTCCACTGCCAATTACCAACTTATCGAGGCTCACCCCAAAGAACGTCGACATTGGATATGCACATCAAGCTGTCACGTATCGTTGCCGAAATTAATGATAGTAAGTCGGGCCTCTTCATGACGACTACGTAGCTGACGAGAAGCCGTTGCAGGTATATACGGCATTAATGGCACATTGAACAAGAAATTCTTGATTAGCACGAAGGCCTCATTGGAAAACATCGCGAGCCTAGGCAGTGAGTTGAGGCAGGCTCTACCTTTAAGGCTGGACCAGCCTGGCTTTGGAGTGTCAAGGGCGTCAGCTTCAATGTACCTCCTGTATCATGAAGTAGGGCACCATTCTCAAATTGTGGAATCAAGCAAAACGCTGACATTTGGCCAAAAGTGCATCGTACTGGCTACCCGACCCTTGATATTCTGCTGCTTGAAATTGAAGCTAGAGTCGGTCGCAGAGCCCAACATATCTACACACGATCGTATCAGCACTCTTTTGCAAATGTGCATAGATTCTGCTCAACAAATCATCAGCATACTCGAGAATTTGCATCTCCAAGGACTGCTAGGTATGTGAGAATAGGTGACTGCCAGAGTGGGCGACTGACATCAAGTAGAAACCTTTCTCTCCGTTGACCTTGACGCACTTTACGTCGCATCAATCATACTATTGGTGGGCTCGGTTATAGACAAACAGCTCATGCGCGGCCGCCGCTCGTGGGTGCTTAAGACAACCTCTCTTCTGGAGCAAATGGAGACCGGCGGGAGCCTAGTCGCTACATGGCGAAAGGCAGAAATACAGCAACTAGACGAGATTGTGAGCAAGATCCTTGACAACGGGGTCAAGTCGCCCTCGTCCTCCAACGCTGCAGATACTGGCCCGTCATTCCATTCCCTGTTTCAGCCGGGGACTTTCCAGGATTTTGCACCGATGCACAATATGGGCATGGCTGGCTTTGCCAATGGCGAGGATATCCTCGCGGACCAGATCATGGCGATTGCAAATTCTATACAGGATGAAGACGCTGAGTGGATGGATCGCGCGGTGCTGGAGAATTCTATTTGGTAGATATTTGATGTAGATAATGAGCAAGTGCCAAACAAATAAATTGTATAATTGCAATATCTTGATCTTCTTGCTCTGTCTAATCTGAAACGAACATCGCACGGGATATGCTTGTAAATGTCAAAGCGTGAACGATTCAGCTCACAGAAATGCACATCTCGGTCTATAGCTTGCTCTCCCTCTTGGCGACCTTGATGTCCCGATATTCTGTGGTGTTGCCAACACGCCAGCTCACGCTGTTGCCCCAATCGCCTCCTGCCTGTGTGTTGGGAACCTTCCATTGCCATCTTGTATTTATCTGCCCGTTCGCAGACTCTATGAGTGCCTTTGTCCATTTTCCTACCAGTGGAAACATTTTGAATCCGTGGCCGGAGTCACCCGAAAGCACGAGGACAGAGTCTGACGCGCCGGGAACGTAGTCAACGATAAAGTCGGAGTCTGAAGTATCAGCGAACCAACACAGAGACTTCCTAACAAAAGGTCTGTCGGCCAGCGTTGGAAGCGTCTGTCGAAGGAGCTCCCGAAGTTTTGCTTCGTCTTCTTGCGGGAGGAAACCCTGGCTGGCCGCTCGTGCTGCCGGTGGTACGGAGAACCCTGTCGTCTTGTTGGTGTTGACGTAGCCTCCGCCCATGGGGCAAAGCTTGAGCAGGTTAGTCTTGGGATCAGGTTCGAAGAAGAAGCCCAAGTCACGGGCATAGACCACGGGGATGCCGCGGAGGGCCGAGGTTTCCTCGTCCGTCAGTTGGATGTGCGCGACGGACCAGGATTTGGCATCCACAGCCTTGCCGATCTCGGGGATGAGATTTGCTGCTAGGGCTCCTGCGGCTACGATGACGAGCGCTGCGGAATGAAACTTTCCGTCCTTTGTTTTGACGCCTTTACTTTTTCTCCCAGTCGGGGTCTCCTCGTAGACAATCTCTTGGATGCTACCGGAGGCTTTTCCCAGGAAGAACTTTACACCATTTGCCTGAGTCACTTTGTAAACTGATCTCAAAGCGTTGGCGGAGTGAGTATAGCCATCAAAACGATTCAAGTAGCCTGTCCACCCAGGTAATGGGCCGGTCAGCTGCCAGGCATTGTCGTTGATGTCCTCTTTCGAGTCCAACGACACAACGTTCTTCGCCAAGAGCGGGTGCCTCTCAGCAGCTGCTCGAAACCTATTGAGGGTGTCTACGGCTCTCTTCTCTGCCTTGCCGGACACACAATGCAGAAAACCAACCCGGTGGAAGTGAGGCGCAAAAAGAGGTGTTTTCCACGCCTCTGCGGCTTCCTACGTTCCAATTAGCATGGGTTCATCACTGCGCTGTTCAATCAATCTTCACTTACGATAGTTAGATCCGTGTACCAGGGATCCTCGTACTCGGCCCGCATAATCTTGTTCAAATCATTCGCGGCTGAGTATGGTGATGGTACCTCCTCATCTTGGTCAAACACCGCAATGTTGGTGTATCCGCCCTGCGAAAGATGCAGTGCGCTGGAGAGGCCGAAGGCGCCAGCGCCGACGATGATGACTGGATCCTGCTTTGCAATGCCCATGTTTAGCGATCATTGATGAGCTTACGGTGATGGAAAGTAGAGTGAACAGAACCATGATAATAACAGAATATTCGAAGGCATCTTCAGCACCGATAGTTTGAAGGTTGTACGTACAACTTCCGAGCCAATAATCGATGTGCCGGGCTGTCCCTCCGGCTCGAAATAGTGCAATCGCATGACCCAAAGATAGTGTGGTAGTGTTAGGCTGGGACGGAAGCAGGCCCGACTCATGTCAAGCCACCATCGGAACTACTGCCGAGACTGATACCGGAAGCGGACCCGACGGGGCAGTTGGCGTGGGATATGCACGATGGTCGCGTGATAGTCCAATGGACGCTACGGAATCATGATACAGCTTCAGATGGCCCTGAGTTCTCCAGGTGGTCTATCTTTTAATCAAGCCTTGTTGATGCCCAATCGGCCAAGTCTGTTCACCTGACTGGCGCAAGGACGCTGTTTCCGACAATAGTGTCAGCTGGGTCAATGATTTGTCAAACACTGGGCGTTGTGATAGGGATTAGTATGTTAAATCTCGTTTGAGGTAATGTAAGCCTGGCGCCCGTTCCTCATTTAGTACTCGAAGAGCACTGGCAAGTGTCACAACTGACCTCATTCTGTGTGAACTGGGAGCAGACTAAGCACTTTACACCAATGGTGAACACAACCAAAGAGTCTCTTTCGAGCACTAGAGAGCCTCGGCCGCTGCATCACTATCTTGTGAGAGATGCAGCAGCCGCAGCGACTGCAGCAGCAGCTATTACTCCCATTCTTACTGCAGCTGATAGGTCCGTCGATAGCAATGACAACACATCGATGCTTCACCAGCTGATGCTCCTCTAGATCTGTTGTAGAGCATGTTTCGACTGGCAGACCTTTGCTGCGAGCGTTGGCCAAAAACCTGCTTTGCCCATTTACACATCCACGGCGGTTCTTCGCTACTAAGCCTGCCTTTGTGTTATGGACTCTGTATGCCTCGACTTATATGACGGCAAATGCAACTCAAACCGTGTTGGACAGGAGCTTCGAGGTTGACAAAGTATTGACCAGTACACTGATTTCGTCGGCCGTGTTCTTGGTCAATACACCGCTTAGTTTGTGGAAAGACGTCCGCTTCGCGCAATATTTCAGTGGCCCACTGAAGGTGGAAAACAACAAGCTGGGGCCCGTGGTTTCCCCTCTAGCAACCGCATCGCGCAAACTACCCGTCTCAGTTACTGGGGCATTTCTCGTCCGAGATATTATCACGGTGTTTGGATCACTCGCAATTGCACCGCATGTCTCAGCTGTCATTCCCGATGGCTTGGTCCGCAGTCAGCAGGCCAAGGCTTCCGTAGCCCAGTTGATCGTACCAGCCATGACCCAGATATTTGCCACACCTTTTCATTTGGTCGCCTTGGATATATACAACAGACCACATGTGTCTAGCATGAAGGATCGTGTGAATAAAATGCGGGAGAAAATGCCTTCTACGACAGCAATGCGGGCTGTGCGATTGGTCCCGGCATTCGGCATTGGCATTATCTGTAACACTCGTCTGAGGGCTCATCTTAGTGGTGATGGGAACAAGGAGGATGGAACTGCAGTTTACGATGATGAATTTCATGCTACTACTACTGCATAGATCAAATAAGAAATTCCCCTAAGCCAGATTCACACAGATTTCCTAGAACGTGATGCTGAACATCGAAGAATGCTCGATAGAAAAATGAACGAGCAATGACAGAACGTATCAACGGCCTGTGCTTCATAGAATTAGCAGCATCATGAAACAGTTCTTTGATAGTCGAAGTACACCTGATTGGGTAATTTGGCTGTTCGGCTTCTTATTCCTTCCCGGAATCTATTTTCTTGGTCACAAAGATAGCAGTATTGAAGATTCCTTCAATGAGTGTATCAAACTAAATATGAAAATGCAAAGATACATAATCTAGATAATGAAAACCATCTGTGATGTATGTGACAGCCAACAGATACCATCGAGGTCCATCGTCAATCGGGCCGGGCACACGCCAATTCTATGCCATATGCGTCTATAAGTTGCTAGGGTACTTGAAACCAGTCTGTCCAAAGAACTCCTCCTTGATCAATCTTGGGCTAGTGAAGCGCATCATGGGGTTGGAACTTCCAGCCTTGTCATTGGTACCGCTCGATCGGCCACCACCGAAGGACTGCTGTCCGATGAGGGCTGCAGTAGTCTTACAATCTAGGACTTGTCAGTTCTGTGGCTTAAGAATCGGGGGAAATCAAGAGACTCACTCAAATACAAATTGCCAGCTGAGTAGCGAAGGGTATCTTCTGCTTCTCGAAGTGCACGGCGGTTATTCGCAAAGACGGCTCCAGTCAAGGCAAAGCCACCACCACTCTTGTCCACCTGCTCAAGGACTGATGGCCACTGGTTGTCAGGATATACGTAGATGGCAAGCACAGGACCAAAAATTTCTTCGTCAAAGAGTTTGTGGGTTGGGGAATCGGCGAGATATACGGTAGGCTGAACGTAGAAGCCAGTTGATCCGTCATACTTGCCCCCAGCTAGCAGTTTGAGCGATGGGTCGTTGTTACTAGCGTCGATGATAGAAGTGATCTTATCAAATGACCGCTTATGGATTACGGGACCCATGAAAGCAGACAGATCTTTGTCTGGACTTCCGATGTCGATGTCCTTCAACTGCGCTTGGAGCCCGTCAAGGAATTCCTTGGAACGGGATTCGGGAAGGTAAAGTCGAGATGTAGCTGAGCACTTCTGACCCTGATACTCAAAGGAGCCTCTGACAGTGTGGTTCACTGCACTGGGGATATCGGCAGAGGGGTGGATCAATGTGAAGTTCTTGCCGCTGGTCTCACCAACGATTCGAGGGAAATCTCTGTACCGCTTGGCACCAATGCCTTCACCAATCTTAGCATACAAGGACCGGAAAACATCAGAAGAGCCGACAAAGTTCAAGCCGGCGAACTCGCGATGAGCGAGCACAGTCGAGGTTATCTCCTCAGCGTCGCCGGGGATGAATTGGATAACATCCGGAGGGAGACCAGCCTCCAGCAGGATCTTGTAGACGAGGGTGCTGGCGTAAATGTTGGAAGCCGATGGTTTCCATAGCACTACGTTGCCCATCAGAGCCGGTCCGGATATCAGATTTCCGCCAATCGCCGTGAAGTTGAATGGAGACACTGCGTAGATGAAGCCCTCCATAGGACGGTAGTCCAGTCGACTCCACATGCCGTCGCTGCCACGCTCCGGCTGCTTCTCCATAATCTCTGCGGCGTAATTGCAATTGAGGCGGAAGAAGTCTGCCAGCTCGGCCGCAGCATCCACTTCACCTTGCCAGATATTCTTGCCTTGGCCGAGCATTGTCGCAGCAATGAGTTCATAGCGATATGTGGTAGAGACGAGCTCGGCGGCCTTTAGGAAGATGGCAGCTCGATCCACGAATGCAGTCTGCTCCCACGACTTCTTTGCCTTGAGAGCCGACTCGATAGCATGAGACACTTGTTCTTTGGTTGTCAGGGGCATGCTGGTGAAAGTGGTGGCATGTTCGCTTGGCATGGGCTGAGCCTCTGACAGGGATTGAGGCTGCACCTTGCCGTTGACGAAGATCTCACTCTGGAGTGGGAGCTGAGACCGCAGCCTCAGCAATGTTGCCTCCAGTTTCTGGCGCTCAGGGGAGCCAGTCCTGTACTCGGGCTACATGGTGATGTTAGCACACAAGGCCAAAGTTTGAAAGAATGCAAAATCTTACATTAGGCTCATTTCGAGGGTCTGGTAGCCTGAAAGGCACAGTAGCCTTTCCTCTTTTCCAGGTTGTGCTTCGAAGAGCACTATAGCCTTGGGCAGGGGCCAGCCGCCGCTGCAAGATATTCTTCATCATTCTTGAAAATATTAATGATTTTAGACTTTGCTTCAAGTATGCTACCGATGTGATGAGGATTGGTCAACGGCTTCGTGCTGCAGAATCCTTACAACCGTTTTTGAGTTGATAAATAAACCCACGCACTTCGCCTGGCATCGGGTATCTGTCCGACCAAAACCTGCCTGACTCTCCCCGTACTATGATTACGGCGATACTAACATTTCACTGCAGGTGGCTCATTACGACAAGCCTTCATTACCCCGGATCCATGGCCGCATCCCCGCATTTGCTTCTCGGGACCACACCCGGTGTCTCCACCCCCATACTCCACGGCCTAGCCCGGTCACACTAGTAGACGGCTCATCCGAGTGATTGTATGACAGTAGATATGGATATGCACGGTCCCGCTTCTGGTCATGTGAAGGGTGTTATCAACTGCCGATCCAATTGTCCAGACCCCGCTTCACAGCGAGATACGGCGGAGCCGATGACGATTTCATTCGTGCCATTTTCTGCGACCATCCGTTACCGGAACCCAAATCGTGTCTCGGATGTTAGTTGAGAGGAGTTTCAGAGGATTTTACACGATTTGAGTATAAGTGGCAACAAACTGTACTCAAGCTCAGGCAGTATTCGTAACCGCGTCCTGAAGCGATCTCATTCTACAAATCACATTATTTCGCCTCTGGGACAGCACCGCGAGACAAAATGCACATAAGTGTTCCTGCCGGTGGGGTTTGGTGTCCTGCCATCACCTTCTTCAACCCAGACACGGATGAACTAGACCTCAATGCACAGGCTGCGTACTATGCATATCTCTCAAAGACTGGCCTCGCCGGTCTTGTCATCCTTGGGACAAATGCTGAGGCCTTCCTACTCACACGGGAAGAGCGCAAGACCTTGATTGCAACTGCTCGAAAGGCAATCGGCCCGGATTTTCCCATCATGGCTGGCGTAGGAGCACATTCTACCAAGCAAGTGCTCGAGCTTATTGCCGACGCGACAGATGCCGGCGCTAATTTCGTCCTGGTACTGCCGCCTGGGTACTTTGGGAAAGCAACTACGCCAGAGGTAGTTGAGAGATTTTACGCAGACGTGGCCAGTCGCAGTGCGCTCCCCATCATCATCTACAACTTCCCAGGAGTATGCAACGGTGTGGACCTCTCATCGGCAGTGATCACCAAGCTGGCGCAAAAGCATTCCAACATTGTAGGAACCAAACTTACATGTGGATCTGTTGCTAAGATTACTCGCTTGGCAGCCGCTCTGCCCCCTGATCGCTTTGCCACCTTTGGTGGTCAATCCGACTTCATCATTGGAGGCCTGAGCTCTGGCGCTGTTGGCTGCATTGCAGCTTTTGCCAACGTGTTTCCCAAGACCATTGCCAGGATTTATGATTTATATCGAGAGGGGAAATATGAAGAAGCCCTAGAGCTTCACAAGAAGGCAGCGTTGGCGGAGCAGCAGATCAAAGAAGGAATTGCCGCGACCAAATACGCTACAGCCATCCGAAGTGCAACATACGCTGGTATTGAGGATGCTGTCCACAAACTGCAGCCAAGAACACCTTATGTTGCCCCGACTGCCGCGTCGAAAGAGTCCATCAAGTCGGGCACGGATGAGGTGGCTAAGATAGAGGAGAGCTTACCTCTTCGAAGCTAAACACCTGATAGACCACTCTATAAACGTTATTCTTCAATTCTAGGCGCAAGATTGATTATTCTTTATAAATGTCATTGATTGTAGCTGCTTGTCTAAGTTGAAGCTTTAGTGCCTAGTGTCATTGACGTGTGGATCCTTGCCCATTAGTCGAGCAATCGTAACGGCTTCTCGAAGGCCTCGGCTGAGCCCACCACGAACCCCAGTCTCTTCTAGAACCATTAGACCGCCGATCGTGCATCCTTCCGGCGAAGTGCCCTGGTCTCTCAGGATGCCGGGGTGGATGCCACTCTGCAATAGGGTTGCAGTGCCTAGCATAGATTGGACAATGATAGCAGTGGCATCTTGCCTGGGTAGGCCCACAGCAACGGCCGAGTCAATCAACGCATCGACAATAACGGCGAAGAAAGCCGGCGTCGATCCACCCACTGCCGTAAAGGCGTCCATCTGAGATGGCGCCAAATGCACCGTCTTACCGATTTTGCTAAAGATGGCGTCCGTGGTTTCAAGGTGTTGGGATGGCAGCTTCGGATCAGGCTTCTCGATAGCAGTAATGGATTGAGAAACAGTCGCAGCGATGTTTGGCAGCGTTCGAACTACCCAAGTTTTGGTGTTGCCGTCACTGCTTGCCTTCGTAACGGCATCTTCAATCTGTTGCCTCGTCCAACCTGCCGCAATACTGATGAGCAGCTTACCAGCCAGCGCATCAGCCAAGCCAGGTTGCTTCAAGGTCTCGTCCACATCGGACGGGTCGACCCCAAGTATAACCACATCGGCGTCTTTAACACCTTGAAGGCTGGCACCTTGGCGTATCGTCAGGCGCTCAGAGTTGCTGAAACGTTTGGTCAACCGGGCCTTCGAGCCCTCACTGCGAACGCAGGCAATGAATTGCTTGACTGGACTCGAAGACTCATCCTTGGCTGAACTCCCCAGCAAACTCGCCAGTATGGCAGTGCCAAGATTGCCTATTCAAACAACTGTTAGACATGGCTCACCCCGATCACATTTCTCTTACGACGTACCGCAGCCGAGGATGCATAAAGAAGCCATGGCCGATTGGGGGGACACAATAGCTGTTCTCAGTTTGGAGTATAAAGATATTTTGGCGAATAGAGTCAGACAAATAGCTCAAGGCCGCCGCATGTTATTCGCAAACGGTTACATCCTGCAGGCAAAGAAGCATTAATTGAACCCTACTTGAGAGTGGAGGGCACCTGAGTCCACGGGAAAGCCGACGATCGGCGATGCGGATCCGCTGGCGTCACGCCACAAAGCGGGATCGGCAGCCCATCCCGATGATACTGATAGCAATGGCACGAGCAAAACAGGTTAGAGCATGAAGATATACATGGATACTGAGAAGCTTCAAATGCAGGCTAATCGTAATATTCTAGTACTGATGTTCAATTTATCCACATTCCCACCTCCGATCGAAGAGACTACGGTAGGCCTATCAGACCTATCTAAGGGCCTGGTCCTAGAACTACGGCTTTGCATCTCCGCCAAGCCTCTGTTTTGAGCGCTGCGTACTCATCGGCCGTTCGCAAAACCGCATCGCGGTTCTCCACCGCTCTCCTAAGAAGGTAACCCAGGCACTCGCTCATGGTGCCCCATGTTGAACACTTGAAGACGTCCGGTGACACCTGGTTCTCGTCCTTGGCCGCAAGGAGGGAAAAGCTCAAGTTGTCTGACATGCCGTGAAGCTGACCAAAACCAAGAGGCACAGTTGGGAGGCCATTCTTGATACGTTCCTGGTGCAGCTTGTGGGCGTTGAATACACTCGTCTTGTTGTGGCTGGCCAAGAAGAGATTGACGGAAGGAAATGGTCGACCGCCGGCGGCCCCAAACTCGCCAATCTGCTTCTTCAAGGCACCTGTAGCAATTCCGTCATACGCATCGTCCGTTTCTTGCTTCCTGTCGTGGATCAACGATCGATCGTCTGAGAGTATGTAGGCGCCGCGTACCAGCTTCAGACCCAATGTAAAGCCCTCCTTGCTGGCAGCGTCGAGGTGCTCCGCGATGACGTCCGGCGTGCGCTTGAGATAGGCCTGATACGTGCTGTACACCACGGCTGTGCCGTCGCGGTTGAACTTGCGCATGAGGTCCAAGGTCGTGGCGGCGATACCTTTCTGGAAGTGCTGGGATTCAGCATCAACGATGACTTGTATTGAGTTCGCTTTGCATTCATGGAAGATTTCGTTGAGCGCGTCGATGAATTGCTGGGGTGGTGGGCGACCCGAGGCGAAAGCCTTGGTGACCGATGGTCCAGCTCCGCTCATTCTATGATCAAAGTTCAGCGCACAGCGTTCCCCTTTATTCATGGCGGGAGACCAACTTGATAGCGAGAATATCTCCATCGGACAGCAAGCCGACAGTCTCCTTGGTACCTGCTCGCCACTCTTCAATGTGAGGGCAATAGGTAGAGTCTGTCAAGCCAGCATCTTTGCTTGATTCAACCTCTTGCACGTCAAACGTGTTGGACTTGTGATCAAAGACGGTTTCTCGAGCATATGTAAGGATTACTCCTTTGAAGCCAAGGTCTTTAAGCCATTGAACGCAGTATTTCGTTTCTTTGCCGTTCTCGCCGGCACAGAACTGGTTGTATACTGTCTTCTTCAGAAGAGTATGGAGTAGGGGGTTCCTTTCCGCGTTGAATGGAAGGCTCCTACCCGGCTTTGCCAGGAAGGAAAGGACTTTGAGAGAAGGGAGTAATAGGAATTTCTTGGAAGATATGCCAGCTATGAGCAGTGACCTAAACAACGTGCCATTAGGTAGTGCTCCAAGAGGAACTCGAGAGGCAACCGGCTGCGAAGGCACAATCACAGTTGATAAGGATCGAAGGAAACTAAGAGCACCGTCCGCTTTCTTCATGGCAAAGAGCAGTTTAATGTTGAGGCTTGATACAGAGCAGAGTATTGGCTGTTCATACTATTACTATCTTGTGTGTACGCACGCCAACAGAATTAGATATAATGGAATAGCAAGAGGGGAAGTGGGAACAACTCAACCCTCGACTCGGGCAGCATTCCGTCACACAGATGCCGTGTTTACCTGGACAAGAAGTCCCGTGATGACTATTGCATACCCCTCGTGTCAGAGATAGGGACCTAGCGTTAGTAGCGAGGTCCGATGATTCTAGGCCATGCACTGTCGGGATCTCAAGCCGGTCCAGATAACAACCTCCCCCCCTCCTGCTTACGTTCGCTTCACCAAGCCGATCTCCGACGTCCCGGATGGAGTGTTGGACAGGCCGAGAAACTTGCCTCCCTCTATCCGACCAAGGGCTATACCCGGGGTAGCTTGGCCACGTAACGATAGCGTCGGGATGACCCCAGGTTCTTAGTTCCCCACGACAACACCAACCAATGTAACCATGACGGAATGAGATAAGAGTGGTGGCGTAGCTGAAACTTTAACTCGCCAAGATGGTGTGATGCTTACTCCCTACAATCTGGGGAAGCCAGTCGATGGATGCGGGGGTGGTTCGCCAGCTCGGCTTTCCCGGTCGTTATCAGTTCCAGGCCTCCTGCTAGTTCGACACTAGACCTGGTAGCCCCCGTCGAAGTTGGAAGCAGTCGAAAAGTATCTTGGTATGGTGGTGGTGATCCATGTAAGATCTGAAATGAATATATTGTGCCTCTAAACCCGAATAATTGTGAAATGCAACATCCCACCTGCCTTCAAATCTCTATCTATCTGCTCAGACGAGTTCAGTCTTCGTGCTTTGAACCTTCTACTGCAGGCCATTTCCGTTGAAAGGTCGTGCTATGACACAGCACTGAAACCTGCAACAATTCAAGACCACTTGCGAGTTTCCCTAGCAGAGCATTGGACGCGTTTCAGCTGTGTCAAGCAGTTCAAAGAGATTATTGTGTGTGGTGCCAGTTGATTGCAACTGTTGAAGTCGCTCGTATCCAATCCTTATTCAACATGAAGCCGCAGTGAAAGTCTCTGGAGCGTGACAAGATTCTACCTGGCAGTACCATCCGAAGAGAGGGAAAGTCCAAGGAAGACTCGGCCGTGAGACAATTGTCTTTTTGTTGTGCAAAGTAGCGCTTTCCTGGAAAAGCATACCGAGATGGAGGCCGGTAGTGAGATGCTTGCCATTTATTGTCAGTTCCTTCACATTCCCAGCATCTTTGCCCTTTGCCGGAGCCAGCAGCACCGTCCGCGCGGCTGTCCGATCGTGCTTAGTGCCTTGCCGTCCATGAACAAAGCCTTGAAGCTGTCCGTGAGCCAGCCTAATGGTATAGCGTAATTGAAACCTGAATTCTTTTAGATTTTTCTCTCTTGCATCACGAAACCGAACAGGTGCTTTCGCTCTTTCGCCTTCCTCATCATCCAACAAGCTGTCTTCAGAATGAACAATTCGGAACAATTAGATTGGGCAGCGCCAGGCAGCAGAGCATCATCGTAAATGATTTCTCTCTGCTTGGTCTTGAAGAATTCGTCATTTGCAATGCCAAGAAACGCTACACCTAAGCTAATGACTCAATGGCCCTCAAGGCACTTTATATGCGCTTCTTGGTCTTGGCCTCAACCTCAAGAGCTGCTGACTCGTTAAGAAGTTCTGTAAGGCGTGTTTTCCAAAAGCTCCACCGCTGCAAGCTCCGAGGGGGTAGATTTTTTCCAAAGAGCGGACCAAGGGCTTCCGATGCTGTCTTGGGCTTTTCACTTTGTCCTTCGGGTGAGCTCATTTCCTTCATCAAAATCTGGGCACATAGGAGGATCAACAAAGTAACGACCCCGACTCGACAATTCATCAGAGTTTGGACCTCTGTCGGCGGAGACTCGAGTGCATCATAGATCTCCCACAAAGCCAGGTAGGTTAGGTGAACATAGCCCGAGTCAACAAGCTGAGAAATGAATGAGTTGAGAGTTTTCCAGTCTTCAAGCCTATAGTGGGAACCTCATCGCCCTCGACGGGCTCTAGGGAAGTGTGAGCATTTTATTATCCCAGCTTTAAGAACGGAGGCGTTGGAGGGCCTAATGGCAAAGATAAAAGTGAGAATGCTTACTTGGGTCCCAATGTTCCCTGACACGAATGGAAAGCTGCAGAAGGTCGCTCCACTGATAGTTCTACGAAATGAAACGTCTCGTCAGTATTCGAGGGGTTTATGACCATCTCGTAACGTTCACTTACCTGATCCTCCTCATCAGCCGAGCCTTCCCGTTTGCGGATATGGTGACCGCTTGAAGCAAACATCGGTGCCACTCATGATGGGATGGAAATACAAGACACGAGCTCAAGCAGGACGTCATGTGGACAATAAGGCAAAGCTGACATGCGTATCGCTCTCTTTCTCGGTGCAGCAGAAGAGGATGTCGCTGGCAATCTTTGAAGCCCGTGCTTCGACGGTAGTCGGGTAATTGAGTGTGCCTTTCAACATACTGAGGATGCCCTGTTCAATGGGCGGAATCCCGAGTTAATCGCGAGAGGCTGCAAGAACTCCATGCTTGGCGACAGTTGGAAGGATGGTGAATGGTGATTGGACGAAGAGGAAGGCAGAAGGAACGAAGAAGAAGAAGATAATGTCGCAAAGACGGAGTGATTTGTAGAGAGTGGCCGTGAAGGAGTGCCTATGTGGGTGCAGATGAAGGCGGTTTAATTGACTTCGCCCAGAAGCGGGACTCACCCTGCACTGTGCCTAGTATGTCCTGAGCGAGGCTAAGCTGTGTTTGAAGTGGAACAAAATGAACTAATCAGAAATGGATGCTAGAGCTCAAGATTTTTAATAATCGCGTGTCCGTCTACTACTCTATCGAGCTGTGTCAAAAGGGTTCGATGCGAAACCTCAGTCTGCCTCCCGTAGCTTCGCATCGATGTACAAGAGTCACTGGCAAGATAGATGCCCAACGTATTTGCGTAGGGTCTTCGTATGGCTGGCGATTTGAGTACATCTTAGGGTGCTACACGAATCAAACTTACCATTTAGTTTGCAAAGACTCAACAATGTACTACATGTAGATATTTACAACTTGGCTCGCTCGTTGTCGCGCACAACGACTCCCTCGCTTCCCTTGGGCCTGTTGCGGAACTTTCGTCGAAGAATCTTTCCAGAAGGGCTCTTGGGTATTTCCTGCACAATTTCAACCTCGCCGAGCCACTTGGGCCTTGCCTTGTTTGCCTTGGAGAATTCGATCAGAGTCTGGCCCGCTTTCACGGGATCGGATAGATGCGAGTCCGCAAGCACGACGAAGGCCTTGGGCCTCTCGCCAGCTCGTTCGTCGGCAATGCCGCATACCGCAACGTCTTTGACGGCCGGGTGGCCTAGGAGGAGGTCCTCGAGCTCGGCTGGCGCCACGCCGACACCCTTTACCTTGATCAACTCCTTCAGCCTGTCAGTAATGGACAAGAAGCCTTCCTCATCAAAAGACCCAATGTCTCCGGTGTGTAAAAACCCGTCTTTGTCATACGTTTCCGCTGTGGCCTTCGGGTTGTCCAGGTATCCCATAGTAACCTGTGGGCCTTTGGCCCAAATTTCACCCGCTTCTCCAACACCGAGCTCTTTACCAGTTTCGGGATCGACGATCTTGACAACTGTCGATGCGACAACTGTACCGACTTTGTGTGCATACTTGTAGTCGTGTTTGTCCGGGGGGTGGGCAGTAATGCAGGCACTGGACTCCGTCATGCCGTAGCCCTGTTTGAAACCCGTCCCTGGGAATTGCTTCTCCAGTAATTTGGTGACCTCCTCGGACAATGGCGCCGCTCCCGAGGAGAACCGATCGATATGTTGGAGGTTGAATTTCTTGACAAGTCCTGGGTTGCGGACAAGGTGAATGATGATGGGCGGCACGAGTAGAACATCATTGATTTTGTAGTCCCCGACTGTCTTGAGAAGGCCCTCCAGGGTGAACTTTGTTAGGATGTAGGTGTTGTTGTTGAGGTAGATGGGGAGGTGAAGCTGGTGGATAATGCCAGTAATATGGTAAAAGGGCAGGGCAGCAAGCCCCTTCTTTTGCCCTGGTGATTGCAGGAACTCCATCTGGAGACATTGGGCGATGACATTTGCATGAGAGATCATGACGCCTTTGGGAAGGCCCGTCGTGCCACTGCTGAAGCCAAGGTATGCGCACGTCTCGATGTTAGTCCGGCCGGCTGACAGCTGGAACGGTGGGGTTTGTCCAGCTTCGCCGTACGCACGGCCCGCCTCCAGCAGGTCCGCGAGACTTGTCTTGTTGCTTTTGGCGCTGCGCTCTACCAGGATGACATTGTCCTGAGAGATGCCTGCATTTGCGGCAGCAGCATAAGCCCTATCCAGCCCTTCCTCGGTCGTGAAGATGAACTTGGCTTTGCTCAGCTTGAGACTGTACGTGAGCTCATCAACACTGTAGTCTGGGGAAACTCCGCAGGCAATTGCTCCAACGCGCACAACCGAGAGATACGCGACCGGGTACCAGACAGAGTTGCGAGAAAACACAATGGCAACGTCACCCTCTGCCAGCCCGTGCTTCTTCACCAACGCCGTTGAGACGTGCGTCGTGTGAGTCTTGAGCTCATCGAAGCCAATGTGCTCCTTGGTGACGGCATCCGTGAAGCCATTAATCTGGTCGGCGGCGTTACGGACCAGCGGTGAGAGCTTGGAGTCAAAGAGCCACGACCAGATTGGCAGGTCTTTCGGCACTGGCAAGGTGTAAATGTCCACGCATAACTCAAAGGGGAGAACTTGGACAACTTACGATTGATGTCAGGACTTTTCGACGTGAAAAGCATGTTTGCTGTTACTGGAATGAAGAAAGGATAAAGAAAGGACAGCCGTTCAAGGGAGGAATTGAAACTAGGGAGATGGTGAGCTGAAAGCCGAGGCTGGGATGCGGGGAACCTGGGGAATAACCGATCGACTCGTCCGCCGACCCCCACGCAATAGGGTAACAGGCAGTTTTCCGGGGTGCCGGTGGACCTCGCTCTGTTGTTCCTCGGCAATTCCAGATGATCAGCTTATGGCTCGAATTAGTCATAACTCACAACTTGGTGCTCAGGCCCTGCATCTTGTTGTTGGCTGCTTGGCGAAACGACTTCTGTCGTCGCTGAAACAGCTAGGCCAAGGCAGCAGGCAAAACTGATTACGAGCTGGCGCAGAACGCCACGTTATACCTTGACCGTAATGGAAGCCATTGCCAGAACAAATGGTGAGAGTGCAGCTTGGAAAATCCTCTGGTATTCTCGTCCAAGTCTTGATTTTGTATCTTCTACTGCTCTTCTTTACCACGAGCTGACATGGATTTCGCCTCAAGCCCAGCAATAGTAAGTGATTGTAGGATTTTCAAGGTTACGGCTACTCAAGCACAGCAAAATTAAGTATTTACATGTCCGAGCGTTTCATAGAATTTTCAAGTTTTCAATAATAATAGGAGTGACTGAAAACTATTTTATGATACCCCTTGGCGATTGAAATTGGCAATCAATTAAAGCCCCAACATCTGAAGTATATGGAGAGGTTGACGCCTCGTGATCATGCTCTCGGAAGCTAGTCTTATCGTGCTTACTGGCTTTGCATCTAATATACTCATGGTAAGCTCTTTGTGGAAGTCTTGGCTCATTTGTCGCGGCCATTCACCAATACAGATCTCCATTCGGAACGGCCCGCTCCGGATATTATCCTCAAATGCAAACTCTGTGGGCAAGGTGTATTGGTATATTGTAGCGGAAAGCTACCGAGGCAGGGATTGTGGCCGTTTTCATACCTCTTGGAGAAGCAGCTCGATATGAGATTGAACGTCTCTGTAAGATGTACCCAACAGTTTCTCTCATTACGCATTCATCATTCCATCCATAAATTGGCAATACATTCTCGATCACGGTCTTAATTTAAGCCGACGAGGACTCAAGTGAAAAGGCTCACGCTAGAGGAAATGCAGGGATGAGGCGCAGTTAGAGTTGCAGGTCGGAGAAGACGAGCCTGTTGTAGGTGTGCATCACTTCATGCAAGGCACATGAGGCTGAATTGCCAATACTGGCCTTGCGCAATGACTAGTCGGTGGTGGACAGACGTGTGGATATATCTGAACAGGCATGGCAAGTTTGGAGACAGAATTTGATCAAGGCACACCGTCCGTAACAAGGGTCACTCCGCCTCGCAAATATGATATATATAATTTCAACGCCACAAACCAAGTAACTCAATAGACTGCTTATGAAAACTGTTATACAATGAGGACGGGAGGAAAGAGAAAGTAAGAAAGAAAGAAGTGTATTATTCAGGAACCTGGCGCTTGGTGTGGGAAGAGTGGTTACCCTACACTCCATTTCTTCCGGATTTCAACGTCAAGACTGAGTTCTAATGGAATACGTAGTGGGAAGAAATAACGGACTGCTCAAAGTGTTTTTTGAAGGCCAATTTCTACATCCGTCAATAGATTCTCTGATCTCTTAAGTACGATGGTAAATGCAGTGCAATTGAGTGCTCATCTTGTGTGTAACAAGAAACCTCAATTCGCTTCACGAACAGCTACGCGAGTAACAGTTCGCAATACTAATGTTTCAATAGATTCGAAAAGATTACATGCGACGACTCTGATAAAAATACACGAACAGGTATTTAGATGAATTTATAGGCCAGATGAAGTGCCGTCCACGTGAGATCGCTTCGACGCGCCGAAGCACCACCAGGATGCGTCATTCTACTCGACCTGGCGCTATCTCTAGATCTCTTCCATATACCAGGTATAACTGACTCGGAATGTACCGAAAGTAGTCTTTGGCCGCAACCAGGATTACAGGTTACATGCATATCAAACGATGGAACATGGGAATAGCGCAGCTGAGTGTGGACGCGCGGCCCCGGACCCTGCATGAGCACGCGCAACAAGGCAACTGATGCGAAGTTTGTTCTCGCGCCATTGCTTCAGATTGCACGATAGTACCCATGGGAGAAGCTACAGCTGTAAACTCCAAATATTGCCGATGATTTTCGGGGTGGATTAGTTCTGAATAGTTGCCAGCCTTATATGGGTGCCATTGACATGGCATGGCTTTCTTCAGATATCTGGTACACTGCTCGACTAGGCCATGACCGTCCTTGGGGCTCCTCACACAGTTCGCGTCTTCCTCTAGGATTCCATAGAATCACCATGATTTGTGACATTGATTGATCCTGCACAATTCTCTGCAAGAATATGCATGAGATCGGTGACGATGCATTACTAGGTGATACGCCGATTCCTCGGTTCAATTCAACCAAAGGATTCGCCGGCTGAAACTGCCCCTGCCAAGAGGAAGATACGTGAATCCGCTTCGGGTCTCTCCCGAATAGGCATCGGCTCGCAAAGGATTCATATCCACCCTTCTAGGTGGATGCCAAGCAGTCACTACATCCATGCTCATTCCGCATAACAAAACAGCCCTACCATCAAGGATCGCGGTCACAATGCGCTGCTACCAACTCACCTCACGGTCATTGGAGGCTCTGCGACAGTGCGGCCGGCCACTAGCCGGTAGTTCCAGGTACGCTGCGCTTCCCATCGGCTAAAAAAGACCGGCATCCCAGCAGAAGACAAGGATGGCCATCCTTTCCAGAATCTGACCTGCCTCTTCCTTGCGCCTTCGTATTAACCCCGTGGCTGAGCATCATAATTATCATTTGTTCGATATGACGCGTAATTCAGCGTCATTATTTGACGACCTAATTTTGTATGTGTAAGGCTGACGATTGCTTCAATGGCGAACACCCTTAAATGGCCGATCTTCGTTGTGTGACTAACTCCAATACATTCACCAAACAATCTTTCGCCATACGTTCATCAAGTCAATCGTTTAATATTTACTCATGCTGTCGCTTCACTCGCTAGCGGCAGCTCTCGCTGCCAGCTCCATCATTGGATGTGTCAACGCAAGAACCTGCCCCCCCCTTGGGCCAGTTTTGCTGGCTCCGCGGACGCCTAGCAGCAGTGAAGCAGTGACGCAAGTTGTTGGAGGCTTGCAATTCCAACTAAACCAGATGCTGGGAGCTACAATGAAAGCTAGCGGTGTTTCCATTGGTGTCAAATCCTTACACGAGGAAAACAGTCTTTTCAACTTTCATTATACACCGCAGGTCACGAGCGGTATCGGCGCAGATACCATTGACGAAGATACGATATACCGCGTTGGCAGTGTATCCAAACTTGTCCCGGTGCTGCTTGCTCTTCAACTTGAGATCGATTTGGACGCCTCCATTCTCGAATTTCTGCCAGAATTGGGTGGGCAATCTTATGAGAATTTGATTGACACAATCCAATGGAAGGATATCACGGTGAAGTCATTGATGTCTCACTTGTCGGGTATCCCAACGCATAGTTAGTCTTTCTCAAACGCTTTTTGTGAACAGAGCTAACAGCAGCAGCCACTACGGACCTGACGATTTTGCCCAACTACCCTTGGACTCGAAAGGGGCTTCCTGCAGTTCCCGAAGGCGAGGGTGCGAAATGCTCCGAGACTCCTCCCCTACGACCTTGTGACGCGGCCGATCTTTTGGAAAACCTCAAGCATCGACGACCTGCATGGCTCCCCTACGCCTCCTCGCCAGGCTACTCCAACATTGGATACGCCTTGCTGGGACTGGTTCTTGAGGCGTACACAGGCGAGAAATTTGAGAGCCTTGCTCAAAAGCACATTTTTGATGTAGCGGGCATGGACAGCACGTCTTTCTCGGCACCTGTTGAAGCATCTGAGGATCGTGTGTTCGTACCTGTAATGGAAAATACATGGAATGTGACACTCGGGGTCTATGAACCGTAAGTGTGTGAAAGTGCGTGGGAAAGGCAGATAATAACATGACGACAGGGCAGGAGGCATGTTCTCAAGCACCAAGGACTTGCTCCGTTTCATGGAAGCAATTGCATCGCACAAACTGCTGTCACCCGTCGAAACACGAAAGTGGTTGAAGCCGCAAGCCCATACTTCCTCACTCAGCCGCTCTGTCGGCGACGCTTGGGAGATTTTGCGTTCCGACAGTATCACATCGGACGGGCGAGTTGTTGACGTTTACACGAAACTTGGAGCTGTGGGGCTGTATCAAGGAATCGTCGGCATAATTCCTGATTATGATGTCGTCTTCTCCGTCTTGCTTAGCGGACCCGAGGTAAACTTGTACAGCCAGCCACAGCTGACCAGTGCTGTCGTCAAAGCTCTTGTCCCTGCCATCGAGGAGGCTGGAAAGGCTGAGGCGAGGACTCACTCAGCAGGTGTCTATGTCGACAAGAAGACCAACTCCACCTTGAAGCTCGAGATTGACGACGGTCCCGGTTTTCGAGTCACGGAACTTACCGTCCGTGGCTACAACGTCTTGAAGAATATTTTCTCATACACCCTGCAAGCAGCTGCCATTGATGGAGGTGCAGGTATTGAGCTGCCAGAGATGTACACCGAGATTCGACTCAATCCCACGGACAGGATCAGCAGCTCCGGCATTGCCGGTAACGGCACAACAGAGACGGCATGGCGGGCTGTCTTTGATATCATCCCTCCTGAACAGGTCGAGGCCATCGAGAGTGGTCTCTTCTACAAGGACGGCACTTGCATTGCGTGGACGTCATTTGACGCTGCCACGTATAACTTTGAGGCCATTGGCGAGTTTGTGTTTACCAACGGGGCGGATGGAGCGACTCTTGGCATCTCGAACGCAGCTTTTGATGTCAGCTTTATTAAGGTTAGTTGCCGGTGAAATGATGGTCGTGGGAGAAGGGAGGTCTGATTGATGGCAGGTAAAATGATTCTATTGTGCTGCAAAAACCGGCAACTTGGAGTCAGTAGAACTACTTCTATTTCACAGCGAGCATTTAGAAGGGAAAAGGATTGATTACGACGAGATGCGATTTACAAGGCCTGCCATCGGGTTGCTATACAAAGATTGTTAAAATACCTTGGTGTAAATAGTGCGAATATTCATGGTAGTGTGTACAAGTCATCAATAGCTCACGTTGTAAAACTCGACCCTGGGAGGACCAGCGACTGCTTACGGGGAGCAGGTGCGACTATATGCCAACTCACATGCAGCCCGAATGTGTGTCCGAATAATCTTGGGGCCAGCCCAAGGCTTGATTGTAGCGCAATCTCTCTACAGAGTATCTGAATGTAGGCTAAGCCATATTTGAGACCGGCCTTTCTTCGTCTTGAGGACGTTGTCTCATAACGCGCCGAGTAGAAGTCTGTGCCTTATCTTCCGCCTCAGGATCCCTGTCAGTCTGAAAAGCTTTGCATGATATCATTCTTGCCACTCCATCATATAGTTTCTTCACATTCCGCAGCTGAATTTAGAACGCCATAGATAGCGACAACAGATACGATGATTGTGAGGCTCGTAACTAGGCTGGCGACAATTGAAAATGTCCTTCTTGTCTGAGCTTCACTCTCAGCATGAAAGAATTCAAGACTGAAAAAGGTCTGCGAAAGAGGGTCAGCTAAAAACCTTCACGGAATGAACTTAAATAACGCACTGAAACAAATGTTAAAGGAAGGAATAGAATCGTGACGATAGTAAAGACTATGATAATTTATTGAGTTCTCTGCTCCTTTGCGCTTCCTGTACGGACTTGGCGTTGAATAACTGAGGATTCTTGATTAATAAGTCTCACTGCACAAGAAGCAAAGAAAACTCACACCATCTCTTAGGCTTTCAATCTCTCTCCAATCCTGCGGCACGAGAAAGAAGGCGCCCGGATAAAACCTCCTGGTATGATTTCAATACGTCCCAATTGTGGTCAGGATCAGCTTTATCTCTTCTTTCAGGGGCTCGTCTTGTAGGTCCAGTTTGAGGCCTGGTTTTGAGAGACATTCTAGATCTGCCATTGCCGAACGTATAACATCCAAAAGGATCCTGAGCGTTTGTAGAATTTTGAAATATAGCTTTGTGTTCTTGAGTTCAGGGTCGTACATCAGGTCCTTCAGTTTATCATCCATATCGATTGACGCAATCTACTGAGTTTTAGCAGTAATCGCTGAGTGATCTACTGGAAACAACTCACAGTAACTGAAACCATCTCACTCAGATGTTGCAGTGTTTTGTGCCAATCACGATTCCATGATTCTATCATTGCCCGAATCTCGACTTGGAAGGTTGCCAAACCAGTAAATCGCCCTGCCGGAAAGAGCTTCGCTTCCTTCCAAAGGCGTGAGCTGTTGGATTCCCCATCGACTATGGAAAGCAACACGAAATTACCGATAGGGCGGCAATCCGTGTTCACAGTGAGATGTGTCGAGCACCTCTTCTCTTGTAGCCGAATACTTTTGATAGTAGATTCAATGCTCAGAATCTCACGCTGATACTGGATACCCGTCGTAAGATTGCCCTGATCCGTGAGTATTATAGGGCTTTTCCGGATGCTCTCATCGTTTCACTAATCTCATTCACCGCAGCAGTTGTTAATGACCTCATGTGGAAATAACGTGTCTCTAGGAAAGAAATTCCGAGAACGAGTGCTGGGGATTCGGAAGGCGTGTAATAGTCATCGCGTCCTCCAAAATAAGCATCGCGCCATGGACCAAAATGGCCTTGGAAGAATGACAAACCATCATAGATAGACTCTTCACTGAGAGATATGATGGCTAAAACCGTGTCAAGGTCGACTATTCGACAAGAAGGGTCCAGACCAAGGCTGCTAACGCACCAATTAGCTATGTACTTATATTTCCCTTTAGCGTCTTACCATAAAACACCAACCATTGGATTGGCTTTCGAGTCATTAATGAAATTCAGTTTCTCAAGACCCATGATAATCAGCTCAGGAATCGACATCACGCAAAGCATCTGTGTTGAATTTGGGTATTCAGCTTACATCTAGTGTCTTCACGCCTTGCCATTCTGTAAATATGCTTTCCAGATTATATGGAGTGTCCCGTTCGTGATCTCGAGATGGAATCACGCCCTGAATATTCCACCGAGTCGTTTTGAGCTTCCCAACCACCCAAGCGTTGGGCCGCGGATGAGCAGCGATGCGGATGCTCGCTAGATCATGCTTCATTGATCCTTGCGTGATTTCTCCAAGAATTACGATCGCGGGTCTCCAATCAGGTGCTGGAAAGGGTGAGCTCTTCTTGGCATCGTTAACAATCCATTTACTAAAGCTTCGAAAGGCCTCCTGGAGGTTGTTATGAAGCACCCGCCTACTGCCTTCGCTTGTGGCAAAACATCCTTGTTGTGGAAGATGATCACTCATTTGGCTTGGATCTATTTCGGCGAGTCTAGTTCCACAAGGTAACATCCAGTTGAGGAATTCTCAAGCCGCATCCGCTGCGTTCGGTTCCGTTAAAAGTACCCGGGTGACCTCCGTTTCTTGTCTTACTTTGAGTGAGACGTTGGAGACATCAGCCGCAAGATTAAACCTCTTTTCGAGAAGGGTAACAAAATCCGAGAGTTTGGTGACTTTAGCTCTTTGAGTTCAGCGAGTAGCTCGGAGGTGCTGCAAAGACGATGCAAAGCCCCCATTTGCGATACTGACGACTTGAACAATTCCCGTGTCGGAAGCTGGGTCTCTTGACATCGTTCCTCAAAAGGTTTCCCATCGAACTCATTTTCCGAGGATGCATCCTTTTCACATTCACTCATCTTGATATAACCAAAGGCCGACTAGTACCTTGAGAGGAAAAATAGAAAAAAAAAATTCTCGGATTTCTAGATTTTTTGGATGTTGAGTCAACTTAACCGCATGACCGAAGAGAACCGATAGTAGTTGAAAAGTGAAGGGTCCGAGGAGATCGCCAGATGGATCAAATCCATCTTAATAGAAGCTTCAGCCTAGATTGCAGTTAGAGAGGTGAGGCTGCATGTGTTAGATTAGGCTGGAAGATTAGCACTCATTGCCGCAGTGTCGTTACGCCAACAATTGCTGTAAGAGAGACAAGATAATTGACTAGCAATGTTAAGAGATTTGAGGCGTGTGAGGCTTGGTTTGTGCAACTGAGGAAACGGCCACATGCTGCCAGAAAGTCTCACGTTGCGCACTGACATCATTTAATGCGCCATCGAGGCACGGCACAAGTGGGTGGGTGGAGCCAGCGACCTCGGCGGCTTCGGCTTCGGGTTTGAGTTAGAGAGAGTGTGTGTGGAAATCCTACTTCTGGATAATTTATTCATGAATCCACTCAGTACCACCGACTTGATACCGACTCAACACTGACAAAATGGGCGACGCATCAGGGCTTCGAGACCCAACCGCCCTGATCTTTGGCGGCAACGGCAAGACAGCTCGTCACTTGACCGCCATTCTCCGTGATGCCGAAACCCCGCACGTCATCTACAGCGTGATCCGCAACCCGGACCAGATCCCAGACTTGGAGGCCATTGGGGCCAAGCCGATTGTCCAGGACATCGCCACCGGCACCGAGGAAGACTTCCTCGACATCATCGAGCGAACCCGGCCCCATGTGCTGGTGTGGGCGGCCGGCGGCAAGGACCCCGAGTCCGCTAGGGCCGTGGACCGGGACGGCGCCATTCGCGCCATGAACGCCCTGGCCAAGTCTTCTGTGCCGTCAAAACGCTACATCGTAGTCAGCGCCCTCGACGTGCGTGACCGGGAGAACAAGCCCGTCCCGGACTGGTACACCGAGGCGGACAAGAAGCTCAGCGACCGCATGTACGGCATCATTGGACCCATCGTAGACGCCAAGCTGGCGGCCGACCGCGAGCTGCGGGTCGGCAACTCGAAACGCAAGCTCGACTACACCATCGTCCGACCCGGCGGCCTGACCGAAGAACCAGCTACGGGCAAGGTTCGTGCGGGCAAGGTGGGCGTCATTGGCATGATTTCTCGAGACGATGTCGCGGGCGTCATCTACGCCGCGCTGCGCAACAAGAAGACGCACGGTCTTGCATTTGATATTCTGGGCCCTGTGGAAGACAGCTCGACCATCAAGGAGGCAGTGGAACGGGTCGCAAGCAACCACGAGGACACGTTCGAAGGCTATTATTGAGCGGGTAGATGCTAAAAGCCATGATTATTGAATCTGACACTCCATGTCGTGTTTCGTGTCATTCTAAAATAAGAGTCTTGATGTTGAGGTCTGCTTTGCGCAGTTCCTCAGCCATTATCCCATCCAGATAGCACGCGCCTACACTTAGGCTCCCCATCATTGTCTCATGGAGCTGTTTAGCACTTGGGGTTGGGTGGACAATGAATGGTCTAGAAGCACCTGTAATTACTTTCTATTCTCTCTCTCTGTAACATCCTTCGCATCGGCTTTTTTCATGCTTTCGCGTGCGACTACATTTTGTCATTGAAACCTGGGTGGGTACGTGAAACCTGCGTTGCGTTTTCCGCCTGCCTCATGCCTAAACGGTAGAATAGGACAAATCAGTAGCTTAGTATTATGCGTATTCTCTTGAATTGCATTTAGCTTCTGGGGTTTTCAGGGCGCTTTTCTCCGAGCACATTCCTGAGCGTTGCATGTAGTGGTGCGCGTTGCTACGGCGATACTCCACGGCGTTGCCCGTCTTTGTGCATTCCAAGCATCAAAGGTTCGAAGTCAAAGGAGATTAAGCCTAAACACCGCTGGAATTTCAGCTCAAGGTGTAGGATCAATGCCTTTCTTTGTTTGTCTTTGCAATAGATATCCAGAGTACAATTCTCCATTATTTGTCTTGCAAAGTGTCATTGATGGCATCACACCTATTGATAGAATTGTGCTTATTTTGGTATCCGGGGTTAAGGAATCGATATCGTTGCCAGGGCACTTTGTACGCCTGGTTGGATATAAAATGGGTGCGTCTCTTCCTAGAGGTACAATACTCTAAAACGTAACAAGGTCTCCGGAAAGATTGACCATCATCGCCAATCATGATTACCTCTTACCTCTTTTCTCTTTTCCTCGCGGCGCTGGCAGCCGCACAGCCAACACCCGCGACTGGCCAAGTAAGAATTGCATCAATTGTCTTGACACTAAATAATAACATTCACCCAGGTTGTCGCATTTGCCGAGCTGAAGTACACAGGTGAATCTCAGACCATCCCTGCGGATTCTCGATGCGAAAAGTTTCCGGCGTAAGAACGCTGCTTCTCGTCTTTCTCTTTTCTTTCTTACAAGTGTGATAGCGGCTCCATCAAATCAATCCAAGTCCCGCAAGGATACAAATGTGTCTTCCTGTAAGTTGTGGGCCAGGCCTGCTTTATCCCGCTGCTCGGATCGTAGCTGACAGCCCATAGTGAGGATTGCAACCTCTTCGTCAAGAGCTTCAGACAGAATACGCCTGACCTTGGGCTACTAGACAAGGACAACTCTGTTTCATGTTACAAATTAGGTTCACGATAACCTTTGCACATAGCTTTAACTCGATATCATAAATCACGCATTAATGTCACAACATCTGAACGCTCGCACTTTTCTGTAACAAGAAAATTGATTGCTCTGGTTAACTCCGATTAGAAGCTTACGTGCAGTCTTGAACAAGTAGATTTGAAGACGCTGTTTTCTTCGGCTGTCTCTGGCACAACGGAGATCATCAAACTGCAAACTCCGATCACTAGACATGATGCGGTTAGGCACTCCTGGCGGTTGGCAGAAAATGTAGAAAGCGTCACACGAAGTGCTAATGCTGTGGAGCACATTGCGGGTATGGTATCACTTTTGTCAATACGATGCCTCTAACCGTACCTGACGTTTCCTGAACCCTCTCTGAACCAGTCATCGGCTGCTAGTGATTCTTCCGGAGCAGCAAAATTCATGATGGTGCTCTTGGTCTTTGTATACGAATGGTAAGCGTCCACGCCATTCTCGCTTCCGATACCGCTCGACGTCTTATTTCCACCCCACGGGCTGCTCGGGTCGTTGCGATGGTGTGTGTTGACCCATGTGATGCCGGCTTCGATCTGTTCCGATACTCGGAACGCCCGAGGCATGTCCTGGGTCCAGATGCCGGCGCCTAGGCCAAACTCGCTGTCGTTCGCCAAGGCAATCGCCTCTTCCTCTGTGTTGAAGCCAACCACGACGATAACGGGCCCGAAAACCTCTTCGCGCCAGATTGAGGTCTGCACGATACTGTTCCCTGCCGAAGATGTCAAGACCGTGGGCTCGTAATAGTATCCTTGAGAGAGGTCGAACGAGTCCAGTTGGCTGGGCCCCTGCATACGCTTTCCACCAACAAGGACTTGCGCATTCCCACTAGACACGGCGTCATTAACTAGCCCTTCGACACGCTGCAGCTGCCTCTGGGAGATCAAAGGACCCATCATCGATTCTGGGTTAGTAGGATCGCCTATGCGTCTGTTGATCGACTCAACCTTGGGCTTGAGCTTTGCGAGGACGTCGTCTAGAATGCTGGCATCGACGATAATTCTAGTGCTGGCGACGCAGGTTTGCCCACTAGCAATGAAGCTTCCAAATGCAATACCATTCACGGCAACATCGATGTTGGCATCCTTAAAAACAACCAGGGGCGCCTTGCCACCCAGCTCTGCCGTAAGCTTGGTTAAGTTGCCGCCCACAATCTGGCCAATGGCTTTGCCCGCGACAGTGCCTCCGGTTACGTCGACCTTTTTCACCAGTGGGTGTTCGCATAGCGCTTTGCCGGTAGTGGCACCGTAACCCGGGAGAACAGTGAATACGCCATCAGGGATTCCAGCCTCACGAAGGAGTTCTCCAAGGAGAAGAGTCGTCAAAGGTGTCGACTCGCTGGGCTTGACGATGACACTATTTCCGGCTGCAAGGGCTGGCGCCAGCTTCTTGATGCAGATAAGGAGGGGATGGTTGAACGACGTGATTTGCACAACTACACCCAAGGGTACGCGATCGACAAAATTATGTAGCTTGCCCATTGTCGGCAGAACCGGGCGCTCCTCCACCCGTAAGAGAGCGGCGTAGTACTTGAACCAGCGGACCAGCGTGGGGACCTGGGCGTTCATCTCGCGGATCGCGCGACCAGTCTGTTCGACCTCGAGAGGGATCAGACGGGGCAGAGCCTCCGATAGTAAGCTGGCGCATCTCTCAAGAACGTCGGCACGGTGGTGGCGAGATGCTCGAGACCAGACACCTGACTTGAAAGCCTCGTGGGCGGTCGCGACGGCATCCTCAATGTCCTCTGGCGATGCTGTATGACACCTGGGGCTGATTAAGAAAGTATGACAGACAATTGGAGAGCGCGTAACTCACTGGGCAAACACTTTTCCATTCGCGGGATTCTCTACAGAGAGGCTGATGACTTGTTAGCAACGCTGTCTTGTCCACCAGCCTAGATACGGCACGCACAACTCGCCCCGACCAGGCTGGCTTCTACCCGCGACCCAAAGCTGGTATGGTTCCGTCATGTTCAAAGTCGGTCTTCTCGAGGAACTTGCGAATAGAGGTGCACGGAACGCTGGGAGGAACGGCGGCTCTTGATAAGTGTGAGTCGGAAGAAGGGAGCCGAACCCCTCATCGGCCGCCCCCGGGCGAAACCCGTTATCTTGATACGCCCCAGAAAGTCATCTCCGCTATCATGGCGACACAGCATCGGCCCCACCGATTCTCCATAAACATGAATCAATCATCCTAGTAGATTTTAGAGTGAGAGAAATGTAGATAAGCAGAGAGGAAAGAAACTTAAGCAAAGAACAAAGCAAATATCCAAGCGGCAATACAGAATGACAATTTAGCAAAAGCGAAGTTGGTGAACGCTTTACAAGGACACGTCGAGGCTTTGACACACACCCGCTACGGTAGTTCGTCTAGAGCCCAAATCGTCTCTTAAGCTTGAGCGCTAGGCTTCTGTCTAACCGTCAATTAGGAAGGTTGACAGAAGCCTCCCCACAGTGACTGGACACCCCTGTTCTCCATCAGTAGCCTGAACAATAACTTAAGGGTCCAGCTGTAGGGGGACCAGATCTGTAATATCCACTGAAATAGGAAATTGGCTTTACACAAGTTTCCAGCAAGCAGGAGAATGATGAAGCAACAGCTGGCACTGATTGACATTACTGTTACTTGCCCATGTCTGGTCGGCCGCTTGTTCATCACATTTTTCATTCTTTACTACGATTGATAACCCTTCTTCTGTCATATCTCCATCTCCAACCTCACCGCTCACTAGGGATTTAGGTTTGAGCTGACCCTGTACCGGATCCATTTCTGATCGTGATGCGACTGCTACGTAGTAGGTCAATGCTATTGGGGCCTGGTCAGCACCTCATCATAGACTACATGGTTGAGACCCTTGCAATTTTCTCAGCCTCAAAATTCCGTCACATACCTGGGTAGCGGCTAGAAGCACTCAAATGGGGCAAAGTCCTTCACCAAACTTGAAAAGTCCCATGCATTCTGCTCGAAACGGCGGATGAACAAGCGTCTACGATAGGATCATGACAGACTCAAAACTTTGCGACGCTTGCTGTGGTCTAGTCCTGACTGACAAGGATATCTTTGAGAGCGGTAATGTTGTGAACGAATACATACCGAGTCCGACGGAGCCAAAGCCCACGTTGACCTTTCGCCACCTGGCCCCGATACGGGACGGTTTATCATTTGATAGCTTCTCTGGTGCCCAAAAGAATCTTGACCCTCAATTCTTCCACCATATAGCCCTGCAGCATAGCCGCCATGATGTATTCCCTTCATTTCCGCAGCTCAAAAAATCCGCAGAGCGGGGTTGCGGCTTTTGTAGGATACTGCGTGAGGCTCTTTTGCTAAAGAGTATGCCACTGGCTCCTATGGCTAGTCTCTTCAGGATCTAATGTTGCTTAGTTGAGAAATCTCCATCATCTGAACCAAGCGAGGCCGATGAGCCTCCAGAGTGGGCTGACTTCAAGCTTGATGAAGAAATCGAGCTCAATTTCGGCTATTTCCTCAAGTATTTCCCCTTTAACCAAAATTCAAGAAAGACATGGCGAACATACACTCAACAAGATGAGATCGGACTTGGGAGACTATCCGCCATTGTATCGAAGAAGGGCGCGCGGCAGGTGGCATACAAGGACGCCTATGCAAGCGACACCGATCCTTTCATCTTTGGGCCAACTCATGTTAACTTTTCCATCCAGGTGGATGAGCGAGGTACGCAGTTTGTTTCGACCAAATGTCGTAATATTGACTTGCACAGACTCGCCTGTCGGAAGATTTCTGCAGATCTATGACCTGCTCGTCAATAGCAACCCCGTCTCGGACAAAGTTATCCAGCGTATCGTTCAATGGATTACGATGTGCATAAGTGCACATAAGAATACGTGTAGTGCCGATGACCACTTTGATTGTTACGAGCAAGGCTCTGTACCCACAAGGCTGCTCTGGATTGGCGAAGGAGATCTTCGTCTCGTCTTACCCAGAGACCGCGAGCACCCCCCTGGAATCAGGTTTCCGTACGCAGCGTTTTCTTACTGTTGGGGCGATCATGTTCCCTTGAAGACGGAAAAAGCCACTCTGACCGACCGGATGAGGGGAATCCCTATGGACGCTCTCCCTGCCGCGTTCAAGGATGTCGTGACTATAGCGCGAGCGCTCGGCATAGGTTACATCTGGATTGATGCGCTATGCATCGTTCAGGATGACGCAGAAGACTGGCGAAAAGAGGCAGCAAAAATGGCCGATGTTTACCGGAAAGCAGTTTTTACTATCGTGGCAGCGTCAAGCACTTCAGCGAGCGAGTCGTTCCTGGAGTCCCGTCCCGAAACCGTTGCGAAAGGGAATTCCATCAAATTTCCCTTCAGCTCTCAAAGATATCCGAACATCTCGGGCTATTACTTCGTTAGTTCTTGCAAAGACAAGGAGAATCATGGCGGTTGGAAAGCACTGGATGAGCTGGACAGGACGCGATGGGCCACTCGGGCGTGGACCTTTCAGGAGCAATATCTTTCGCGGCGCTTAATCATCTTCGGTCCCAGCATGACACAGTTCCACTGCCGAGAATGGAGTCTGCGTGAAGACTGCGTTGCGCTGTTCCGAAGAGAGCTCAGCGATGCGCCAATGTTCAGCAGGGACGATCACGCCGACTGTAGCGAGCACGAGCATGAGAACAGCTATGCCGTTTGGTACCAGCTGATTGAGCAGTTCTCTACCAGGCAGGCTACGTTCCGCAGCGACCGTCTTCCGTCTATACAAGGCGTTGCCTCTGAGATGGCAAACTACCTTGTGCAACATGGTGAGTCGGGCGAGTATTTTGCCGGCTTGTGGAAGGGAGACATGAGACAGGGCCTTGTCTGGCAGCCACATCCCAGCCATGAGCGAGCAAAGGACTCAAGGCCAAGTGACGGTTATATTGCGCCCAGCTGGTCATGGGCCTCGTACTTCGGACCAGTCAAATTCATATCATTGATAAGCCCCGGGTTCGGCGTAGGAGACATCCTTGAAGCCAAGACGGCTCTGCAGACAGACACAAACCCCCTTGGCGCTGTCATGGGGGGCCTAATTGTCATCCAAGGTCCGGCGAAGTCGTTCGATGGTTTAGGTGACTCCAGCGTTTCGGAAGTTTGCGGAAATGGGAACACGAAGAAGCCAACTGCTAATGGAGGAGTGTTCCTCGACAGATCAATTGATCCTCCAGACAAGTCGTCGCAACAACCAATTTGGTTTCTGCCAATCTGGGCGTCAGGGCGATCGAAGTCAACGTGGAAGCTGACGGGTCTTGTACTTGAGCAGGCAAACAGGCATGAGAATGCAAACCGCTTCACTCGGGTGGGCTCTTTTGAGGGAGTGGAACAAGAGTTTGAGGCCATCGCTTCGATAATCGACGAGGAAGGCTGGCAGCGAAGGGTTTTTGAGATAATCTAGTAGCCAACTTCAGTAAGAAAAACGAAACAATCGTTGTCTGTTCCACAACACCGACCACCATTCGTGATCATACCTCGTTGTTCACGCTCGCATCAGCACAGACAATCACACACGATGAATTTAAAGCACCGCGAAATACAATCCCGACCACATTATAGATAAGCATTGCTCACTTTGGATCATCCGCATACCGCTATAAATGAAATAAATGAGATTACATAAACGATGGATTAGGGAATAAATCCTAGGCACAATTGACGATCCGGAAATCAGCTCTGATTGGGCCCACTCTTACAATTTCATACTCCCCTTTTCAAACCAGACAATCTTTGTCAGGGCTGTTCTTGGCCTCTCTCTTTTCTGGAGGAGCTTGCGAAGGTTTGTGGTCCATTATCGGCGAAACCTCAATACTGACTGCCGGTGTCTTGGCTGCGTTAGCTTCGCATTTATCATCCTCGTGAACTTCGCTCTTCTCGCCGCCCAAAGTAGAAGTCGTTGAGATATTGCTGTTGACCCTCAAATAGGCGAGGCTATTTGATTCCGACCTCTTCAAGACGGCGAGGTCAGTGGCGATTCTTGTGATCGGTATTTCCCAGGGACCCAAGCTCCAATTCTCCACGCCGAGCTCTTCGTGAGCCAAGCGGTGCAGTTGCAAAGCGTTATTTGTGCGCCACTCCAACCTTGCGTAGCCTGAGGACCGAGGCATGAGCCTCCTCTGGAAGATATCGGCGAGGCGCTCCATGGTGGCGGATATGAGGATGATGATGGTGCCCGTGACGAAGACAAAGAACAATCCAAACATGCTGAACGAGGTATACGCCGTAGTGCGTACCTTCTGTGACTTATTAGCAAGTTTGCGAATACAAAGCCCAATCGAACGTACCTGACTATGGCAAACTCGCTGTCGTTCGCTCGCGTCGGGCTGCAATACAAAGTCACCCAGGGTCTCAAGAACATCCGCGCTAGGTCCACGGCTGATTTCGGCCAAGTGGAATTGTAGGGTTGCCAAAGACGTAGAGAACCAGTGAGTTACGTCTTTGTGCCACGAATTGGGCTTCAGACCATTTTGTAGCCCATTCGATAGCATATATCTCGAAGCGAGAGCCTTTTTGCCTAGGTCAAATATGATGTTGGATGTATAGGTCGCCAGGCCAATGTACCATCCCTGCCCATAGAAACTCGGAACTGCGTTGAGGTCCATCCAGAGCTTGGCATATGTGTCATGCGCCGAACCGAGACCCGTACAATTGCCATCTTTGCATGCCTCGTACTGAGCCATACATCCCATTGGCCACGCAGGCTCATCTCCTCTAAACAATCCAAGTGTCGTGTCCCCGCCGAGCTCGTCGGGCGCCAGGAATAGCTTTTCAGTTGGTGTGGTAGCTCTGTACCAAATATCGGGAGAAGCTTCGGGAAATTGAACTTCATTTGGGTAAAGGATTACGATATCCAGATCTCCATTCAGGTTTCCTAATTGGGGGATTGGTTGAAATACTGAATCGTCCTCTAGCACAGAACCGTGTGAGAAAGATGCATACAGGCTCCTAGAGATGTGTTAGTAACAGTGGCCTCGTCAACTCAATGGAGAAAGGCTTACCCGAGGTGGTAGTCTTGAAAAGGCTCCACAAATGGCGTGGTCAGCGAATTGGCACGCTGCTTTGCGGCGTCCATATTGACTGCGAAGGAACAATTGCAATCCGAGTTCTCAGTGGACGCGTCTCCATAGAGGTATCTTAGATAAGTGCTGTTACCAAGAACGTAAGTCGATTTGTAACCTTCCGTGACCAGTGGGGCGCAATGCATCTTGAATCGAAGTTTGAATCGTGAAACTGGAGGCGAGTTGAGGCCCAGGTCAAAATGACTGTCCATCAAGCCAGTGTCCAGAATGAGGTTTGCATCCTGAGATAGACAAATCGAGCTATCAAAAGGGCAACTCGCATTTGCAGTAACAGAGATAGGCAATGCTGGGCGGACAAAAGCAGAACAGTCCCGCTCATCGGAGTGCGACTCATAGCAGCGCTGAGCGTAGTCAGAGGCGGCTTCTATCCTCCTGCTATCATAGGCATCCCACACGAGTACGGCATCGCTCAAGTTGAACTTGTCGGGATCGACGAACCCGCAATTCGTGCCATCAATGAGAGCATCGCTGCCTTGTGCCATACGGGAAGACATGCCAGAGGCCACCAACAAGGCAACCGCAATAAGGATTGTGCCGAATAGTAGCGGCAACAGTCGCCGCAGTGGACGGCTGCCGACCGAAGACATTCGCCAAGCGTAAGCCAGCTTCAACAGACTCATGAAGCAGCCCGCAGGGCTGGCCGAGTTGCGAAGGATGACCTGTCTCTGGTGATGCAGCGCATCTTTTGGCTTGTCCTCGGAAAGTAACCCATGAAGAATGAAGCAGAGGATGCGCCAGAGTTGGGTGCCCACAACAGCGACAAAAAAAGCCACAGATGCAATCAGCAACGCGCCGTCTGACTTGGAAATTGTCAAAGTGCTGCCAGACACACGGCCATAGGACCAATTTGTCCAAACGCCTACGAAGATGGGATAAGAAGAACTATCAACGTCCATGGTGCTGGGGAGGGGGAGAGGGCGAGTTGTGGCGAAACCTGCCATCTCAGAATCCCGGGCCGAGGGACTCGGGAGATATAGTTGGTCGGCAAGGTGCGAGTCTTACCATCTAGACGAGGCTCTACGCAGACACCCAAGGGCCCCCAAAGATCCCCTGGCCATGCCAGGTTCCAGTTTGCAGGCTCCCTCATTTCGAGCTGTGAGGGTTGCGGTCAAATGGGTGTCATGATATGTGATTGGTTGGTCCAAACATCCGGTAGGATCAAGCTGAGAACTCGTCCCGGCTGCAAGAAGCAATAACTGAGAGACTTACAACTGGCCTGTCATATATTAGAAATACAAGTAATGGCGGCCAGGCTTACGAAAATCAAGCTCTGCTCGTAGGACGAGTAGGGGTTATGCATTTACTATTTTCTAATCCCCATGGTCAGTTCGCAGCATGGTGCACGAGCCAGTAGGTTATGCTTCAATGTCATATCACACTGTTGGTTGGCAACCAGGGCTGGACGCCTCCTTTGACACAAGGCTGGCACGAACCCAGGACCCCTGAATCTCCGTGGAAATGGGGCTAAATGATGAGAGCCTGATGCCAAGACACACACAGTGTGTTGGCGCACCCGCGCTGTGCTGTAGTGATGTCCTGGACATCTCTCAATCCCAAGGAGAGTCGGACCAAGAGAGTGGTATTTACTGTTGATGGAGAGCATCACCCTTGATGATCATGTTAGCTAACGCACCTCGTTTTGCATTGCAATCTTTTTTTTTTTTTTTTCATCTTTCTTCGTGTTTCTCTATTCCTTATCCTATTTCTGCCACTTCGCACATAATTTTCAGGCTCTGCCCATCTCTCAGCCTTATCCCGAACGCAAACACAGTGTTACATTCGGGAGTTCATTTCCCAACAGTAAGCGGAAAATAAGGCTGCCAAGTCGCTTCTAGGCACTTAGTTCGAATGTGCGGAAGGCGGCCGCTCGATTCAATAGCCTGGAACACAAGATGAGGTGATTCTGCCGGGAAGTGTTGGATGTAGGCTGAATCTCAGGATCTTGGGTGTGGTGAACCTGCAAGGGTTCTATGGGCACTTATTAGGGGTTTCTGAGATTAATACATGTAATAGTTCTTTGGTGGTTCCTAGCACAACATCTTCCCATGTGATGTGAAATTTGGAACTCGTGATCAAACAATCGCGTGTTAATAACTGCCACTCATAACCTCCACCGTTCATCATTTTTAGGGCCCAGGGAGTACACGTTTCAAGAGTTCCTTCAGAATGAAACATCAATACTGCCAGCTTTGAACAAGCTACAGACCTAGAAATATGCGGGCACCGGATTCTACAAGCAACGCTATAGGTAGTATGACTGTTCACACCGATTGTTTTAACATCCACCCTATTCCTAGCACTGAAAACATCCTACCCTATACCACAGTATATGCCTAGGCATCGACATCGGCGATGCTGTTGGTGAGGTCTAGTCAGGTACTTCACAAACTCTTCAGTCCGTTAGTTGGAGCTTCTGTTTGTGGAGACGACAGTGACGGCCGGCGCTTTGTTGAATGCTTATCTGTGGGAAACTTTCCAAGAGTTCCGCGCGGGCCCGGGCAACCGACCAAGACGGCGACACATGGTCTGGGTGAGAATATCCTATCCTGACCGTGTCAGCTCGTCTCTTGCTGTAGGAGTGCTCCTCCAATGCCGACGAGGTTTTAACCTGGCACCAAATTGTGATTTGAAATGCTCGACTTGAGACACGAGTAAGCCATGGAGCGACAGCTCAGCGTCGTCAACTTCAAGGTAGCCAAGAGACAACGGCAGCATGGAAATTAGCTTGAGGGAAGTAAGTCCAACAGTTGTAAGGTCTCTATGTGGTTGCTGCCCAATGTATTCGAAGAGGTGTGTATCCGCACACATGCTGTCGACTTCGCTAGGCTCTATAGTCGGGGGCAATGCCAGGTTCCTATCCATGAGCTGCAACAGAGCAAGCAATAGCATGAAGTCGGCCAGATTGTGCTGCTGTTCGCACATAACTAGTCCGGCTATGACAAGGTTCGCGCTGCGCAAGGCGGCGATGATGTGGTTCTCCCGCCCGCCATTCTGAGAGTGTGTAGTATTACCCGTACTGTTATGGACCCGCAGGGCCCGTATAGAGTCCAAGAGGCGAAGGACGCAGCCACATTTGGTGGGCTTGGTAAACTCCGAGGGCGCGGGTGGCAGCTCCTGGCCGCGGAACCCCGTAGCTTCTGGGTCGTTGCTTGCACGACCAATTTGATCAGCGGTAGTGGAGAAGCGGTACTGTGGTGTTGTAGGAACGCTATGTGCCAATAGCCGGTCACTTTCGTATGGTGCGTCTTGACCGGAGTCACTGCTGAGAAGCGTAGGACTTGTTTCGTCTATCGCCTCTAACATCCACATGTCTGGGATAATCTCGCATGGCTGAGGGTCTAGGGGGTTGTCAGATTGATGACATTTGTCTTATTGCTCGAGGTATGAGGGAGCCATGGATTTATGTTATAGTTTCATGACATTGCTAGAGATGAGAAGGGTAAAATTCATTGCTTATGTGCTGTCAATGATTCGTATAACTTACGAGACATGGCATTCTCCATGTGATTTCCCACATCCGAAGTAGGGCCACTTAATGGTAAGGTGCTGCCGTCCACATTGACTTGGACGGCACCGTGGCTTCTACGCCGATGAGCAGGGCGGTCGTGATGTTCAGACGACTCCACATCCCGGCGTCGGGGTCGACCGACAGGTCGGCTGAGGCTATAGGTGCACGTGCGGTTGGCTGCTTGGCACGATGAGCATGTAGGTTTGTTTTTGGTGCAACGAACTTTCCGGCGACTGCATTGATCGCATGAGTTGCTTTCGGTGCTACTAGTCAGAGATATCATTCGAAACCGTCGTTTCGTAAGAGCGAGGCTCGGTCAGTAAAGCGGGCAAATGTTCAAATGGGTTCACTAATAACTCGTTCTTTGGCACGGTACAAACTCCGTTATATGCAACCCGTTTCCACAGCATTCCAACCATTTGTTCCACAGTTGTCATCGGGACTTGCCGACCGGAAACCCCACCGTTTTCTGGGCGGTCGGCCAATTCCCGACGCACACTTGCCGAAGTACCCTGGCTTGCCTGGGTACGTCTCGATGTAAACCGATGTCTGCAGGGATCGGGTTCCGTTCTAAGGAGTCTCGAGTTGTACCCATAGACTACAACGGCGATATTGACGTGCGATGCATGGTGTCTTACGTCTTTCCTCCGGATGCGAATGATATGATTGAGCGCCAAAGGAACCCTTGAGCCTATTTTCTTTACCATACCAGACGTTATTGAAAGCTTCTAGCAATCCATGATGAAGTAGCTCACCGGGTTTTTACCTTGACAAAGCACTGTGCGGTGAAATGGTGAGCCGACAAGTGGGATAGGACCCCTCAAGAGCCCTGACTAGCGCCCTGGACGTGGCAAAGTGTGTCCTAGGGAATCGTGGGGTTCATTTATTTGGCATTGTCTGCTTGGCTGTGCGAACACCCCATAAGAACAGTTTGGCTCAATAATCCATGAAAGATTGGTAAAGTACTCAATGTCATCTTGGTAAGCAGTATCAATTCAAAGGGAGGAGCTTGCTGTCCAAGGCCCGTCAGATGCTTTCGTTTGCTGAATGGTTTGAGTCATGTATGCGTGTCACCTTAGCCAACTCGTGAGTAATGCCAGAGACCGTGATCCTATGGCTGCCGGAGTCGCTGGCACAGTACACTAGCGTGTTCCGTTTCTGCCTATCCCTTTCAAGCCAATCGCTGCTTATCCGCACCCGCAAATACTGGCTGGATGCTGGCAAATATGAAACGGTGCATGTAGCCCACGAGCTTCAACTTAGAGTTCTCATTCGCGATGATCAGCCTTGATCGGCACGTATTATGATGTCACTATTAGGGGTACAGTTATTTTGTAAGTGCACTCTCTCACGGATGCATCCAGTAATATACCGGCGGCCTGGAAATGGACTGTAGATCTGATGCTTCTTCAGTGAAGTGAAGAAACTTCTCAACAGGTTGATATATTAGAGAAGACAGTGTCCAAACCTCGCCGACACCCATAGCCGCATGAACGGCGTCCTAAGCCAGGTTTGGTGATCTTGGGCCGCCGCGGCATATGCAACTAGTGCTGCAGCTCTATGCCGTGCCCATATACGAAAGTTTCGCATATTAGCTCAATCCCGTGTTCCGAAAGCCATGGCTCGCACTCCGGCATAGCCATGTCCCTCGTATTCGGATTTTTGGGTGCAATGATTTTCTTATTTTGCAATGGACACAGCCAGATCAAGTCGCCATCACACTAGCCCATAGACTGGTGACTTGGGCGGTTCTTGGTATGAGCCTGTTTTGATGCTGCGGTTGCCTTGTTTTCGCGCTCGCGTTATATGGATGATTCAAGCACTGTATGCGTTTCGCTGTTATTCTCCATGTTATATGAAGACGTGCACACACCGCTCAGAAATCATTTGATATAGTGATTTGAGTGTCTGTAAAGTTGTGGTGAGGCCGGTTTCATTTTGATGAAACTGTACAGAAACGTCGTTCGAGCCCTTTCGCGATTCTGTGAGATGCACAAGAAATGCTCTGTTTCGTTTATTGTTCTCGTCAAGGTGAAAAGTCGTTTCAGAGCCTCTGCCAAGTAGAATATACAGCTAATAGCGGACATTCCACACACAATGCCGTAACTATTCATGTCATATTGAGCTGAGACTACGACACCTCGACAGTGGCTTTTGATGATAAGAACTTCAAACTCCTGCTCAGGTCAAGTCCCCACTCTCTCTTTATGCCTTCCCCTTTGCCATAGCTAGTGATCCTGCCTATGGCTGGAAAAGCCTTTCATCTTGCCGTGTAAAACCCTGTCGAGACAGAATGATAGCCCCTTCTCCCAATCTCTTTTGCTAGATCGCTCTTCCAATCACCGGTGGCCTGAAGATTGTCTAGCGCAGCTTCGATGGTGAACTTCGGTTTCCATCCAAGCTCCTTGATTGCCTTCGACGAATCGTACACTCTGTCAATTCTCTCTAGAAACTTCCATCCCAGCAGATTGAAAACACCGTTGCAACGCGGCACGACGAGCTGGACAGCCGTCTTGGCGTCTCTGTTCAGTAATCCAAGCTGATTGTCTGTTCTGACGAATGGGGTGGGCGCGCTAATGACATATCGCCCATATCCTATTTCCCGGGCCTTGGCCATGGCTGCTGTGCAGCTAGCCACCACGTCACTTATATCCACCCGCCTGTAGCATAGCTCAAGAACTTTTAGATTGTCGTTGCTCAGTGCATTCCTCCGAATTTCGTCATCATCAGGTTGAGGGAAAAATCGGGCGCAACGAAGCACCACCAGAGGCAACCCCGTCTTCAAATGGGTCAAGTACGCAACGTCCTCGGCCGCTATTTTGGAAACACCGTAGATGTTCTTCGGTTGTGGAATGACAAATTCTAATAGGAGCCGTCAATACAGCGCCCGTGCATGGTGGTTGATACGCAGTGTGTCTTCTCTGATTATCACCTTGACATACCATCAACCCAGATGGCAGGCTCGCCTGGTGCTGGGCTTAGAACAGCGCCGAAGGCTGAAGTTGTACTCACAAGCACAAAAGATTCAATACGATCCTTGTATTTGCTTGCCTCCTCGACCAGTACCATCGTCCCAGTAACATTGGTGTGGATGAACTGTTCCTTCGTGTGGGAAATTATGTGGGGCTTATGTAGTCCGCCAGCGTGGATGACGTGCCGGATGCCGTGGTTGTATGCAAGAATATGCTCGACGAAAGCTCTGTCAGTGAATGATCCCACGAAGCTAGTGGTAGTCGACGGTAAGATGTCAATTCCAAGTGGTTTGTAGCCTGCCAACGGTAAAGAGAGCATAAGGGCGCGCCCGAGGTGACCAGCAGATCCGGTGACCAGAACATCGTAAAGCTGCATTTTGATGGGTTAAGAAACAATGTTTCCGTATTCTTTCCGTCTATTAGTCTATATTTTGGAGTTGTTTGAGTGCATTTTGTGTGCGGCAATCTTCCTAGTCTTATGCCTTTGACTCGAACAGAAAAGAGTGGCTGGCCCTGCTTGTATTTCTCATAGGGACTTATGCCCGCGTGTTCAGTCCTCAGGACAAGCCGAAGTTGTTGTAGCCATGATGTATCGTAAGCTCGGATTCCAGTCGCCATGTCCTTTCCTCCTAATGCCAAGATTCCACATCAGTTTCCACGACCGCAAGCTTGCTTTGTTATCAGGAAGCCATTATATAACTTGATCATCGGAAGATTAGTCAGTCCCAGTTCTGAACAGAGTATCCATTGCGATTTGATGCGAAAGTAAATGATCGTCACAATGCACTAGCGGCAGCTGCAGCAGCTAAGATTGAGACTCAGACAAACTCTCTACTGTTGAGCGTAATCAAGGTTTCTTTATATTGCGAGTGGCCACAAGCCGTATAGAGGCGTCATCGGACACGAGCCGAGGACCAATGAGAAATAAACAGAATCTTAGCAATGTTTCCATCTTGGAAGCTCGTTCCGTCTTGGTATTTTCCGAGTTGATAAAAGCCTCAGATGAAGTCACGGTTTGAGATAATGACAGATCAAAATGTAGATGCGTCTGCAAGCCAGTAAAATGACGCATGATTACATGAACTTGCATTTTTGCTCGCTACATTACGTTATATTAACCAAGATGTTGTAATAACACCCAAGGCTTCGTGCAGTCACCAGTTAGATAGTAGCTGACGTTGATGACTACCACGGTATGACGAAGTTCACACGTCCCTCTGTAGATTTTCATTTCTTCGACTCCCAAAAATTCAGTCTGATCCCGGCGGCCTGGTTCGGCCACGTCGGTAATATTCAGCTGGTCACCCGCAGTGTTGTAGGGCAGAAAAAAGAGTCGCTGGCCGAGTACATCTTCTATTCCCAAGAGGTTATGACGTAGAGCAAATTGCACTGCTTTTAGTCTATAGGTCTACTAAAAATCGTTGTTCACTTTCTTGAATCTATGCCGGAAAGGCAGTCTTCTTTCTTCAGCGCAGTATTATGGTAGTTTTAAACTAGCTATGTGTTCGGGGTGCCAATAATCTCTCCAATTCTTTTCGAGAACCTTCAGAGATCGAAACTTTATCATCATGGATGAAAAAGCCGTCAGTTCGAACCTCCACGACTAGGCCATACTTTGCCTTCTCTGCTACATATCTGCTAGCACTGTCGGAGAAACCATTAGTCCCCACTAGTCGCTGAACTGTCTCAACAACCCTCTCCATGGGGACGAAGTCGTCTGGACGATACAAGTTGAATACGGTTTCGGGCAAAAAGTTGGTTCTAACCAAACCAGGGCAAATGGCGTGAACTTGGACACCATACTCTCTGAATAACCGCGGCGCAATTGTTTGTGCAAATGCAACAATGCCTGCTTTAGAAATGCTATAGACTGGAAAAGCATCTATGGGATACTGTTACTTTAATAGTCAGAACTTATTTCTCTTGAGTGTTTCAAGGTAATAGGAGATTCACCAATCCTGCGATACTTGCATTCACGATCAAGACCGCACCTCTTCCGTGATGTGGACTTTTCATGAAATATTGCTGTGCCAGGTTGGCAGTGCGGATGGTGCCGTTTAGATTGGTACTGACTGAAGACACATCCACAGGGTCATTTTCAGTGGCCTCAAAGAAGTTGTCCTTGCCGGGATTGCCAGCGTTGGCGAAGACGAGATCGAGCCGTCCAAACTCTTCAAACGCAATTTTGAACGCATTTGATAGCTCTGATTGGGAGTCGATATCAGCCTGGATGAAACGTGAGCCTGGGGCAGCGGGCTGATCCCGTCGGGATACTACGATGACTTGCCAACTGCTGGAAAGTAGGTGCTTCACAACAGCCAAGCCCATGCCCGAAGTTCCGCCTGTCACGAGAGCAACCTTGGCGCTGTTCATGTCGCATTCATAGGAATTCAATGGAGGTCTAAGCCATTTGCTGCCTGCCGAGCATGAAATTATATTGTACAGCTCACACTGAATCTCCGGTATTTCTACAAAAATTTCTCTTTGATACCCATATTTGCAGAGGAACAAATATAATCCCGGTATTTCTTTTTGCAAATAGTGAGTTCCGCGGGATTTGACTCGGCAATTAATCAAAGGCCCGGTTGCTAAAATTCCCGAGACCATCCGATGAAGTTACTGGTCTCGGTCAACGTCCTCGGCGAAAACAAGTATATAGTAGCTTCATAGCTGGCGTCTAGTTATTCCAAACCCATGTGGAAGGTGAACGTTAAAATTCGAACAGCAGGCATGTGTACCAAGTCAACTGCACAAGACGTCATAGTCGCCTTAAATTTAGTCCCCCATCCGGAAAAGGGGTATTGGAGCCAGACATTCCGCGACACAGAATCGCACCTTGGGCGGCCCAACAGCACATCCATTTACTATTTCCTAGAAGGCAAAGTTGGTCCCTCGCACTGGCACCGAATCAAACACGCCGCCGAAGTATGGCATTATCATAGTGGGGCTCCGTTACGGCTCTCCACGGCTTGGGACGACGGTTCGGATATTCAAAGCGCTGTCCTGGGCGAAGAATTCAGTGAAGGGCAACGGCCTCAAGCTGTGGTACAGAAAGGACAATGGCAGCGTGCCGAGTCATTGGGGGATTGGACTTTGGTGGGTTGTCACGTCGCCCCTGGATTTACTGAAGAAGGGTTTGAACTGGCCAAAGATGGATGGCAGCCAAACGATCGTCGGCTGGGCAAATAATAATTGAACTGTTTAATCCTCTTTCCAGCTGTTGAATTGTCCACTACATAAGCTGACACATAACCGACAAGTTTCGGCTCTCGGTTGATGCCGGGAATTAGACCCCGGCCCCTTATGCCCTTTTAACCCTCGCGTATCAACCATGCCAGGGCAGGATTCTCTTAGCGTAACCAAATGGGGAAGCCAAGACACAACTTGTCAATCATCGGTGAGGAGCCATGACTAGGCAGTGGATCTCGGCTCCTTGCCGTTAGTCCGGGGAAGGGTTCATGCTAACTAACGAAGAAGGCCGATTTCCATTACAAAACCGAAATACCCGCCCGCCTGAATCAAATTTTTTTTCTTTTTCTCACTCTCCATCCCACCTTGACTCGCCAATTGATACCGCTAAGAATTCCCAACACCACACATTCTTAACGTCTCTCGATCCGCTTTCCCGTCAGAGGGTGGCACATGTCCTTGCCGCCGGAGTCCAATCACGCAGAGGACACCTGCCTAAACAACCACTCTATTTCGATTTCCAACCAGCCGGGTACAGGTCTTGATAGCCCTACTGGCAACCATGGAGTCGATACGCTGAAGAGCCTTGAGAAACGGGAGACGTTCCCCATTACCAACAACTCATCTAGCGGCCCAGATTATGGAACCACAACCGACGACGAGGCCACCGAGACCTTTCCCGAGGGAGGACTGACGGCATGGCTGGTTGTTCTTGGCTCGTGGTGCGCCATGGTGCAGATCTTCGGCCTCATCAACACCAGCGGAATCTTTGAGTCGTACTTCAAGGCCAATCAGCTTCGAGATTATAGCCACTCCCAGATCGGCTGGATCTTCAGCCTGTATCTGTTTATTGTCTTCTTCGTCGGAGTGCAGGTCGGTCCCATCTTTGACCGGTATGGGCCGAGGCTTCTTGTCTCTGTCGGCTCTTTGCTAGTCGTTGCGAGTCTGATGCTCCTCAGTCTCTGCGACACGTATTACCAGATCATCTTGACGTACTCGGTGCTTGGCGGTCTCGGTGGCTGCCTGCTTAACACGCCAGCATACGGAGCAATTGCTCACTTCTTCAACGTCAAGCGCGGCTTCGCCACCGGTGTAGCCTCCACAGCCGGTGGAATTGGTGGGCTTGTTTTCCCCCTGCTTCTACGCCATCTGCTCGGTCCAGACGGCGTCGGATTTGCCTGGAGCTGTCGTATCCTGGGTTTCATTATGCTGGCTCTCTCTGTCCCTGCGAACCTATTCATCAAGACACGCCTCCAAGCGACGTCGGGGAAAGGACATGACGCGAAGCCTGCATCAATATGGCCTGACCTGCGAATTTTCCGTAACAAACGATTCGCCCTGGCCTCGGCTGGGTATTTCTTCATGGAGTGGGGGCTCTTTGTGCCGTTGACCTATGTCATCTCCTATGGTACAGCCTATGGCATCTCGACGTCGGATAGCTCCTTGATGCTTTCTCTTTTGAACGCCGGTTCCGTAGTTGGTCGCTTCCTCCCGGGACTTTTGGCAGACATGTTCGGTAGATTCAACGTCATCATCGTGACCATTACGCTATGTGCTGTTACGGTCCTTGGCATATGGCTGCCTTGCTACGGTTCGCAACCCGTCCTCATTGCATTCTGCGTGCTATTTGGAATTGCGAGCGGCAGCAATTTGAGCTTGTTCCCGGTTTGCCTCGGACAATTTTGTGAGTCGCAGCATTTTGGACGTTACTTCGCTACCGCCACAATGCTTGCCAGCTTTGGTACTCTTAGTAGCGTCCCTATCGCCGGTGCCCTGCTCGAAATCGATGGCAGAGATACAGGGTGGAGAGCTTTGATCCTCTTCTCTGGCTGCTCTTATATCGTGGCTCTGTTTTGCTACGGTGTGGCTCGAGTCATGACTGTCGGGTGGAAGATAAACACCAAGTTCTAGGCTGCTTCCTGCCCCTATGCTGATGATGAAAGCATTGCTACCCCCTGGCAAATAAATGCCCGTGAAAATCGTACCATGATAGCATGTCCGTTGCTATATGGATTCTGCAGACTTCATCCACGATTGAATGCATGAAGGGGGTAATTCAAAGCTCAACTCTCGCCCTGTGAGAACCAAGCAGCTCCTGTTCATCCTGCAAACACAATCTTCGATTCGATCTCCTCTGTTTCATGCCTTTGCATGAAGTTTTCCATTCGTCAGACCTCTTTGTACCAAACTACCGTTGACAGACGTCATGTGTTGCCGGCACTCCTACTGTGCCGGCGATATCGAAAGTGATGTAAAGCTGTCACGCTATTCAATGGCCATCTGGTAGTATTATATTTCACACAAATGAATGCCAAGATAGAAGGATAATATTAAGCAATTTTGGCAACTAAAGATGAACTAACCGTGAACCTCTGTCTCGTTCTCGCCTCTTGCCACACCCCTACAACACGCATACCGCCGCCTTGGGCAAATTTCAAATCTCAGAACTCATCTGTTACACATATCGAGTATGATCACACGACGATGTGGTTGAGCACGTTTGGAACAGCCGTTTCAAACGTTAAACCGGGAGGCATTCACGGTCCTGCCATTCGTGTCGAATACAAGCTGTAGACCAGGGGTAACCTTGGGCTCGTTGTAAGAAAATTGCAAGAAGTCTGCCACCCGGAAGTCAGAAATCGTCCGCCGATTCATATCAATATACTCACCGGATGGTCCCTGAACACCGATTGTGCATTGCGCTCCCTTATCCACCGCATCATAATACTTGAACTCTACCACGCCAGGCTTGGCTTCCTCTAGCTTGACGTTGAAGTGGAAGTATTGATCCTCCTGGCTGTATCGAGTAACGTACCACTCGACGACAAGAACCCTGTTTGGAGCCTGTCCTGTGACCTCGTAATATACACCGTGAGGCTTGCCGTCGACTATGAGGAGATCGGTCCAAAACGGGAAGATAGAGTAGTCGGGGATGCCGTCGTGGTATGGCAGTGGCTGGCCTGTCCGTTTCGCACGCGCATTAGTGTTGTTATCCAGGCACAGCATGCCGTTGTCAGTGATCCAGAGCCTTGAGCTGCTGTGACCATATAGAGTAACTGGAAAGTCGAGGTCCAGCTTGTAGAACTCATCGTCTACACGGCTGGTGGCACCTTGCAAACTGCCTACTATAGCGATAGGGTTTGCAAGAGTCTAAAAACGTTTAGGATGTCGCCTTGGCGGCTTTTGAGAGACTTCAACTTACGACAGAGTTTGGAAGCTCATGTTCCTTTGCTTTTCGTGCCTCCTCTTCCTGTTTCGCCTTGCGAGCCGCCTCCTCCTCCTCCCTAGCCCGCTGTTCGGCCTCTTCTCTTGCCTTGCGGGCTCTCTCTTCTTCCGCGCGGCGCTCCTCTTCTTCTCGAATCTTCTTTCTGGTCTCCTGTTCGGTCTGGCGTCGAGCAACCGCCTCTGCAGTATTGGCCGGGATCCCGCTGTACGTAGCCACCTTGGTACACAGGTCCCACTCGCCGATGACACGGCGCGGATGGAAGTAAACCTTGGTCACCCAAGAGTCATCTACAACCACGGCAGTGACAGCCGACAGCGGCGTGCCACTGCGACTGGCCGGGGAGAAAGCGCCAGGGTTGTTGACGCTAACGGAGTGAAGGAGAGGGGCCCAGCCACCGCTGCTGCGGGAGTAAGAGATTTCGAAGAGTTCATCCTTGTCATCGGTGCTGTAAATCCGGATTTCGAAATATGGAGAGGCAAAGTTCCAAGCCACGGCTGTGAGCATGGCCGAAGGAGAGATCGGAAAGGAAGGGAGGTCGACTATGGCCACATTAGCGTGTGTTTCGCTTGACCACAAGCTTTCTGGGCTATAATACCTGGAGTCCATGAAACGTGATCGTCAGAGAAGGCTGCCCCAAGCAAATCGGCAGCCTTAACGTAAAAGAGTCTTGTCTCGCTCCACCCTCCAGTAACTGCTGTAAGAGGGGTTCCCGACTTGGCAACGTCTGCAGCGGCAACTTCGAGTTGCTCGGCGACCCAGCCAGTTCCTGGCACGAAGACAAGATCTTTGATGGAGTTGTCGCTGGCTTGGTAAAAGATATGAATCTTCGAGTCCTCCGAACGGACTGCCGCAAGCTTAGAGCCGGATAGCGGCACGACGATGGGGAATTGAGTTGCGTTACTGCTTTCACCTTCTTGGAGCGGAGTGAGCTTCCATCCAGGAACAGGCGGCACGAGGCTGCCAGGGTCAGGCAGAGGAGAGTCGAAGCTATCCTTGAAGTCGGGGGAGAAGTGAGTCCAGTTGGTGCGCTTCACTATGTCAGCATTAAATATGCGTTCGCGATGGGTTCAAGCTTACTTCTCGCAGCCTGCCCGCATTGTCGACGTAATAGACCTTGCTCTATGCATTATTTAGTTATCTAATGCCTAGTTTGGTTCCAGTATTCCCTTACCTCATAGACATTGTTGTCACCTTGGCCTCCTTCAACCCACCACCCAAGTGACGCCACAGGGGTGCCGAATGACGCATCATCTGCAACGAGGTCGTCGTTGGGGGCGTGCCATCCCTTCTTCGTGCTGTACCTGTTCTCTCTTACCAGGAATGAGCCTTGGTTGTAGGCGTAGACGGATGGCTCCGTGTGGTAAACGCGAATGAGCTTTTCTTGGTCTAGCACCGGTTCATTTGTGGCGTTGGCCTTGCAGGCGCAGCGTCTGATGTCTGGTGGGTTGGGCGGGTAAAGAAAGCTGTTGGCAGAAAGGTGAAGAGTCGTGTAAGCCGCCAGGTCACCGCTAGCGTTAAGCCGCATTTGAGCCACCATTTCCAATGTTGTCTGTGCTTGTTGTGCGTGCACGAGATGTAAAGAAATCAGGTTTACTTGTCCTTTCCACAATCAGGGCATATGGTTAAGTTTGTCTTTTGCTTTCGTCGTCTATTTGGAACAGAGAACCGCGGTCTTTTGTAGTCTCCAGAGAAGCCTCATTGAAGCCCTCGGCTCCGCTTGCTCAGCTTCTGTGAACCTGACCGACTTTACTGGAATAGTACAATTGTATTCTTGGCGCAGCTTTTGTTCCTTCAATTGGCCAATGGGAACATGCCTCTCTTAAAAAAAATGCCGTGTCATCTCGCGTTCACGGTATGTTGTGTGGTCTTCCGCCGAGTCCGAGCCGAGTCTAGCAAGACGAACTCGTGTTGTTGAACCCCTCACCGTATTACTGTATGCAAGGCCTGGAAGTGTCTTGAAGAGGAGAGCTGAATTTCCTTTTTCTGCCACTCAAGCGACCTCGGGCTGCCCCATGTCCGTGAAGAAATAGGCCTTGGCCGGCAGAGCGACCCGTCAGCACAGATGCGGGGACAATCCCTTACTCAAATTGTACATTCAGCTTGCCATCGGGCTGCTTCCGCACCCCATTGCAGCCAATCGTCGACGGCGCCGTTACATGTCCTGTCTCAGCTACATGCGTGCTACCAAATGAAGCCAGCTCAGCGGTGCGTTGTGTTGTTGTCGGCGGCAGCGGCTGCATTGCGTGTCTATCAACAACGAAAGTCAGACTACATTCTAGACTATGACAGTGTTTCAGGCCGAAGACAAAAACACGGGATGCTAATAATCGGGCAGAGATTACCTGCTATTGCAGCCAACCTGGAGACGGCTGGGGGAAAGAGGGAATACTTTCATGTGTGTTAGGTCTTTCATTTGTAACTAAATTGTTCTCAGCATACTCTATCCCATCGTCTACCGGGCCAGTGAGTGCCTCCTACATGGCACGCTCACAGCTTTCGCGCATCGAAGTTGACTGTGACATTGTCAATGTGTCAAGACAAAAAAGTCGGGGAAGAGTCTGAGTCTTCCAAGTACTGCTCTGGAAGCCACAGTCAAAGAGGTAGTGTGAATTCGCCTCATGTAATAGTTTGTGTTGGACAAGAAAGAGCAAGCTTCATTGAAAGCCGATTGACTCTAGACTTAACCCTCCCATCGATTACCTGCGGATTAGCCAAACAAGGTCTTGGATTTGGTGGACTGGGCTCAGAGCCAATTGGAACCAGATGAAATGGTGATATGTGAGACACTAGTATATCTCAATGTCAGTGACCGTGGTCGAGACCAATCACGGTATGGACGTAGCTGGTCCTCAATGCATGAAGCAGCTTTGATAAGGATGCTATCAATGTTGCCTGGTTAGACAATCTTTTCTACCTAGTGATGTTTCTGCCCCCCTTTTCCGCCATCACTTTCACCATACTACTTTTAGAATGGTTGACCTTGCGCACCATTATAACGCTCATGCTCGCATACATCTTCAACATCTATATCGTCAAAGAACGCTCGAAGCCCACCACTTGTCTCTTTTCGTCGTCGCCGCCACCATTGCCGCCATTGGAGAAAAGCCCGCGGGACAAACTGCGGAGGAGCGTGAGTGATTCTAGTATTTTTGAAAGAGCTCGTCAACCCAGGTGCAGAGGAGCACGACATTGTATGACAAGTTTACTATCACGGAACTCAAAAGATTATTGCCGGATATAGATTTAGTCGACAGAAGTTTAGTATAATTCTGGAACATAAACCATTTTAACTTTAGATATTAAAACTAATAATAAATTAAATGATTCTTTTAGAAAGCTTTAAAAATCTTTCAGTAATGGAATAATAATTGATGTCTTTATTTATTATTATTCATTCTCTTCGCTCCTTAAATAAAGTGCTCTCGTAGGCCTATGATATAGCATTGAGCGAATCTTATGTCAACCTACTATATCATTTGGGACATCCCGTGTCTTTATAATCCCTAATACAAGCCTTTTCCCACACAGGATCTCTTAGTGTCCTATCTTATTATCTGCCGAGAGGTTGGATGCTTCAGGTGTAGGTGGTATGAGATTATCCGTAGTCAGGCTTTACTTGTATTGTTACAAAGAAACCATACAAACTACCTGTATTCGTTCGTATGGAACCATTGTTGATTACTTTTTGTCATCCTAGTGGATGGTGGTGCTCTGGCCCTTATACTCCTTCCTTTGGATCCTCCACAACAACTCCCAGACCAGTACCAGCGTCGACACCGTGGTTGGGAACATCGTGAGAGAATGACTCCTTCCCTGAGAAGCGCCTACACTTGTCAATATGCACTTGATGTATCCGCGAGGATGGCATCACTTACCAGCCGCGTTCTCGTCCACTGCTCAAGAACGAGCAATCCCCATTAGTTTTGCACACCCAGCAACCATTCAGCGTCGGAGGCGTTCCTGTCTTATCCAAGCTGCCGGAGAGCTTAGATTCCTTAGGTTCTCTTCGCTCAAACATCGTGATCCCCGCAGTCCATGGTATGAAGTCGGCCTTGGTCGGGTCGTTTAACCCCGTGTCACCCAGGGCCCGACACAACATCACAAAAGTTGCAGCATGAAAGCAAAGTAGCACTGTGGATGGCGAGTTCTCATGCTCATCGAGCTTTCGGATGAGTGCATCAAGGGTTCTGGAACAACGTGCAAAGAGGCCGGCAATGGATTCGCCATCCGGGCTTGGTGCTTCGATAGTCTCGTAAGTCAAGTCCAGTGTCGGGAAAAAGGTGGCCAAGGTTTCGCCAGGTGCCGGTTTAGGATCGTCAGCTTTCTGGCGATTCAACCCATACCACTCACTGCCTCAAGCTTTAGCTTGGTTTATCTCAGACTATCAGGCGTGGCCCTTACCCAAGACCAGCTTCTGGGATGATAGGCAAGTTCAGGGCCTCAGCAAGGGGTGCAATTGTTTCGAGGCACCTAAAGAAAGGACTCGAAACAATAGCATCAATGGGTGTCTCCAGACTATCGAGGTAATTGCACAACTGCGAGGCCTGCTGTACGCCGTGGGCAGAGAGAGGGCAGTCGGGAGGCGCTGCCGGCCATCTGCCCAAGTTGGGGTTAGGATCTTGGCCAGCCCAGTTGGCTCGGAACTATAACGACGATTGAACAAAGGAAAGGTTAGAGGCAGAGTTCCATGTGAGGTGAGGTCTAGCTTCTTCGAGCATGTTTCGGTCTTGACTTACCCCGTGCCGCGTCAAGTAAATCCTCTGAACCACCATTGTGGACCGCGTCAGTGCAAATGGAGAGCCGACGGGTAAGGTCAGATGTACAGGCTCTGTCCCTTGGGGAAAACACCTGGAGCTGCCCTCGTTACTCCGTTGGGGTACGCAAGATCGCCAAACAGGGTCCAAGGACGGGCAGCGTCTGCGAGGGCGAGGGGGGGAGATGGGTCGCAATATTCAGTAGACGAAGCAGGCCACGCCAGAGAGCGGCGCCAATCGCCCAAGTAGCGAATCACTGCCCAGGGTCAGATGACGAGCTGACAACAATGTGTAGCGACTCTGCATCTGGGTCAGGGATGCGTCCATAGCCCCCGGCCCGTCCAATCACCAGGAAATACAATGTTCGCCTTATCCGCGGGTGGCTGCATGGTTCGCAATTCATCAGGTCATCTAAAGTCCCCACCTCTCCATGCCCAGAGCCGCCTCAGACCAAGCACGCTATCCGCTCCACATCCATCTCGCCCGAGACTATTGCGCATTTTAACAGGCCCATGAAGCGGTTTGATTGAATCGGACAGAGCTGTGAATACTTGACTCCGGCTCTTCATCACCGGCGCAGGCCGGAAGCGTCATCATGGCCGAGGCGTTGGCGATTGTCGGTCTCGTCGCCAGTATCACCCAGTTCGACGAGCTCGGCAAGGCCATCGTCACGCGCATATCGGACTTTTGCCAGGCGAACGCGGACACGCCCGCTGTTTTCCGAAGCTTGTTTTCCCAGCTATCTATGCTGATAGGCATGTGTGAACAACATCTCGAGACGTCTTCGAAATCGTCCGAACCCCTCGATGGCGAACTGCGTATGCTCTGGACGCAGGCCCTGCGACATACCAGAGAAATCCCGACCGACTCCATGACAACACGCGCATGGAAGGCTACCAAGAGCGTTGGGCTCGACGGGCGACTGGAGAGCTAACTGGTCCGCCTCGAATCTTTCAAAACATCACTCATCTTATCCTTGGGTTTCCAAACGCAGACCAAGACACCCAAGGTCGGCAAACTCTCGTCAGACTCAGCGACGTCCCTTCGATATCTCCCAACGAGGACAACGTCAATTTTCGTCGGCAGAGAGGAATTCCTGGGTACCGTTGAGAAGATTCTCCAGCCAAACAAGGTTGAGCCGGCAGTCTGCGTCCTGCTAGGCCTTGGAGGACAAGGGAAAACTTCTCTGGCACTTGAATATTGTCGAAGAGAAGTCACTAGAGGCTACTTCTCTTTCATCATATGGTTTGATGTCACTTCCACAGCCGCGTTCCACCGCAGATTCTCCCAGATCGCCGACCAACTATCCAGGATTCTCGACTACGTCCCTGCTAGTCCAAAGGGTGCGGTGCTCATCACGTCACGACACAGTGACTGTGCAGCCCTGGGGCCGACCGTGCACCTCTCAGGCCTGCAAGAGGCACAAGCGATTGAGCTACTATTAAACAGGGCACAGATAAGGGCAACGCCGCAGAACATAGCAGCAGCGCGCGATATTGTTACATCTCTGGGCTTCTTGCCCCTGGCCATTGAACAGTCAGCAGCTTTCATCTCGTCTCGGCGATTGCCGCTGGCGGACTTTGCCGCGCTCTACCGTTCTCGGAAGAAGAGGATCATTGCCTTCAATTCGCCGTTTCTGAACTATCGCCGGGGTTCCTTGGAGGATTTAGATGAAGAAGAGTTGTCAGGAAATGAGCCCTTGAATGTGTGGACGACATGGGAGCTTTCGTTTGAGCAGATTGGAAGGTCAACGTCAGATTTTGACTGTGATCCTGAGGCTCTAAAATCTTTCCTCACACAACTTGCCTTTTTCAACAAGTCAGACATACGAATGCAGTTATTCAAACAGCACTGGAAGCAATGCAAGCAGCCGCCATCCTGGATGTCCATGTTTGTTGACGAAGATGCCCAAGAATGGGAAGACTTTGCATACCAAGAGTGTTTATTCAGCCTACAGAAGCTATCTTTAATACAGTATCAAAACTCCTTCGATCAGTCTCCCGACGATGGTGGTTTCTCAGCATCTACTACTGACAGACGTTGCGTGTCCATGCACACTCTGGTCAGGGATTGGATACAGTTGCGGCTGCCTCCCAAGGAAAGGTCGAATTATTCTGTCCAGGCACTGAAAATTCTGTCCAGCAGTATAGATTCCGACAAGAAGGGCACTGGTTTGTCCATCGGCGAGCAACAAGAGTTACTTGCTCATCTGGACGCATCGATTTCCGCGGCCCTGGACTTGAATGTAGAATGGGGCAATAATCAGCTGTTCGATCTAGAATTCTGTTTCGACAACGCCTCGTGGTACTTTGCAGAGCATGGCTGGTACATCCAGGCCGAGAAATCATACCACAGGCTACTGAGCATACGCATGAAGTTACATGGAACCACAAGCAAAGCTACTCTTGACGCCGAGATTACGCTGAGCAATGTGGACTTGAATCAGGGTAAATATAAAGAAGTAGAGTCAAGAATGAAGACAGCCCTGTTACGACAAGACTATGCTTGGCACAGCACCGATATATTCACTTGCAAGCGACTTCTAGCCTTTTCACATTTCAAGCAAGGGCGATACGAGGAGTCGGTCGCAACATTGACTAGTATTCTGGACGATAACGAGCCATCGACCGGCAGGGATGGCAACCATACAGTCATCCTCGATGCCCAGGAGCTGCTCGCTCGGGTATACCGAATGATGGGAAAGCATGTGGAGGCCAGGAGTCTCTACAACCTAATTTTGTCAGGCATAGACGCGTGTTCTGAATACCACGTGCCGACTAGGAGATGGCACTGCATGGTCCACCTAGCGAACTCGTACCGGGACGAGGCTCTTCGAGTCCGGGCTGCTGACCTGTACAGGAAAGCCATCGACGGCTTCATCTTGCACTTAGGGCCCGATCATCCCTCGTCACTAACGGCAAGGCTATTTTTTGCAATCCTTGAAAGCGATTTTGCCGTCGATGATTTTGATATTCCGAGGAAGATTTTGGAAGATGTCATCGAGCGGCTGACCAAGGTTCTTGGACCAGAGCACGTCGACACCATCAAAGCCATTTCCAACCTAGCTATATTACAGCATCGAGCCCATCAGCCGGACAAGGCAGAACTGCTGTTCCGAAAAGCTCTGGCCGCGAGGGAGAAGCAGATTGGCAAGGAGAATCCATACACGCTACGCATTCTCGAAAGACTTGTAGGGCTCCTCTGGGTCAAGGGACAAGCCGAAGACGCGGAGAAGTTGGCTCTTCGGGGACTCCAGCATCCGCCGCCGCCGCCTCTTGCTTCGCGGCCGTCAGAAATATCAGTGGCCTCTTTCCACTCGAATAGCAGCGCCACAACACTAGTCGATGACGCGCTGGCTTCTGCCTCGCAGCAGCTGTTCCGCAAGGCCTGGCAGCGCGAAGAGTCATCCCTGCACGAGGCTCACCAGAACGTCATTGACATGATTGAGTCGCTCGTTGTCGTCTGCAAGGCTAGCGGGCAAGACACCACCGACTTAACAAAAGAGATTGGAAGGAGGAAACAAATCAAGCAACAGAGGGCTGTTTAACCGACCTTGATAGGAGGCTTTCATATTCTGCTGGATACACTACTTGTATTAAGATATTTCAGGACTGATTTATTGTTCGTTGTTCAATGTAACTACAGCTATAGTAGCCTGATGGACGGCTGATATGTGTTTTTGAACGAAGTTGGATCTCACCGGCAACACTCTATCTATGCTTGGCCAACTCCCACCCCATCGAGAAAAGTAGTCCCATAAATGTAACCCTTGAGAAAGCAAATTATGGCGTTGGCACAACGGATTAGTGATAACGTGGTCGAATTCCTTTCTAAGATACACGGACTAATCATGTCATGCGCGAGGCGACAATGCACCCAAGCCGCCAGAGGACCTACGCATTGGCTGCATGTTCGATGAAAAGATTCATGCTCTCTAATGAAGTTAAAGTTACTGCCAGATTATCCATCGAGTTCAACCTGACGGAGACATTGTCGGCACCAGAGCAAGCTGGACTCATACGGGCTGTGGAAGCGACATCCATAGAAAAGTCTGTAAATGGATGCAACGTCGTATCGCTTACAGGGCCAGACAAGGTGGCAGAGCAATTGAAGGCGCCGTAAGCCCACTATGCTCTTTGCAGGTTAGTTACCGATTAGCGATTCAGCTTCCATGCAGGATCAAAACAGGCTCTTCTCAACGGCTGCACCCGCTGACTCAATCGGTCTGCGCGTGTTCCTGGTGCCCACATTCGTTTTTGGAATAATTCTAGAGAAATTACAAATTGTAGCTGGTGGCTGATGCAATGGTCACAGGTGCGAGACCGGGGCTGAAGTCAGCCGCAAAGGAAAGCCTTTTCTCTGGATCTCTGCCTGTGCTTCTGGCCTTTTTTTACCCTCCGTCTCGTATGCTCTGTTACTTGCTCGTGCGGAAAGTCCCGAGAATTGTGGCTGGGGCATTCACATATGGGGAGTCATGGATACGAGGTAACGTACTAAATATGCTGTCATCGTGAGAATGGGCAGCAGCAGCGTATACGAGGGAATCATCGGGTACGCCTTTCAAAGAGCGCATCGTTACATGACGGCGATGGCATTCATGGAGAGTGAAAATATATAAAGCGACTGATTCCATCGTGGTCAACTTGTCTACTCTAATCATCAATATCAACAACCAACATTCAAGACCAGCGTCAATCAGCTTCAAATCACCACCAACAGATTAACGCTCATTCACCGTGCCACGCACTCAACCCCATCTATTCTCCCCTTATCGCAACCATGAAGACCTCTACATTCTTGACCACAGTTATGGCCGCCGCCGGTGCCAGCGCGGCCCCCACTCCGGCTCCTGCTGCCAGGACAGGACCAGCTGGCTTCAACATCATGTCCCTGCGCTCCGCCAGCCCGCTGCATCTGGGTTTCGTGAGTGCCGCCCAGAGCAACCTCTTCATTCACCTCCCTGAGCAACACGCTACCTGCGACAGTGGCCTCCATGCCAACCAGGCCACCTTCTTCATTCAACAAGGCGAGCTCTACCTCTACACGCCTGAGGGCAAGCATGCGCAGAAGGTTTACGTCGACCGCTCTGGCATGGGCCAAGGCAATCTTGGCTACGCTACTGGCAAGGCAACTCTGCCGCGATACGCCGAGACAGTCGGCTGGACCGCCGATGGTGGCTACCTTTCCTTCAACGGCTCTGGTCTGCTGGCGTGTCCCAACAGCACCGATGGCGCATGGAGCGTTTGGGTTTCGATCGGTGTTGAGAAGCCAGCTGGGCAGGAAGGCTGCCTCGGGTTCAACCCTAGGGTCCTCCCTGTGGACAACCCTCTCAAGTGCACTTACACCCAGTGAGTGACTATGAGAGAGTTGTATACCGCGAGTTGCTACAGCGTCTTAGCCATTTGGTCGCACAGTCTTGGAGTCGGAGAGTGGTAATACTAGACTTTCTTGTTACGACTGAAATAGAAGATAAGAGGATACAAGGCGAACGTTTTAATATAGAGTCATATGATGTAGAGAATTTACCTCAATTCTGCAGTCGCCATCAAAGAATGGACTTCCGTGAACAACACCAACACTGTTGCCAGATAATACCGGCTACCCTATACCATATTATTTTTCAAACAACTCATAACTCACTTAATACCACTATTACTACTACTACTTGTAACTCATCATATTTCGTGACATTGGCGCTACTTCGATTAAAGGAGATTTTGCTATTGTTCAAACAAAGAAAATAGCAGGGCCTCATAAAATATGTGAAGATCACCAAGCTCACGATAAACTCAACATACACCCGGACAGTGTTCAGGAAATGCCTGCACCGTGTTTCAGTCGGAGATGACGCACGTGATGTAACTTAGGATGTGAGGACACGAAGCCGAGCAATCCGGCAACTGAGCTTTGTTGGGTACCTGATTAAGACATTGAAGCTGGACACCTACACGCTTCCCGGAGGCTTGCGCCGGCTTCGGTCAGAATCAAAATGGCTCTTCAACTCTACTTATGGATCGCGTCTGGTATTGTACTGGCCTTGGTCTACCTCGTTTGCGTCAATTCTGCTCTTACGAGCGTTCCATCTGAAGTTGAGAGACTCTCCGGTCCCCGCTGGACGCCTGAACAGCTCAAATCGGCATACCGTAATCTAGAAAAGAAACCAATCGACTATACCCATCTGCTTCCACCAAGACTGGACCGGCGGTACATAGTCACCGGAGGAAATGGTAGGAAAGTGCATATTCTGATGCGGCAAAGTGCCCTAAATCTGACGTGTCATTCTAGGTCTTGTCGGAGGTTTCATTGTCCTACAGCTTTTGGCTCGAGGGACGCCGCCTGAGAATATTCGAATCCTCGATATCCGAAAGGCAGAGCGAAGCGACTTCCAGTTCGGCAAGGTGACGGAGGTTTGCTTCCTCCAGACTGATATCACATCCAGGACGGCAGTTGACCTGGCTTTCCACAAGCCCTGGGATGAAAAAATCCGTCACCTTCCCCTCACAGTCTTTCATACCGCCGCTGTCATTCTTGCATCCGATAGATCCAAATACCTCTATGATTTCCCCGAAGCAGTCAACGTCAATGGGACCAGGAACGTACTGGCTGCTGCAAAGGAAGCAGGCGCTGATGTTTTTAGTGCGACATCGTCTGCCTCCATCAGCATTCGTCCCGTAGAAGCCTTTTCCATTTGGCCGAGAGAGCCAAAGCACTATTGGCAGATTCTGGACGAGAGAGATTCTGAGCAGCCTCTCCGGCCCCGTGAAGAGTTTTTTGGGAACTATCCGCTTTCAAAGGCCGTGGCCGAGAGGCTTGTTTGGTCTGCGAATTCTGAGTCATTCCGAACTGGCACCATTCGTCCTGCCAATGGGGTTTATGGGAATCCTACCGATAACACGGTTGGGATTTTGCTTAGTAGATCTGTTATGCCAACGTGAGTTTGGAAAGCATGTCCACATTGACCAAGCTAGGGTTGATTCGCTAACGCTAGCTTCCAGCTGGGTTCCTCATATTGTGCAAAGTTATGTCCATGGAGCAAACGTCGCAGTTGCACATCTTCATCACGAGGCGGCGCTCGTTGCAGGAGGCCACAAAGCTCCTCAAGCTGGCCGGGCATACGTCGTCACAGACCCGAATCCACCAATATCCTACGGTGACCTGTATACAGCCATCTCCACGCTCTCGGTGCACCCTTTCGAGCTGAAAATTATCCCACCCGTTCTCATCCTCGGATTGTCCTACATTATCGAATGGTACTGCTTACTCCCCTTTCGATGGCCGGCCCTCGGAAAGTTCCTCCCAAAGCTGAAGGGCGACGTGAGGCAATTGCAGCCTGCCATGTTCTCCATCTGCACTCATTTGATTGGGTCGGATGAACATGCGCGAAAGGCAATTGACAAAGGCGGGCTTGGATACAAAGGAGTTCTCACGACAATGCAAGGCATGGTGCTGGAGATCTTGGAATGGAACCGCGAGCACCCGGATGCAAGCGGTGGGACAGCAAGAAAACAATACACCAACTCTATCTCGTTGGCTGAGCAGCTTCGGCAGGTCTTTGCTGTGCCAACTCCAATCGCAGGGTGAGGTCCCAGCACAAATATACCGGGTTCTGCCACGCCCGATATTCGAGCTCACAACGGGGATCGCAGTCCCAACGGAGCTCTGGGAGACATGGACGAAGGCATTTGTTGTATGCTTTAGGTGCTGAGCTGGGACTGACTAAAGTCTATATCGAAGTCTGGACACAGATTCTCTAGGGAGCACAACGAGCCAATTCTGATACAATCAAGGCGCTTACTGAATCTGCATCCCCGTGTCTCAAGTAAGGAGCTTCATATGGCTCGGGTGTTCATGTAATCCGGGAGCCATTTGCGGCAATATTGATGGCCCAGAGCCTAGAAAGCCTGTGTACCTCTCTAGCACATCAATGGGATTGACAGTTTTTGGTAGATCTTTGCTTTTTCCCTGCTCTCTGAATGGCATGCTCCACTCCCCATAGCCATGAAGCTCTTTGCACGTGAACAATGTATGTGGGTAGTGTTGTCGAGGACGTCGAAGTTGGTGTGATCAAGCTCAGCTTCAGGCTTCAGGGCTAAGGACGCCTTGCCTTGCCTTGCCTTGCTGTGAGCTAGAGCTTTACCTGCCTGGGGCACAGAAAGACGTGATATATTCCTTTCTGGCTGTCCACTATGTCCAGGTAATCACCGTGATGAGTGACTTAAACCCAGAGGTTGAAGCAACCGGCCTGTGTTGTGTTTGCCAAACCAGTATTGTCCGTCACTCGCCGGTCAAATCAACCGTCTCGGAGGGTGGATCCGACGCAGGCGGGCTCTGCAATCCTTGTGCTGGACCCGGTGAAGTTGCACCCTCTGCATTTTCTTTCAAGTCCCCCAGTACCTCCTTGAACATTGGAATATGGGCGCAATGACGAACCCATTCGTTTGCCGTCTCATTGAGAGTATTGACAAAGATGGTGGTTCGGCCAAGACAAGATATCTCAGCAGACGTGAATCGTGACCACATTTCGAGGAACTTCTTTGGCCACATGAAAGAATCATTGATACATTGCTTGCGCGTGTAGGAGGGTGTGGCGAAGATGACAATGTGCCAAATGTGGACCATAACCTCCATGCCAGTAGCGCGTACGGGAAAAGAACTGTCACGGGGGCACCGCTGAAGAATCTGGTCAAGGATCTTCTCGATTCCGTACGTCACACGGGCGGCTTCGGACATCAATCTGGATGCGCCCCAGCTGAACGGGGGTTCCTTGTCCATGTATTTCTCAACTCGCGTCATGAAATTTGTGAAGTCGGGGACTTTGTCGCGAGCCTGCTGTGCAGCCTTAGCCTGGCGGCGTTCCGCCTGCCGTTGATTTTCGGCCTCGGCGGCGGCTAGAGTGCGCGCGATGCCTTCGGCGGCGGTCTGGATGGACGGGTGAACGGAGGCCAGGGAGACAACCATTTCAAGGAGCTGCTCCTTTGAAAGGCACGCGAGGTTCGCAGCGAGATCGGACGAGAGTGGTTCAGCAGGAAGCCTGAGGACACGGAGGTTGGGCGGCTGCGTTGGAGGTCCTGACGACGCATCTGGAGCCGAACGCTTGCGACCTGAGGACGGCATTGTATTGTAACAAGGGGGAGATGAAGAAGTGGTGTAAATTACAGAGATCGGGAATTGACAGTCAAGCAAGAGAAGATCAAGAAAGATGATCAGGAAACAAAGTCTGACATAGACAGCAATAAAGAGCAAAAGCAATTATCTAAACAGAAAACACGGTCGATCAACGAGGCGCGTCTGTTATATGCCGGGGTCCATCGACCCGCGTGGCCCCACAGACCCCTGATTGACGTTTGGACGCGCCGCTATTTGACCACCCTTGCAGACATAATCCCTGGATGCCATGCGGTGTTCATCCTCTGGCGACGTCGCTATATTTAATCACAATAATGGAGATTCAGTTACACTGGGTACTGAATAATTGTAAATGTTTAGAAGACGGATAATCTAGTTGCGAGAATGATTGAGCCTATGTAAAGGCCGACAAAAGGCTCGAATTACATGAAACAGCACTTCATGCTCACCCAACTGCCCGATATTGAGCTCTGACGTTCTTCGTCTGTCACATCCGCCTCAGCAATTTCTCGAATGTCCCACTCCTGGCCGAAATCATGTCGCAAAGGGGAGTTCTTGGTTCCGATCTTTAAGCCGAGACCAACACGAAGCAAGACGGAGCTATTTTCGCGCAATGACTCGTATGGGGCCTCACCCTTGTAGTAACGCACGATAACCACGTTGAATGATTCGAGTTTCGCAGTTTGGTGCTGCACAGAGCAGTACACTTCGTAAAATATGTCGTCTACCTGGACAATTATTCTAGCCAGGCTCGTGGAAACAATGTCGCCGAGCATTAAGACGGTCAGTGTCACCTTCAGGCCTTGACGGGTGATGCGACCCATTTCCTCATCGTAGTGCAGCCATTCATCTCTGCCGGTGCTGATCCAGGTCGAAGGGGCCCAGGTGAATGACACTTCTTCCAGCTTGGGCCGTTGATCGAAAACGATTGTCCATGGAATTGTACCCAGAGCTAAATAAAATGCCTGCCATCTCTTGTTGCCCTCACGGCTCATGAACTTTTCTAGCTCTAGCTCTAAAAAGATACCAATCACCAATAGCTGGTCATCAGGTCGGCTGGTACGTCTCCGTGACAATGCATTGAAAAGATCTACCAAGCGCCTGGACCATGGCCTTTCCAGGTTTCGTGGACCTATAGGCCTGATCTTTTGGAGAATCGCAACCAAGTCTCGCACAAAAACGGCTGGAAACGGATTAGCTGAGCGATATATGTACATCTTGTAGAGATCTCCGACGAGGGCGTCAAGATCCAACAGCCCATCACGAAGTTCAATCTGCACTCTTGATGGCAGGAATCCTTCTTGGAAAGTCCAAAGTCGCCCAAACCATCCGGATGCAAAGACTGACCAACCAAGTTCCAGTGCTGAGCATTCTACCGAGAGTTCACGCAACCCATTGTCGAGAATGACGACTTTGCTGGCATTTTCGTAGGTCTTCTTCATCATCCGGATTGCCTTCTTCCGATGCGGTTGCTTTTCAGGTATGCACAGCCCATCATCCCAGAAGTAAGTACCCTTCTGCTCTTTGTCATTTGCAAGCTTCTGTAAGCGATGAACCTGACACAAGGGGAGCCCAACCTCTGAGCTACTTCCGAGTCCATCAGCCCAAACATGGGAGAATGCAATGTAATGTACTCTCTTGTTCTCTTCTGACACTCCAGCAATACCCAAAGACTCTTGGTCCTTGGACATTCGAACGACTGGGATGAGTCCTTGATTTAAAATCTCCAATACCTTCTCACAATCCGGCTTGATATAGCGGCATTGACAAGTTGGCATCCTGTGCTGTGGAACATATGTGTCGACTTGAACATGATTTCGCTTGCATTCGTCAGAAATACACAATTCATGGCCGCCATTTGTCGCTTTCAGGTCCACCACATCAATGTACTTGAGGAACGAAGGCGATAATGCAATTTCCGCACTTGCAACGACGAACCGACACCACCCTTTCTGAATCAAGTTTTCTCGGTACGGCTTGGTGAATAATAGATTCGAAGCATTGCTAGAAGCGATTTCTAGCCCTAGATATGTCTCAGCAAGTCTGGCTATGGCCTCGTGCAAAGCAGAGAGCGCAGGCTCCATGGCAAGCAGCAGCTCTGCCAACTCTCCAAATGGTCTGTAGTCCTTCTGAGCGGAAACGTCACTGATTATGTGGCTCAACAAAGTGTTTGCAAGAAGCGAACACTCTCTGGCAGCTTGCAGAGTTTGGACTCTGAAATGCACCTCGACTGAGTAAAGGCCTTTGATCCAAGCGTCAAGAATGATTGGCAACGTCCGGCTATACAGATGAGTGTCACCGTCTGCATCTGTCCGCGTCAAATAGGAGATATGAATTGGTCGAGCAATGATGGACTCGAGCAGCCCAAAATAGAGCCACGACTGAATAAATGCCGCCGTTTGATGAGTTGCCTCCGAGACCTGCAACGTCCTCAAAGCAGGATGCGCAGCTCGCATGTCCCGTTTCTCAGTCATCTCCTCAATATTCCAGTCAGGGCCGTAAAGGTCCCGGAAAGTGGATTGTGGTGGCTGCGGCAGATCCGGCGTTTGGTGATAGTGGGATGATGCGGTATGTTCATGGCCAAGCCAGTGCGTTCGATGCTTGAGTGGAGTAAGGGCTCCGTGATGCATCTCATACAGACCCCAATCTCTCACTTCATAGGAACCACTCATAGCTGCGCGAACTTCATGACGATAGCGTCGAGGTGACGGGTTGTACGCGAGATGCTCCATGGCCTCTCAGGGCGTGGCGCAGTGGGCCAGACTACTTACCCACTTGTAAACGTTCGAGAAAAACTAAGCACAATATCATGAATCTCGCCAGATAGACGCAAACGTAGAGCACCGTCGACGGAATGATGCTGCACCACAAACACTGAGTTCAACCACGCGTATGCTTGTTTATCTGATTTTTTTGCAGTCTATCTTTTCAGCTTCAGCTGCAGGCATCAGAAGCTCAGCCCCTCACAGGATGAGGTCTGCCATTGGGTCGAAGTTGTAAGCTAGCATTCAGCTTGCCCTACTCCGTACCATCCGGCAGTCAATGTGCAACTTCATCAGTGGAGGTTTTCGCGGATTAGTTGATGACACTAAAAAATTTCCCCTGTAATAAACCAGCACTGCATGGTCTAGCTTATCTCCAACGGTAGATTTGATTGCGGATTCAGATTGGCCCGGCGTCAAGGCTCAACCAGGGAGAGTACGGTTGTTGAGCCAAGGTGTTTTTTCTTCTTTTTTGGCAAAAGAAATGATGCAACTGGTGCGTGCTTTCTAATCGGAACTAAACGGCTTGTTGTGAAACAGTCTCCTAAGTTCTCTTGTCGATCTCAGATGCGAGCATTGGCGCAACTGCTGCGCCCTTCTCCATGTCTAGTTGTCACAATGTTGATTGTATCCACAGAAGCGGTCAAATTGATTCACGTCAGTCCTTGCTACGGATACTTTCGAAAAGGTATTTTCGCATAAGATGTCACTAATCTTTGAGTTGAGAAGGTGGAATTAATGCAGCTGAACCATCCGGTCGAGCCTACGTCACAGCATCAAGCGCATCTGGGTACATTACCAACATTGGCAATATTCCGCACAAGACAGTGAGACTGGTCTGGCAAGGAGTCACTCAAGTACTTATAGTCGCAGCATAGATATGAGCGGCTTCATTTCGCCGGTCGGATCCCTATTGCTTAAGAGTAAGAATCAGGAGCGTAAGACATGGCTTGCATGCCATGGCCTCACGACCTCAAGAAAAGGAAAAGCACAAGCGCCACAGCAAGGGCGAACACGAAAGTCTTGTACTTAGCACATGTCGTCATCATGGTAAGGTCAACGGGAGCTTCATCGCTATTCTCTGCTGTTGTTCAGCTAATACTCCAGGCAAATCTTGCGGTCAAAACCCTACGTGGCTCCAAGCACACCGTATCAGGAGCAGTACCGGGGGTGCTATACGCATTACTAGGGAATGGGATGTGCACAAGCTCTAGTTATTCTTACCCACTGTGAGTGAAGCCTTGACCCAGGACTGGTGGATTTACGGGAACAAATGTGCTTATAGGTCTGATTGAAAGCAAGGGCCAGAGGCACACTTTTCATAGGCAAAAGGGACCCAAGAGGGTTCTATAGGGTAGGGAGGCCTCCCGGTCCGGTGCATCGGAAAGATGGCGAGGGTCGGAGGTCGCTAGGGGTTTTCCAGCATTAAAGGAAAAAGGGATAAAGGATAGCTAGTAAAGTTCATACAAGTTAATTATCAGTAATAGAGAAGTCATAGTTATCATGTAGCTATCGCAGTTTGGGAAGAAAAGAGAGACCAACGAGGGAAAAGCTCTCTCTATTACAGTCACCCGAACAGCTAGGAAACGCCCCAAAGCTCAAAGAACACTTGTCCTTGGGCCCTTGAGGCTATTGTGGCCACTATAAGCTTTGAAGCTATGGGGCTCAATAGAGCTAGTTTATAGGGCTCAACAAACCCTACCAAAAAAACTCGGGCATAGGCAGGCCTCGGCCTCGGCCTTCCTACGCCCGCACTAGGGCCTGCTGCATTAGCATGCAGCTCTGTCAATTTTAACAGGTCTGCTTGCGCTTGCGGAGACGTACGAATTGTTTATTACGCAGTAGGTTCTTTACTGAGTCATGTTCTGCCTGGCAGGCCTAAAGCCACAAGCCAAGACGAGGGCGTTTCTCGGAGGCCACGGTGGCTGATTCCTCATGCTTCCCGGTACCAATACCATCAACGCGGTGAAGTGAGCTGTTAGCGTCAAAGACATTTATCAGTCTTGCGATCCAGAATCTGGTTGGCCAAGTGCTAGACAAAACACGGGTGGTAAGACTATCAGAGTCGAGTGGCTAAATCGCCCAGCGTATTAATGTAAGACAAATCACACAAGTCAAAGTGCTGTAAGCTGGTCAGTCCCACCCCTAGGCACGGAAAGCTATGCACGTTAACTAGTCATTTGGTTCGAGGCTCCAAACAGTGCCGTGGCTTCATTTTTCCAAGAGCAAGGCCTAGCCGCCAGCCTACTCGTCTTCTTATATGTATATATATATATATATATGCCCCAAGCACCCCCACCAGGTTGAATATGATGCGGTAGTGAGGTACAAGTGACGATCGCTGAACGGAACTCTTGCTTCTGACATATCACAAAAGCCTCCAGAAATACCATCATCAGCTGCGCACCATGACTCTAGCGACTGTTTTCGTCTGCGGCGCTACAGGCTCCCAAGGCGGAGGCGCTGCCAGGCAGCTCAGAGTTCGCGGTGCCAACGTTCATGCCATTACCAGGAACTTGGACTCAGCTGCTGCTCAAGAACTCCAAAGCCTTGGAGTTAAGATGTGGACTGGTCATTACGATGACACAGAATTGATGAAAAAAGCCATGGCAGGATGTTCCGGTATTTTCTTGAACTTGATGGCCAATCTAACGGATTTCGATGACGAAGTTCGTCAGGCAAGATCGGTCCTTGCTATCGCCCATGAAGCCGGGATAACGCACGTTGTCTACACCACTGGCGCTGGTGTCAATACGCCCGAAAAGCTTGATCGGGACCCGGACTCATTCATGGCCAAGGTCTACGGGGCTAAGCAGGCTGTCGAGGACGTGGTGCGCAAGGCTGGCTTTGAGCATTATACCCTCATTCGCCCGTCTCACTTTATGACGAATTACCTCGCCCCGCAAATAGCCATGTTCCCTAAGCTTGTCGACGGCGGTATCTATGAAACAGCTCTTAGGAAGGACGATCTCCTAGGATGCTCCGACAATTGGTCCATTGGTAACTTTGCAGCCGCCGCCTTCTTGGATCCTGTCAAGTTCCACGCCAAGGAAATCACTTTTGCGGATGAGTTCCTCACGACTGAGCAGATCCTCAAGAAGATCTCAGCTGTGACGGGACGAGAAATTAAGACTGTCCATCTTAGTGACGACGAGATTCAAAAGCGGAGAGTCTCCGATCCCGTTCTTCAAGGCCAGCTTTTCAACAAGTCTGGGCCCATCCTCGTCGATATGGAGGAGGTAAAGAGCTGGGGTGTTCCACTCAGCTCATGGGATGTCTTTTTGCAGCGAGAAAAGCGGAACATCCTAGCGGCATTTAAACAAGCAGCTTGAGTTCCATCAAAGTACGACGATGATGCAAGAGATCTGGGAAAGGACATGGTCTTGCAACGCGTCCATTGTCTGTGGGGTCCTTGGATCCGACGGGAGAAACTATCTGTAATGTCGAATAGTGGGTAATTGATGGAGGCCCTCATGGTTTGACCTCACTTCCCATTTTGCTATGTTTGGGGAGCGTTGAGACGGCCAAAGTATTAGACTCATTATATGTAACCATGAAATAATTTCTTTAAAGAGGGATCTCCCTGACGTTCGGTATTGGCTCTGAAATCATTGCTGGACTTGTAATTGTACACTTCTTTACGCCTCTCACGTCTCACGATTCGGGAACGTCGCCCAGCCTGCAGCAGTGCTTCTTTCAGCGATTCGAATCATGTCGGCCCTACCGAAGAAGTGAGTATCGCCACTAAACTCCCGGAACTTGTTCAGTTATGTTGTTGCCTTCAGATCAAGGAGGCAATTATTCTGCTTCCCATAAAAATTGTGCAGCAGGGTGGTCAGCTGGTGGGTAAGCAACACCTTTCTTCCCATACAAGTTCTCGCGATACGTGCCTCCTTCAACGGCATACCCGTCCCAAAACAGTCCACGCTCTCGTAAGACAGGAACTAAATAGCTGATGACCTCCTCGAAGCTCTCGGGCATCAGGGCATAGGCAAGGTTGAAACCATCCACATCGGCTTCTCTCACCCACCGCTCCATCTCATCTGCAATCTTCTCCGGCGTGCCCACGACGGTCGCACCTAGGCCTCCGATTTTGATGTGGTTGGCAACTGTGTGCTTGGTCCATTTAGGCACTTCTGGCGTTGCCTTTGACCATGCCTCTACAGCAGAACGAATAGCATTGGACTCGACGTGCCGTAACTCTTCGTCATCGCCGTACTTGGCCAGGTCGATGCCGGTCCAACCGCCAAACAAAGCCAGGGCTCCATCTTCTGAGCCATAGTTGAGATACTCCTTGTACTTCGCATCGGCTTCCTCTTGTGTCTTGCCGATGATGGGACAAAGCATAGCCAGAAACTTGATGGAGCTTGGGTCACGCTGGTACTCGTCTTTGGCCTTTTGTCGAATTTCTGCAATGTTCTTTGCCACGACAGATGGGCTGTGCCCAGCGACAAAAATTGCCTCGGCATGTTTTGAGGCGAACGCCTTGCCGGCCTTGGACGTCCCAGCTTGCATGATGACAGGGGTTCGCTGTGGAGAAGGCTGGCAAATGTGAGGGCCAGGGACCTTGTAGTACTTGCCCTCGTGATTGATCTCTCGCACCAGGGCAGGGTCGGTATAGATAATGTTCTCACGGTCCAATTTGACCGCGTCTTCCCTCCATGAAGATTGCCTTGGCCGGTTCAGTACAAGGGAAATGCACAGTGGGCTCATGCCTTACCAGAGTTTGTACGTCACATCCACATACTCGTCGGCCATTGCGTACCGATCGTCGTGCTGCGGCTGTTCCGTATGACCAAGGTTACGAGCTGCTGAATCAAGATACCCAGTGACGATGTTCCAGCCAAGCCGACCACCAGACAGATGATCCACCGTGCTTAGACGTCGAGCAAGGTGATATGGCTGCTCGTACGTCGTGGCCACAGTAACACCAAAACCGATGCTCTTCGTGGCAGCTGCCATGGCCGGAACGACAGCCAAAGGCTCATTCACCGGCCATTGCGCGCCTGAAATGATGGCAGGGTCAGGGTTGCGCGGGCCTTTGTAGACATCGTAGGATCCCTAGTGGTGTAAGCATGTCAAAAGCAAGACTTGAACAAGCCCTTACAAGAACGTCGGCGATGAAGATGCCGTGGAAGTTTCCTTTTTCGAGCAATTTGGCCAATTCTACCCAATGAGAGATATTATTGAAGTTCCATGACCGATCCCGTGGATGACACCAGAGTCCTGGCGATTGATGTCCGCTGCAAGACTCAACGAAAGCGTTCAGAATGAGCTTTTTCTTGGTATCAGTGCCGGACGCCATCCTGATCGATTCGCTTCGTTACGTGGTATAGTGGGACGGTAAATAATCGCTTCACATTGGACTCACGGCTTCACGAAGCTGTACCACGTTAAATCATTCCCAAATGTCAACCACGTGGTGAGTGCTTGGGGTTAGCGGGTCCGATCGCGCAGGTTAAGATCTCGGTAGTTAATGAAGCCGGGATGATGTGATGCCGATCGAACGTAACGCCATCGGTACGTCGCCACACGCCATCTTCAACAACTGGTTGAAGCTGCCTTCAGCCGTGCCATTTACCCGGGGTTAAGGTTCACCATGAATTTAACACTATCAGCGCCATTGATAAGAAGGGAGCAAGCCCCCCTGGGAGGAGCGTGCGCGGAATTGGTCAATGAGTGGTCGGACAAATCGATCAAGATAGTGAAGGCGCTAAGTGCTGCATAGAACTGGGCTAAGGTAGATTATAGCTCGTGGCATCATCAAGGCTAATAATGTGCCACAACAAGATTGTTTCCGATAGGCGGAGGCCACTCGGGCCTGGCGTTGTAGAGCATAAGACTGCGAAGCGAGGTGCAGCTAAATAAGGCTTGCAGAAAGGTGCCGGAATGGAACTTCATCGAGGCACTACCTTTATACCACTGATTCTGGTGTGACAATTAATCGCATCCAACGTCCATCATGTCGCTCTTGCATAGAGCAGAAGTTGAGGCCAACAGCATTGAGCCGCCGCTTTCCCAAGCTGTTGGCTATGTCGTCGTCATTGTGATCGGTTTTCTCATCGCGTTCATCATGATGTTCCTGACGCATATCCTGAAGAAAACGGTGGGAGAAGACAACAAGACAACAGAAATGTTCACGACAGCCAATCGAAGTGTTGGCACGGGCTTGACGTCTTCTGCTGTCATCTCATCCTGGCTCTGGAGCACGGCGATGCTTGGCAGTACCCTGGTTGGGTACAATTTTGGTGTTGCTGGACCGTTCTGGTTTGCAGCCGGGTAGGCTTCTTACAGGACTTCCTGATGTTGCTTTATTAACCCGCCTTAGATGTTCTCCAATGATTGTCTTCTTTGCTCTGATCGGCATCTCATGCAAACTAAGAGTACCAGAAGCCCACACATTGCTTGAGATTGTTCGAATTCGCTATGGAACAACCGGCCACATCGTGTGGATTGTGCTGTGTCTCATCAACAACATTGTTGCCATTGCAAATATGCTACTTGGTGCCAGTGCAGCAATCACGGCCCTGTAAGTTGAGATCAAGCCTCGTCAAAAGGAATAGACTAACGAAACTAGGACCGGGATACACATCATCGCAGCTACTTTTCTCTTACCCGCTGGTGTCGTGCTATACACATTTGTGGGAGGCATTAAAGCGACCTTCTTAACTGATTATTTCCACACGTTTGTGATCACCATCATCATCTGCTTCTTCACCATTAAAACGTTTATGGTACCAGAGATTGGATCACCAGGGGGCCTCTACGATCTAATCGTGGAAGTGGGCAAGCGGCATCCAGTATCCGGCAATGAAGAGGGGTCTTTCCTGACTATGACTAGTAAAGATGTAAGTTGTCAACCCATGATGATGGATGAAGACAAGTGACTGAATACTTCATAGGCCATCTACTTTGGCATTATTCATGTGCTGGCGAATTTCGGCCTAGTTATTATGGACACTGGGTTCTTCGCCAAGGCATTTAGCGCTGCTCCTCAGGCTGTTGTTCCTGGTTACGTTGTGGGCGGGATTGCCTACTTTGCTATCCCGTGGTGTCTTGGAACATTGATGAGTTTCTCTGCCCTTGGCCTGGAGGACACTCCTCTATTTCCGACATATCCTCGTCGTATGTCACCCGTCGAAGTGTCTAATGGACTGGTGCTCCCTTACGCCGCCATCGCGATCGCGGGCAAAGGTGGCGCTGCCGCAGTCCTGCTCATCACCTTCATGGCAGTAACTTCTACCATTAGTGCACAGGTCATCTCTGTCTCGTCCATCATCAGCTTCGATATATACCGCCAATACTTTAATCGTTCGGCCACAGATCGTGACGCCATCCGCTGGAGCCACATTGGCGTGGTATTCTTCGGTCTCTTCTCTGCTGCCTTCTCCACGGCGTTATACTATGGCAGCGTTGATCTTGGCTGGACATTGTACATGCTCGGGGTTTTAACGTGCCCTGGAATCTTCCCGACCGTCTTCACAATTCTCTGGAAGAAGCAATCTAAACTTGCCGCCGTGGCCTCGCCCCTACTAGGACTTGCCACAGGTATTGCGGTCTGGCTTGGCTCGGCGTCAGCATTATATGGTGAGATTACTGTCGCTTCGACTGGCAAGTCGCTGCCGTGTATGTACGGCACTGTTGCATCGGCTCTCAGCCCGGCGCTTTACTCCGTCGTTATCTCACTCATCAAACCGGCAAACTACAAGTGGGCAGACTTTCGAAATGAACGTCTTGCCTTTGACCAAGCTGAAACTCAGCACGCTCCGATAGCGGCAAGATCACATGTGGAAAACTTGTCAAACTATGCTGCTGACAAGGCTCGCTTGAAGCACTGGGGCATGTTGGCGGCGGTATGGTCGGCTGCGACGTTTTTGGGGCACTGGGTGCTCTGGTAAGTTTCGAAACCCTTGTAATTCCTAGGCGTGCTAATTAATTGGCAGGCCACTTCCAATGTATGCGTCGCGCTATGTGTTTGGCAAAGGCTTCTTCGTTGCCTGGGTTGTTGTCTCCATCATTTGGGTGTGGGGAACAATGCTTGTTGCCGGCTTCTATCCAATAATTGATGGATGGAAGCAACTGGAACTGGTGTACCGAGGCGTGAAGAAGTCAAGCAAGACGGAAAGTGAAACGACTGGCACGCAAAGTCCCGATAGCGATGGTTCTGTCTTACAAACTCCTAAGGAAGTAGGCAATACAGGCGAAAAAGAATAGGATACAAGAACCCTTTAAGAAGGCATTCTGGCTTGTTAAACTAGGTATGTAATCGATTAGATCAAGTATTGACATCGTAAAGGGAAATACATGACAGATGTTTTTGAGGCAAGGCAAGAAACATGCGATGAGCCGCTAAGTTAAGAGGCCGGCTATAGCTGAGATGGCCAGTAATCAGTCGGACTTTTGGCATTTTCTCAAATTACATGGCCATGGATCAGCTCACAGGTCCCCATAATGGCGCCCTTGAAAGGATGGTTTGTGCTCAATACAGATGCATGTGGCTCAAAGTCTGTATCAACACAGCAAATTCGGCTTGCATATTTTTATTTGAAGCCACAATACGTACCTTTGTGCGGATGAGAGTGGATGAAGAATTATCTCAACGCTTTAAAATTTTATACAATGATTACCTGAGTAGACTCCTCTTTGCGCCATGTCCACTTCGCTGGTAGAATTGGTTGTTGTATGTTGGGGCGCAACAGAATAGAGAAGACGACTCCGGATTTGGATAAAGCGTCGTGTAGACCTGCAGGCCATCGTTTTTCGGAGCATGGTGTAAAGACCTCAAGCAGGTTTTTACCTCGCAACATGACCGATAGAGTTGCACTAGTTGCCCGTGGTTGAATGTTGCTATGCATCTTTTGGGATCTGGTATGTTCCAACTTTTATCCAAAAAGATGAATATTTGATTCGGCCTCAAATGTCATAGACAGGAAGAATGGGTTTCCGAAATGTTTCCAATTCTTGCACTGATACTTCAATGTGACTTAGGTAGGAGAATCCCAATTTGCGCGAAGCGAGTAGAAACTGGTTCGACTCATCGTCGTGCCATTTTGCTTCGATACTGTTGATCTCACTTCAACCATTTCCGTGAGGAGCATTGCTGAGCTTTGCAACAGGCCACTTATGACCGCTTTCCGGCTATGTCCTGTGCCGCCTCATACTTGCGAATTCCATTTTTTGTCTGCTCCCAGCCAAACTTGGTAGATTTGAGTCGCTTCTTCCTAGCACCAAGCCATGTTGTAAGCGTTTAGACAAGCGGCACTGCTTGGCTAGCGTTACACACAAAGGAAGTGACGAGGAGGCGAGCAGTGAGCAACGCAGATACATCGCACCAATATACGAAGAACGCGGAAGTTGAGGAACAGTTCCGATGAAATGTCGATGAGTGATCCCAGAGCATGTGAGTAAGTGCATAATTCTACTTCCTAGCTGTGTGAAAGATATCTTTAGTACAGATTACGCATCTGAGCACCCCCAAACCGAGCAGATGGCTCGGATTAATCGTCACAATCAACCTCCAAAGTGCAAAACCGGTTTCATCGCCCTCTGCATAACAAGTCAGTACTAAGCATTCATTTCACTAGCTCCACCATCAAGCTCCTTCCGGCAAGACTCCGCGGTAGTTGACGGTAGGCCGGCCCAAATGGGCAGGCCGGCAAGAGATAAAGTGGCCGGTGGGACTGCACGCTAATCCTAATGGCATGGGGTTGACGAGCATCTCCTGTTTCATCGCTAAAGCCGTTACGAGCCCAACGTGACAATTCTAATGCGACGTCTGTGATTGGTCCCTTCACTCCAACTCCATCAAATTGCCTTCCGCATTCTTGTCTCGTGGTGACGATCCTAGTGCTCCCCTAGATTAGCGCAGGCTTGGCGGTGCCTGCACTCATCCAATGCGTTCCCCCTCACAGAGCCAGGCGGAGTCCGATAGGACCGTAATTTGTCCGCCGACTTGCCCGTTTCTCGCATGCCTCCGATCGGCTCTCACCTTACGGATGCAGTTATTCCGCCGTTCACCGTAGCAAAACGCACGCGGATTACTGAACGGAAAGGATCAGTTATGCAACCTTGACAGGCCTCGGTATGACCCCAGGTCAAGAGGGTCGTGCTCGCGGTAATGCCGGGCGCCAGGCAAGGTTGTGTCGTCTAAGCGAGACCCTGCTAAGCGGCACTCCGACGTACCCCAGGTCATGGCCCGGGCGTACGGCTCATGTGGCTTGATGTTTTACAGAGATCACCGATAGAGGCTTGCCAGGGGCAATGCCTTCTTCTTAAGCTTATTAACCGGAACGTGGCCAACGTGGAAGCCTACAGCCATTTCTTTGGGCCCTTTGCTTGCGACGCTTTCGGCGCCCCTCCGAGAGGCCCCAAAGCGAGCATGGCTTGCGGATCCGTCGGTAGACATGTGCTCGCATATCCCCCAGTGCCCCCGCATTGAAGATGCCAACTTCGGCCCGCAACGGAGGCCCTCGAGGATCGACACCCCTGACATCCTTTGCGCTCTATCACCGACCTGCCAAGCCAGTCACCCCCACTGCGCTTTAAGAACGAAACCAAAGACCCAGGAGCATTTTGTGGGTGACGACGTGCCAACAAGCCATGTAAGCGATCAGTCATCTTCTCAGTTGCGTACGGGGAACGGAGGGTTGCCGCGTAATCGCTCCATATAGCATATAAGCCCGCCGTTCATTGACCATGGTTCGTCCCATTTGTCCCGCGGACACTGCGTTGTAGAATTGCGGAGGTGACACCACAGCCACTATGATGCATCGTTCGTCTCTTGTAGCTGGGGCTGCAGCTTTGGTAGCTTCAGGTGCGTAGTATCATCACTCCTATTAGGCCCATCCCCTCATTAACATTGAGTTGCAGCCTCCGCCCAGTCCACGTATTGCGACGGCCTCGGTCGATGCTTCGCCTCAGCCGCCGGTCCTGGCGGCATCACATTCGGTTTTGCCATTCCCGAGACCACAACTGCTCCATTCCAGGCCATTGTCCAGGTCACTGCACCCATTGAAGTTGGCTGGGCCGGAATCGCCTTCTCTAGTCGCATGACGAACGTCCCGCTCATTGTCACCTGGCCCAATGGAGATACCGTAAAGGCCTCGCCTCGGGTCGCCTTTTCCTACTCATTGCCTGGCGCCTACGCAGAAGCCACTCTGAGAGTCCTCGACGGTTCCACCGTCAACGAAACTCATTGGGTTTCCACCATCTTCTGCGACGGCTGTTCCTCCTGGTCGGATCTTGCCCCTAGTCCACCCAACTCCCTTGATCCGGCCGCGCCGAACCCATTCGGCCTTGCCTACTCTACGGCCCCGGTCAATGACCCCGAAGACGAGAATACCGGCTTCTCTATCCACCAGAGCGCCCAAATTGGCCTTGTCGACCTCAGCCTCGCCCAGGCCGCCGAGTTCAACGACTGGGTTGGCGAACAACCCCCCGCTCCCACATCGGTGACTCCAACAGCATCAACCACTTTTGTCACGTCAACTATCGGCTCAACACCGACCGCCTCTGCACCTGGTGGTCCGCTCCCGATCCCTACTTCCTGCGGCTTGGAGGGCCAGTTCCCCCTTGAAACCGCTGAAGGATGGTCAATTGTAAAAATCGCTGGCGACCTTAGGACGCCAAGAGGCATGGCCGTCGACAAGCTGGGCAATCTGCTCATTGTTCACGTCGGAGCTGGGCTTTCCGTACACTCATTCGACTCCAATGGCTGCATTGGAACTTCCAAGGTTCTCGTTGAGCGACCTCAGCTAACACACGGAGTTGCCCTTTCGCCTGACGGCAAGACGGTTTACATCTCCTCCGCCACGACGGTATGGCGTTACAGCTATGACTCCGCCTCGCAGACTGTGTCCGACGAAACGATTGTGGTCAGAGACATGTTCCCGGCCTCACACGTCACTCGAACATTGGTCATTCCACCCGCCACCCCGAACCTGCTGATTGTGAGTCTCGGAAGCCATACCAACCTCGACGGACCATCCGTGATCAAGGAGACTGGAAGGGCAATTGTCAAGGTGTTTGACATTTCTTCTCCTCCCAGTGCTGGGTATGATTACAACACGGAAGGTCACTATCTGGGTTACGGACTGAGGAACGATATCGCTATCGCCGTCGACAACAATAACATGTAAGGCTCGTGGACAGTTTACTAGGTGAATGACAAGCTGACGCAAGATAGGGTTTGGAGCGTTGAGAACAGCGCCGACAACTTTAACCGAACCGTTAACGGAACGTCAACAGTGATTGTCGAGGATAATCCCGCTGAGGAGCTCAACTACCGTAAGTAAAGCCAACTAATGCCATGAGAACACATCTGTATTGACAACTCTCGCAGTGGGCGACCCTTCCATTTCCAACGAGCAGTGGTACGGATACCCAACTTGCTTCACCGTCTGGGGAGGCGAGCAGTTCCCCGATGGCAACCCAGTCACCGGCTCCCAGTTCATCCCAGCCCCCAACTGCACCTGGACCGATGCGAGATGCGAGGCGGAGAGCGTCCGCCCCCGACTGGCCCTCCAGGCCCACTCCGCCCCCATCGATGCCAAGTTTGACCCTGAGGGCGAGAACTTATATGTCACTTTACACGGCTCCTGGAACCGCGACGTGCCCACCGGTTACAAGGTAGTCACCATTCCTTTCACTACCAACGCAGAGGGTGGCTACGAGCCCGTTGCGCCGCAGGACAGCAGGGACGGTTATGACGACATTGTCTGGGACACTCAGAGTGACTGCAACAGCTCCAAGTGCTTCCGTCCCAGCGGACTCGTCTGGGATTTGGACCACACCCGTCTTTTCGTCGCCAGCGACAATACCCGACAGGGTGAGCTTTACGTTCTATTCAAGACGGCGTAGAAGGAGGCGCTCAAGTGATGATATGGGCTCAGGGAGTTGGTTTCTTCAAACCTTTGTAAATATTACCAGTCGATCCGGCTTTGTACATGCCTTTTTACCTCTGCTCTGTATCAGTATTTGTGTCTGCCAATTGTCGTGACTGTGCTCCAACCAAAACACTGACTTCCCTGTACCATGAGTGGCTCCCATCACCAATGTCTTTCGTATGCGATCAGTGGCGCTTGGGGTGGCACTATTGGTGCTTTTATGATTTTAGAACTGTCAATGATTGATTTTGGAAATTGTAACTGATTGAACAGCACGCTGACCGACCGGCGGAGACGGCTGATGACAACCTTTGGCTGGACAAAGGAATTGTCGCAAAACAACCTTGAGCAACCAACACTTGGCGCCTCACAAAGACGCAAATTACCGCTTTCAGACTTGAGGATGTCACGGCGATAAGTGCGATAATGGTTTCATCGTTGAAGACTCTCAAGATGTTGACAAACAAATCTCAGAAGATAGGAAACAAAGCACTGTAGATACTAGTCTGGTCGTAGTTTTGGGTTTCTTGACCCGTCCATACGGTAAGACAGCCTGATCGGCTCCAAGAATGTCATTGTGGCTGCTAGTTTTCGATTTTATGTCGGGCCGAGCGAGTGTTGTGGCAAGAACCCGCGTGAATCTTTCCAACGAATCGATGCTAAGCGGTTTCTAGTGACAAGGTTGACGCCATGAACAACGCCGTGATCAGGTTCGTATTAGTCTGGCAACAGCCCCCTTCTTGGACTGTTTCTTAGCTCTGTTGGATGCCTCAGGCAATTGACCAGATGACTTCAATAAATCGTCATCCCCCCCTTCTACTTCCTTCCCCTCTTCTGCTCTCTTCCACCTCACAACACATGCTCATTAAGTAATTCTACCTTCAACGAATATCGCAACAACTATAATCATGTGTGGAAATGACTGCCAGTGTGGAGCCAGCTGCTCGTGCCAGGACTGCCCGAAGCATCCAAAATAAGCAACGAAGCACGATTCTACCGTGAGTCCTAAGCTCAGTCATTGTCAGCTTTCTAGCGCTAATAAAGGGCCCGTGTAGATGTGCCTGAGAGATGTATGGCAAGGAAAGGACGTTGATCAACCTAGGAGACGGCAGGGTTGAATCTCTATTTCAGTTTTGATGGGTCTCTTTGATAAACGTGATCTCATTGGCACAGTGTTCAATGAACATGAAGATGTTGGCGACAGTGTGAGCGAGCTTAATATAATTGAGAAGAAAACCATTACTGAAGAAAGCGATATTTGGTTGGGTCTATCCTGTCCGTGCACTTCAAGCATTCGGTAGCAGTGAGCCAATACGTGCCATTGTTGCCTCTCGTGACGTTCTCGATCGTGATAGTCTGAGTGCTCAATTGTTCATGTAGTCGCCCCGAGGCACAGCAGAAGCGTTCTTAATTAAGTTTTGTACGTCATATCTAGCTTCCCATACAATATCCCGGTCATTATGTAGGCCGGATAAATGTAGCTGAATCAATTGACTAGCCAGGAATGCAGCCGACACCGTTCAGCTGCAGCAAGCTCTCATCCATATTTCTGCATGACCATTGTGGGGTCTTGCCACTGGGGGTAGAGATGCTAATGTTCTCAGCTCGGATGTTATCACAAGTCTACACACAAAAGTCAGCTTCACTCTCACAGTGCCTTTTCATTCGACAATGAGGCTTACGTTGGGGGTGCTGCAGATAAGTGAACCGACAATCGGATCGTACTTCTTGGAGACTGTGCCGTAAAAATCCTTGAAGAAGACATCCGTGATGTTCATCTTGGAAGGGTACAGTGCACAGCGAGTGGCATTTCTCTCGCCATAGCATTGGTCGATCTTGATAGCGCCGTCGTTGTTGTCATTGTGGAAGCGCTCGTAGGTGACATTGCGAACATAACCAGAACCGCCACCGCCTCCAAGGCCGGGCTGGAAGTCAGTCATTGTACCAGGCCACACCTTCAGACGTGCTCCGTCGGTGGCGTTGCTCAAAGACACGTTGAAGATGTACAAGTTCTCAACGATGTCGAAAAACTCGGGGTATTGGCCGAGGGAGCCCACAGAAATGCCGTGCGAGGAATTGCATACAAGGCCTAAGCTGTTAGCTGACATGTTGGCAATAGGTGTCTCATTGACGTACCTTGAACAATGACGTTTGTGCTGTTCGGCTTGAATGATACACAATCATCGTCATGATCCAGATAAGAGTTCTGGATGACAATGTTGTCGGAGCGGTAGGTATCCCATCCATCCAGGTTCTTGGCCGGGTTCTTGCTGCTCGACCCAGCCTTGACCTGGAAGTCGGAAATGAGAATATCAGAACTATTGGCGATAAGGTTGTGCCACTGCGCATTGAATGATTAGTCGTTGCAGGAATGCAAGTATCGATGTGCTTACGTTGGGCGAGTTGAGCATCTTCAATCCCGTGATAGAACCCCCATGCATGCCGTCCGTGATGAGGAGAATAGGACGCTGAAGAGTTGCATTGGTAGCGAACCGATCATACCATTTCTGCCCCTGCCCATCAATCACGCCCACACCATTGCCATAAATGTTGATGTCGTTGCCGCCGATGACCCACATGCTAGATGAGCCCTGAAAGGGAAACTTGAATGTCCTCGTCAACCAGTAGTCGATATCGTCATGGAATCTGAGCGTGCCCGTAATAGCGATATCTACATGGTTCAGGAATCTCAGATCAAGTGGGCTTCCAATCGTATACTCCTCATCAAGGACCACAGTGCCGCCATTGTTGCACTCTTCGAAAGCAGCCAGTATTTTGGCGCTGTCATCTCTGCCCTTCGTACAGCTTGGTTTGACGAAACATGTTTTCGTTCGAGGTGTTGACGCAGGGAAAGCCTTGTAGGGTTTCAATGGGGTGGCTTCAATCTCAGGACGCTTTGGAACGAGTCTCTGCGCGTCGGCTAGGCTGCCGAGCAGCAGAGTGGACAGCAAGACAAGGTTCGAGAGAACCATGGTGATGGAAGGCTTGTCTTGAGTATCAGGTGCAACAGGTGTGTTCAAGCATATGTTGTCATCGGTGGAGTGACACCGGCTACGTTTTATAATCCCAGAATTTTTCCATCGGCCTCGAGTTCGTAGCAAAGCCGAGAGATGGAACGCCTCATTGCTTTTGATGTCGATACATTTCACATGTCCGGGGTAGCAGACTCCACCCTCCACTATTTTCGATCAATATTGCCCCAGCTTTCCACGTACATTGGATCTGACATCGGGTTTCCCCAGCAGTTCGAATCCGGTTAATGTCTAGGCATTCGGATTTTGGCTAAACTGAAGGACACCTTGCTGGAAAGGGAAGATCGAAGGTTGGAGAAAGTTGGGGTCGTTGCCTTCGTGATCCACTTTGCTATTGTCATGGCTTGATCCTGCGGACTCCATGGCTTAATGCTGGGGTTGCTCAGGATTCTTAGTAGGCGGGGCGTGGTGGTTTTGTTCCCAGCCTCGCATTTGCACTTGGTGATTGGTGGAAAGTCTTTGGCCCCTGTTGCTGTCGGCAAATTGATAAGACGAGAGGTCCTTGTTGTTGCCCACATGCACTGATCCATCCAATTGGATTGTGGAATAGAAGCTCAAAAATGGAGTAGGTACAGTAACTAGGCAATCTTGACTGTCGGTTACGGAGTAACATCCTCGCGTTGATGGAACGTTGTGAAGGCCGGATCACGATTAGACGAATTGGTTGGGCTGTTGCATTCTAAATAGTCCTTTAAAAACCAAGGATATAGTAGAGATATTCTATCCGCGCTCTTCTCATTATGCGTGATGCATCTTCTATGTGCCGTTTCACTCTTCTGTGTCATGAGGAGCTGATGCCCTAAGAATCAAAACAAATGAGCGACTGTGGCTAAGTGGAGCGCTATCCAGGAAACCATCTCAAGGTTGTTTACTTGGCCGTGGCGGGCTTTTTGGCTGGCGATGCCACTAAGACAGAGGACTCTCGAGAATACCTTGGCAGTGCGTGAAAGTTCATTTGATAGCTTCTTCACATTCCTTATCCGTCCAGGGGCTCCAATGTCACCCACACAATATTCCTGAATTGAATGCTTGAAAACTCAACTACTGTGCCTCAGATTTAACTCATGAACCGATGACCTCTCCCCTGCAATCATCATCCAGATTTTACGATGGTATTCTTAGTTTTGTCAAATGAAGACTTGTTGACCGCCTGAAATCCTAGCATAGATGCATGAAAACATTTCACGAACTGACCTCGTGTTCGCAGAAAAAGTAACTATGAAAGATCAAGATACATTTTGCTGGGAGCCAACTCATGAGATAACGTCTTGACTATCAGGGAATTGAGGATATGAATCTGGTGTTGTAGTCGTCAGCCACTATCTCTAAGCGCGTCCCTTCGATCGTAAGAAGCAAAATATAGCATGCCAACATTTTCGAGAAATATTGCGCCATGAAACTGCTCCTAGAAACACCTTAAAATTACCTATCTTCAACCATCTAGGATCTGATGTTTGCCTAATTCTATTCCATATTTTCAGAAGCAGACAGAGGTGCTTCTAAATCAAAGAAAAAAAATGCTTGACATCAGCACTGCATTGGTAATAGCGGAAAAGGGTTCTACTGAGGAGCCCTCACCGGATAAATTTCTCGGGCTTGAATTGCAGTTGACTTATCATCAGGGACCGAAACTCACCATCTCAGCTGAAAGGTCCCTTCACTTGACTTGCAACACCAAAGGCGAATGTGATTTATTCAAGTCATAACTCTGATGTGTTTGAGGCAATTTTTAGATTGAATGGCTCTGCTGAAGCTCTGTGAAAGCTACATGTCTCTCAATGGCAGAATACCTTGCAATTACAAAGTTCAGCCCCAAACACCCATCAATCAATAGTCCCTTTCATCATCTCGATTTGTCTGAAGACACTAGAGAAATATGGAATGAACACAATTAGGTCGACACTGTCAAAAATCCTACATTTTCTGTCCTTCATCTCCCGTGTACATCAAATGACTGCCTGACAGCTAGGATCGTGCATCACAACTTCTCAAGAAGTTACCTGCAGTCGCCAAAGAGGATACAGTTTTGCTTTTCTTGCTCGCTGTAGACATCACGAACTGCCGAAGATGAAACATAAACTGTTCTGCACGCATGAAGGGCTCTCAGGTTGCTCTCGTCGTAGATTCGCATCTGCTGCTGTATCAAATCCTACGGCCGCATTAAAAATGAGACGCTTTTGCTGGTCATTCGTACTTACCCTCCATTGGCCCTCCGCAGCATCTAGGGCATTCACCATCCAAAAGTCTTTGATAAACCTTGCAATTTTCTCCAGGTCGTCGCAAGGGGTGACGGCGGCTACGGAGCTAGCAGCCACCAAGGCGGCAAAAAGCTTGGTCAACTGCATTATGAGACTTGAGTGTCAATTGATTAAAGAACAATAGAACGATGAGGTTTCATCTTCGGACTGGTTCTTATATAGGCTTGTCCTTATATTTTGTTCTTAACCTCGACCCCGCGCCAACACCCCTGTCGACCTCCATCGAAACATGGGTATAGCAATCTCGCTTCCTGCTCCACGCGAAAGCAGGCTAGACTGCGACAACAACTAGACGCATTTCTTGGTGCATGACTGGGATCGTATGAAATCATCTTATTGGGCGGAGAACGAGGGGAGCTTGGCAATTGAGCATCGTGGCGTCGTGTAAAGGCTCGAAGTATTTGTCAAAACCCGATTTTTGCAGCCATGGCTATTTATTGCATTAACTGGATGTCACATGCTTGGAATTCTCCACAATTAGAGGATCAAGCACCGCACGCTGACCTCCTTGCGCAGCATGGATGACTGGTCTCGTGGTCATCCTAACAAGGGATATTGAGTTGGCAAGGTATGACGATGTAATCTGGAAGGGACTTTTGGTTGCTCGTATTGCGATCTCGTATCGTACAACCAAGGAGTTTGTGGCCGTACTGTTGCAAATGGTGTGTATCTCTCCATGTATAATCTTCCAAGAACAGCTGATGTGCCTTGCCTCAGCCTTTCAGATTCAAGTGGAAGGATACCAAAACCCCGGCCAAGGCGCTAGCAGCTACCGTTCAAACAGATCCTTTGATATCTATAATTGTGCCGTATGACGAATTATTTCTCCTAAGTTCCGTTACCCAGAGTCTTCACCTGAGCAGAGGCCGCATGCAAGTCCTAAAGGCATGGCAATAACGAATGCGCGAATGGTTGCAACTTTGGCAGCTGCTGATGAAAGTCATATACCGGCTGAAATGTAGGCATTTTGTGTTATTGGGGAGTCGGTGAATGTAGACACGACTAGAGTGTGTGGTTTTGTAGTAATACTTGTTGAGTGCGGAACGACTTTCGTCAACTCAATCAGCATTGAGCATGACTTCTAAGATGATATGAAAATTGCGGCAAGGCAAATAATTAAAACATGGAAATGAACGCCATTTGATCTTCCAAGACGTCAACAATCAACAGGAACAATGAGCGCAATCGTTTGCAAAAAAGACCCCCGATGCGGTAGCAATTTGGGTCCTTCGAGACTGGCTGAAATGTCGGCCTATCATCTATGTTGGAATAGACCTGCGCTAGGGGTCTAAATAAAGCAAAGCCAGCTAGAGACTGTAATTGTAGCTCGTTCCCCTCGTAGGCTTCCCTTGAATCAACAACAACGGAGAAGAAGGTAGACTAACGTGAGCTGTGAGGCTGTAGCCTATAAATAGCACGAATGATAATCTTAGGCTGAGTAACCATGAGGTGAGGGGTTGGAAGCCTCACAGCTGCAAAATGCCGATACGTCATTCCACTCCGGGAGCAGACACATCAGGCTGCCACTTTTTCCAACACCAACACTTTGTGGCGGGTTGACTTTTATCACTTGCGATACTGCGCTGTCCGAGTTTTGTCCTCTGAGGGTACGGTTTGCGGCCTGTCAAAGGTATGGCATCCTTAAGCCGTCCTCAAAGCCGCCAGAGTTTCCAGATCGCAATCATTTGCGCCCTCCCGCTAGAGCACGCGGCTGCTTCTCTTGCCTTTGACGAGTTTTGGGATGAGGATGCTGATACATTCGGAAAAGCTGTTGGCGACCCCAACACTTACAGAACAGGTCGCATTGGGAGTCACAATGTCGTTCTAGCAGTCCTACCAAACATGGGCAAGGTCGGCGCAGCAAGTACTGCCGCCAGCCTCCGGTCGAGCTTTACTCAGCTCAAACTGGTTGTCCTAGCGGGCATATGTGGTGGAGTCCCTAGCGGTTCGGTCGGTAGTGATGAGATTCTGCTTGGAGATGTGGTCATCAGCAAGAACATCGTTCAGTTCGATTTTGGCCGGCAATATCCTGGTGAATTTGAGATAAGGCAAAGCCACCTTGTGCAACCGCATCGAAATGTTCGCTCTTTTCTAGCCACGATTGAGGCAGATACTGAAGAACTTGGCCGAAACTGGGTCGCATCATTGGCACAAATACAGATGGCTGCGGCAAGCAGAGGCAACCGAGCTATATACACTGATCCTGGGCCTGACCAAGACAGGCTCTTCGCACCGACATATATTCACCGTCATCGTGGGGAAACCGAATGCGACTGTGACGAACATCTTGGTATTTGCAGCGTGGCCAAAATTTCATCATGCTCAGAACTGCAATGTGACATAAAACACATAGTGCCAAGGGAACGGCTCGTGGGAGATCGTTCCCATCGGGTCTATTTCGGTACTGTAGCCTCTGGCGACACAGTCATGAAGTCTGGGCAGGAGCGTGATAGAATTGCCCGCAGCCACGGGGCCATCGCCTATGAGATGGAGAGTGCCGGACTATGGGACGAGCTTCCCTCTGTCATGGTCAAAGCAGTGTGTGACTATGCAGACAGTCACAAGAACAAGAATTGGCAGCAGTACGCAGCTGCAGTGGCAGCGGCAACGGTGAAGTCCCTGTTGGCATATTACATTCGAATAGACGATCCAGTCCAACAACCCAAAACACATTGTATGTTATGCAAGCATCAAAATAACTCTGATTGATCCTAACCCCACAGGTCTTATCCCATACACAAAGAATTCAGATTATGTCTCCAGGCCTGAACTGGATCAAATCAAACAACTATTTGGCCAGACTGAACCATCAAAAGCCGTGGAGCATCGATCACGAGTTTCAATATTTGGCTTAGGTGGTACTGGGTAATAAATGCTGTCCAGAGATATCATGTTCGAGACTAATGCTTGGCAATAGGAAAACCCAAATTGCAATAGCTTATGCATATTGGCTCAAAGAATCACATCCAGAAGTGTCAATCTTTTGGGTTCACGCCAGTAGCTCGGAACGCTTCAGACAGGGTTACAATTCTATTGCTAGGACCTGCAAAGTTCCGGGATTCAATGACCCAAAGGCTGATATACTAGTCCAAGTCAAGTCTTGGTTGCAAAATCAAGCGAACGGCCATTGGTTGATGATAATCGACAATGCTGATGACGCACAGCTAGCCACTACAGCAATAACAGCTTATCTCCCTGAATGCAATCATGGGAAAATCCTGATTACGACCAGGAGTAAACAGTCAGCATTGCGGCTCACCCAAGGTCAAGCGCAATTAATTAAGGTTGCAGAAATGTCACACAATGAAGCTCACCAATTACTCCTCAAGCTACTTCATGATGATCAAGTTTCTTCCAAGGCAACTTTGGCTCTTTCATCTCGACTTGAATCCCTACCACTGGCCTTGGCACAAGCAGCAGCGTTTATTCATGAGAACTTCATCACTATTGAGGATTACATTCAGCTTTTAGATGAGAGCGACGATTCCTTGGTTGAACGTCTTACTGAACCCTTCGTAACGGTTGGTAGAGATTCCGAAACGCCCTATGCAGTGACTGCTACCTGGATTATCTCATTCCAACAAATTGAGAAACAAGACACTTTAGCTTGTGAGATTCTAGCACTGCTCTCTTTTTTCGACCGTCATGCGATTCCGAGACAGCTTGTCGAATGTTTTTACGGGAAAGTCCAGAATCAGAAAGGCATGGCTCGCTTGATAAAAGCTATGGGCACACTGAAGTCATTTTCATTCATCACAGAAGGTCCTGATCGAACTTTAGATATTCACCGGCTAGTCCAGCTAGTGATAAAGAAGTGGCTTGTGGAAAAGGGAACTGACAAAGTGATGAAAGCGGCTGTTTGCGCGCTTCTTAGTGTAGCACATTGTTATCCGATCTGCAATTACGAGACGCAGCAAGACTGCATAAAGTATCTCCCACACGCACATGCAGTGCTAAGGAGTCCAACAAATCGTCTGCAGGTTGCTATCGAAATGGAGTCTGGGCTTCGTTACCGGTTGGGGAAATACTTTCTTTTTGAGGAACGATGGAATGAGGGAGAAGAGAACTTCAATTTGGCCCTTGATTTGTGTAAACCGCTCTACAAGGTGGATCACCCACACATGAGGAAGTGTATGACGGCTTTGGCGTCGACCTATCGTAACCAGGGCCGGTACGAACATGCTCAGAATTTACAACTACGCTTGTTGAAAATCTACACAACGACGTTTGGGGAGTCCCACTCGGAAACACTGATCAACATGAGAGCTCTGGCACGTACTTATCTATCTTGGGGAAGATTAGGTGAGGCTGAGGAGATACAAACGAAGGCAATGGAGCTGTGCAAGAGAAATCTCGGAGAATCTTATCTCGACACGCTAAGTTACATGGATAACTTGGCAGTGACTTATCAGAGGCAAGGGCGTTGGGACGAAGCTGAGAAGCTACAGACACGGATTGTACAGACAAGCCAGAGAAGGCTCGGAGAGGAGCATCGCGAGACCATGACAAGTATGGCAAATCTGGCCAAAACATACAGATATCAAGGGCGATGGAGTGAAGCTGAGAAGATACAGGTCAAGCTTTTTGACTTTTACAGAGTGAAATTCGGAGAGGAACGACCAGAGACAATAACATCTATGAGAAATTTGGCAACAACTTATCTTAATCAAGGACGCTTAGCCGAGGCCGAACGACTGAGGTCTCAAGCAGTCAAGTTTTGCAAGACAAAATTTGGAGACTTCCATCTTGATACATGGTTCAGCAGGGCGGAACTGGCAACAGTATACAGGATGCAAGGACGTTTCCAAGAATCTGAAGAACTGGGGTCGCAGGTAGCGGAGTTTCTACAACAGAGGCTTGGTGCGGACCATCGCGACACATTGCTCGCTCTGGGAAATCTTGCGTCAACGTATAGGGAGCGGGGCCGCTTAGATGAGGCTGAACGGATGGGAGTGCAGGTGATGGAAGCTTTCAAGAAAACGTTTGGGGAGTCTCATCATAGCACGTTGACTTATATGTTCGATTTGGCATTGACTTATAAGGAGCAGGGCCGATCAGGGGATGCCATTGCGCTGATGCATGAGTGCGTAGCGCGAAGGAGGCGAACACTGGGGGAGAGCCATGAACATACCTTGGAATCCTTGGATATATTGAATAAGTGGCAAAAGTGTTAGTAGAACCTGACTGGCTGTTTAGTGTTGTTGTTTCTACACATTAATTTACGAGGTGAATTACGGTATTGTGGTAGCATTATTTGACAAAGCAGCGGTTCTCTCCTCTATGCCCCTGACAGGACATCAAAAACTGGTTAAAATAGCCAAGGAAAAGAAGTATATTAAGATTCTCGACCTACTGCTAAATATTAAATTAGAGGTGTCAAACATAGATGATTAGCTAGCCTCATTAATACAATGGCTATGTTCACGGAATCTACCACTAGAAGTCTACAAGTTTGACCTCCAGCAACGCTTGCTTCGGTAATTATACCTCGCGGTACCCTCTTTGAGCAATTTATGGTATTTCAGCCGCATCAGAAAGTGAAAACATTATCTGGACAAAGGATCAAACTGAGTATTCTCAACCACCAGAGCCCTGGTTAACCTTGCATTACTCGGTTCATCTCATCGAGTACAAATGGAAACACGTCTCTCCAAGCATTAGTGCCCATCCAACAATCCAAGTGTCCATAGCCCGGAACTACTCGCCTACGATATTGAATCCCCCCTCCGCAGCCAGCGGATAAACCGTGTGCTTCACAGAGCTGCTCATATGTTAACTCAGTAGCCGCAGGGGATATGACAGCATTGTCCCCTCCCACAAACAGCATAATTGGAAACCCTCGAAGTCGAGACACGTTTTCTGCGGACACGAGCTGCTCAAGCGCTGGAGCGTTGCTCATAACCTGTCTATGTTTCCCCATGCACATGAGCAACTCCATCATGGTCATATTGGCGGCACCAAAGAAGCGATCCATATGAAGATGAGTTGCTTCGTTCAGGTTCTGATGGTTCCAGCAGCGCCCGAAAAGCATTGAAATTCGATGGCAAGTCGCATTATTGCAAGTCTCATGAGTCGCGACAGGATAAAAGCGCAAAGCCTCATCCAACAATCTCTGTCCGACGGAAGCTTGCTTCGAAGCTCGGCAGTCGAACCAGGGTCCGGCGACAGCGTTGTATGTCCGATCAGGAGGTGCTGGTGAATTCATCTTGATTGAGTTCGAGCCACTCCAGATTGGATTCATAAAGACCTGGCTGCATGTGAGGCCAAGGATCCAGCAGGCTGGGATTGTACCATCTAGGAGACCGCTGGCGAGGGCGACAGACCCCAGACAATGCGCAATGGTGTAGATTTTCTTTCCATGATTCATCTTCCGAATATGCAAGAAACAAGCTGCAATGTCAAGGCGCGCATCGTAGGTAGTCCATTGCTTTTGGCATTTCCCCATCCGACCGATGCGAAGTGTAGGCACAGAAACACGATAGCCTGCACGCGTGAAGTAATTGACTGCGTTCATCGGAATCGTGGGCAAAGAGAAGATCTGGTGGTCCACAGCGCCACCGGGTATCATGAGAATATCCACACCATTGGTCGTTCTGGGCGCAGCCTCCCACGTCTTCAACTCTATGCACACCCCATCGCTTGCTTGGATAATGTGCACCTGTGTTGCTGGTGTAGGATTGAGGTAGCCCGAGCCTCCATCACTAGGATATTCCAAGCGGTTGAACGGCTTAAAGAATGACAGCAGCAAATGGCTGGCAAAGTACCACAAGAAGGCGAGAACTATCGACCACCTGTCCCAGAGGCGTTCTGACAAGGCTGTCAATGTGTACAACTCGCGGCAGAACTCAGAAGGAGTGAGACGGACCATGCCCATGGCCACTGTTCGCGTCTGCTCTATGCTCACCCAGTCCTCCCCCACGTCTTTGAAGAATGGAACACGTTCACTGATTGTGACGTACAAAGAGGTGGTTGCGTACCATAGCCGACGCGAACTGAAAGCAACTGAGCCATTAATCAGTTTGTATCCAGTGAAATGAAGACGGCGCCCGTTGACACCAGTCATATCAAAGTCGTATACGAGCCTCTGCGAGCCAGATCTTGTGTCATCTAGCTTGAAGAGGTCAAGGCGCCCATCTACAATCATAAAAGGTGACCCTTCGATGACTGGACAAACAAAAGTGCCTGCCAAGGTGCCGCTGATTTGAGACCCGTTGCCGGCATTTCGTACACCGTAGACTCCGGTTGTCACAAAAAGTCTTGCTCCATTACCGCTTAGCTTACCCTTAGCATAAGCTTGATAGCTATCGTTCTGGTTCCGGTGCGTGATGAGTATCTCTGATGTTTGACACATGAAACCATGCAATAGCTCGCTGAACTCGACTTCAGCTCGCGCAGGACACAACCATCCATGGCCTTCATCAACTGCTTGACGATGTGCCGGTAAACCGAATAAGTCGAGACGCCCGTTCTTTGCCTCGTTAATGACAAGGTTGTTTCTCTTGGCATATTTGGCAACTGCACGCTCAGCCAGAGCTGCAATCGTGGCCAGAGGATTCACACCAAGGGCAGCCGGAATAAGTGCACCATCAACCACAATCAGGCCGTGATGGGTTTCTGAGGTTTGGGACCCCACAAACACTTGGCCAAGATGGTTTGTTACTCCGCTCCGCCCGCTATTGTCTGCGGCCATACAGGCACCACTTCCAGATTGTCAGAGACCATAGGTGTGTAATAAGGTTCTTGGCTTACCCAAGAGGATGGACTGTTAATTGATGCTTGTTCGCAGCAGCAAAACGACTATGTACTAAAGTGCCGCCAACTGCATTGATGGCTGGTTCTAACGAGGTATGGAGCCTCCGAATTCGGTCACTGTAGCCAACACCGACATATTGGAATGCAGGTTCGTCATTTTCCAAATTCAGTGTTGCTTGGCTGCCTGTCACTTGATTAGAATGCCTCTGTGACATCGGAAAAGGAGAATTACTGTCATGAGACATGGCAAGAAAGACCTGTGTTGCTTGCATGGCGCCGTCTTTGGCGTACGGACCCAGCAGCCTGCTTTTCCATCTTCGAGTAATCCGTCGGATCACCTCTGGAAGCGTCTGTTCCGGTGCTTTTCCGTGCGGAGACGTCTCTAGCATGCTCTGGACGTAGGATGAGAGGGCCTGTGGGATAGCGCCCTCTTGAATGACGTATCCAGCCAAGGGATGCTGCTGGAGTGAACGTGTATCAATCATGGAATTGATTGTCGGTCCCACAGGTGTACGATCGCTACGCTGTTCTCTTCCGATAGCATTGACATCTAGGTTGGAGTTGTACCTGCGAATGATTAGTTATGAATTGATTTGTGGTGCGAGTTATTACCCAAAGGTGAGGATATCGCCATTCCCGCTCATTCCCCGACCTATGCAGTCACTCATTGCCAACCCCATGTTCTTACTTCGCAATAAAATCTCGGTGGTGCCAAGAGATCCAGCCCCAAAGAATACTGCACTCCTTGCATGAACCCACATTAAGTTCTCGTAGACGGCGTCGCGTGCCTTGCTGCGACTCGGGCCATGCCAGGCAAAGTACACGATATACCCGCCGCGGGAATCTTGCACCTTTTCAACGTAGCGAACTTCGCACTGGCAGAACATTTCTGCGCCCCAATTCCAAGCGTCTGCGAGATATGTGACCAGTGTTGTAGATTTTGACCCATCGTTTAGCCCCGTACAGTCTTGTCCGCTTGATGTTGAGGCTGACATTTCAACACCACAACTGTTTAGCCCATGTCGAAATCGAGTCGTCTGCGGCACCATGCTAAAGAATGGACCCATGCCCAAGCTATTGGCCTGGCGTTTCAACGCATCCACCTTTCGGGGTTCAGACCAGTTGCTTGGATACATTTCAGGCTCGAGCGTGGCCCTGACTTTGTCGTAGTCTATCGGTCGTAGGGCTTAGAGTTGGTCAGACGTCCCCGCAAATGAACACATCCAGTACTCACAAGGCGCAAGGCAATTTGGGTGATTTCGTATCTCTGGCGGCCAGGCATCCATCGCTAGTGTGGCGGCATCTGCCTCGAGAAACACGTTGGCATTAATCAAGCTCGTACCGCCAAGGCCTAAAAAGGGTTAGGTGATATCGAACCAATACTGTAGACTTACCATTGCCGACCAGAGCACTTTGTCCACGACCAGCTATAAAGTGGTACAGTCCCGTTGGATCTCCGCTTCGGGTAGACGCGTCAAACAACGATCTGGTCGATCGGTTCCCTGAACAATGCACTTGTTCTCTTGCTTTGGAAAATTTGACAGGATACTCACCCGGCCACATCTCTCGACCACGCTCTAGCAAGCAGATGGACTGGCCTGCCCGTGCCAGACGGGAAGCAGTTATGCTACCCCCGTAGCCTGAACCTATCACAACATAATCGTAGGAAGGACGGAGAAGCTGTATGGGTTTTGAGATGCGTGGATATGACCTCGAACCTGACCGGTCGTCGTCAGTTTTTTGCAAATCTTTCATGGTCCTTTTTTCGACTTATCGTCGCACAGGTTTTTCTCTTCAAATTGGAGTTCAAGTGATGAAAAGTTGATCCAAGCCTGAGGGTTGGGTGCACACCAAGCAGCCTCAGCCTAATTACATCGAGCCAGAGCCGACAGCTTACTTTCAGCTCGAATACTTGCACAGTCTCGACCTCTACTCTCTTGAGCTCGTTTAGCCGAGTTGGCTGCTTATCGTGTCACAAGCATACCTGGCTCCAATCGACCTCGTATAACCTCCAATCAGAGAGAATTCCACATGAGTCCTTTGCAGCAATGGCGCTACTGAGAATTAGCCCAGGGCATGGGTTTCAATAGCCTATTGACTCCTGTTTTTGGAGGTCTCAATGAGAGACGAATTCATGGCATATATTAATCATGCTCCGTATGAGGACAAATATAGTTGGCGCGTTTTCATAGTGTAATTCAAGTAGTTCACATCATCAGGATCACAACTTGTATTATTTGTTTGCTGTCTTGTTACCTCGATTTATTAGATCGTCGCACCATCAAACATCGGACCAACAACACCAACACCAACAACCCGTCTAAAATCGAGAATCTAGACTGGGGTCATAAGGCACGTGGCGATTGAGCTGAAGCCATTATTTGCCACCCTGTAATGTCTACAGGGGGGAACCCTTAATGGGGAAAGGCTCCTGACAAGAGACGCAGCGTTTGAGTATCTCTGGGCCGACTCAGCACGAACCTTCTGATTATTGACTAGCCAGGTGATTTATCTATACCCGAGTCGCTAGATGCTCTGCTCTGTTAAATTGGGCGACACACGGTTCACTCGTTTCTTTGAAGAGCCCAGGCAGGGACATCTAAGCAACTAGTCCCTGTGTCCTATTTAAACACACTTGCAAACACTGACGAGATACCATAGTGAAAAGTTCCCAATCAATCAGATCGGCACTATGGATGACCAACAAGAAGTCAACGGCATGCATGGTTTTCGATGTGGATAAGTCAAAATTATGAATAGAGCATGAGCAAATACCAGTCAAATATGATATCCAACGCACATTCCCGTCCTTACATGACGACTTTTAGCCACAAGAAACACCATCACATAGGACATCATTCCAGTTTGGTAAGCTTGTGCAATTCCCGTAAAGATCACCCTGCGTCAATTGAATATCGGAGACTAAACTTGTCAACCCTAATAGGAGGACACTTATTTTGCTACTACTATTTGAGTACTATTTATTTCATGAGATACGGATCTGCTACTCATCTTGGCATGATCCAATGATTCAGAACAAGGAGATGTATCGATAGACGATGCATTACATGGAGGCTCTGCACATCACACCTAGATGGAAAATCTGTGTAATTTAGAGCATCCAGTCCCGAAGACATCCTTTGTGCCCAGTTTCTAGATACAATATCTGATAGACTAGTAACAACAGCTCATAACATCAGTTTAGAAACCTCGTTCTCAATGTAGAATGGTACTCACCTAGCTGCGCCTAGGTCCAGGCCAGGCCCTCACGTATTCAACACCCGCCTGACACGCTCTACTAGTCATAACAGCAAGCTCTATTAGTTATGTACTTATGGCTCTAATATGTGCTGCCTAACTAGATCACCTGACTAGTGCCCTACTTCTGTAGCTTTAAATACATTTCTCAATACCTCGGCTGCTGCGAAAGATGCCTCAGTGGCAAACTTGACCCATCCCACATCATGAGCCTCCAGCTCGCTTACCCCTGATTCCGGCTTTCCTTGCAGGTTCCTCAGCCAGACGGCACGTCGGGGATGAGGCACTAGAATTCTGTCCATCCAATTCGCAGTCGGATTATTGCTCATGAGTTGAATCGCGCCAAGCATGGCAGTACGTCCACCAAATTCAAAGGTTTCGACTTTAGCATCAACCCCCTCCTCCTGTAGCCAGTCTTCTACTAGCTTCGAGCCGCCGAGGTACGAGGAGCACAACCAATGAATAGCGAGAAGAGTCACTAAACAAACGCCATCCCATCCTTTCTGTGCAGCCACAAACGTCATGGCCCCAAGTTGCACCAAATTGGCAAACCACAGAAGCTTGGCAACACGTTCAGTTGACTTTACCTCCGGAATGACAAACATGGGCTTGTTGAGAACGGTATCCACAATGCCTCGATCCCCAATATATAAATGCCACTCGGTAGCATTCTCGTGAGCCGCAACTAGCATACATGCGTCGTGATTCTCGTTGTTTCGAAGATAGCCAGAAGGGCGACGTAGGGTGACACTTTGCACCGCAATTGCTGAAATCGAGTTGCAAAGAATTGTAGCGGCGGTTCCAAAACAGCCCCAAAGTGAGAGAACTACAGCAAAGGCTATAGAAATGATGAGTCGGATTAGTCGAGCAATTCTAGACCGGTTAAGCCGAATAATCCGCTGTTTCCGCGAAGGCTTTCTCTGCCGGTAATAGAACTGGTATACTTTGAGACTTTGGTATCGCCGGATAGGTTCATCCTCTTGTGTCTTGTTGGAACTTGAGGTGCGCCCAATATGGGAAGCCGCAATTTCATGTGCCGCTTCCTCTTTGTCTTGAATAGAAATCTTTTCCAGGTTTGCAACGAGGGCGCTGCGGGATAAAGTCTCTGGCATGCGTTGAGGAGTCTTGGTGTTTCGAGCCGCTAGAAACTTGGAGATTGCCGCAATCGCTGCACCATTGGCACAAGGGAACACACTTCCCCAGTTGACATCCCATACCGTACGGCTTGAACCGCCTTTGGTGCTTGCATAATCCAGGTATTTTGACCCTCCACGCAACAGCCTGGCGAAGCCTGATAACGTTCCGAGTCTGGGGAAAATACCGACTGACAGCCTCCCCATAAGTGCTACATCTCCAGTCGTGATGTAGTCGTCACGTTGGCTGGCAAGATGGCAAACGAGAGGCAGGATCGCCGCCCATTCGGCGACGATGTTGGGGAGCGGTGGGCAAGGAAGCATTGGTTGTCCACCAATGGACCCAAACCTCGGGGCTGAATCACTGGAGAATAGTGTCATGAAGGGTAGGAGGATACTCTTTCTGCTGTGTGATGGGATGTGTAGCCTAGACTGGGGAAGAAGTAGAGGCGAGCTTGAATAATATATCAGTTGTTGACTTTGAAGTAAGCAGTAAAAGAAGAAGATTTTGCGATGGTGTTTTAGGAGCGAGACAGCAGCGATTCGGGTGTTTATAGCCCAGAAATTGAAGGCCAACCAACTGCATAGCGGTTTTTACAAGGGCCAGGCGGCTCTCCATCAGGCAGATTTCTTGTCGTGGCTGTACGGATGTCTGCAGGGGTGATGAGGGGTAGGCTTCAGCCAATAACAGGATCGAGTCACGAAGCCCTGTGTTCCTGTGATCTAGCTTCTCAATCAAGGAGAAATGGAGCTACTAAACACAGCCGGCCTGCTTCATCCTCTTACAACTTCCAATCTGTTGTTACGAACCAACAACTTCACTTGCATCGAAGGTGCCATAAGGCGCTTTCAAAGCCCACGGGGTGCTGAAGCCAAGCCACCACCTGAACGACCAGCAGGATTATTCCGACATGCGGCTACTGAGAACAGAAGTGTACGAGCTTGTTGAGGCGAAGGACATTCCCGACCCTTTCCCTGAATACGCTATCCTCTCTCACACATGGATATCTCCAAAGGATGAAATAACCTACCAGGACATGAAGACGAGGAAGGGAGACATCGAGAACGATGTGTTCAAGCAGAAGGGCTGGGACAAGGTTCAGAGATACTGCGACCGAGCAGCAAAAGATGGGTGGAAATGGGCATGGATGGACACCTGCTGTATCGACAAGACCAGCCCTGCCGACACTCAAGAAGCCATCAATGCTATGTTTAGATGGTATCAGAACGCTGGTATTTGCTATGTTTACCTTGGGGACGTAGATGTCCGAAAGACTGTCGCACATGGCAATTTCGCAGATCCGACAGGCCTCGGGCACTGGGATCTCGATGAGATCACCGGCAAAAACAATGTTGGCAACCCCAATAGCTTTCTTCACAAGGCTCTCAACCCCTACTTTATCAATGCAAAGTGGTTCAGCCGGGGATGGACTTTACAGGAACTCCTCGCACCCCATTACCTAGTATTTGTTGATCGAGAGTGGCGCCGAATTGGCACACGCGAGAATTGGGCCTCAGAGATCAAAGAAGCCAGTAGAGTAGAGGCACGCTACTTAACAGGATTCAATCCGACAGATCTCAAAGCCTGCTCTATTGCTATGAGACTTTCATGGGCTTCCCGTCGTGAAACAACTCTTGAAGAGGATGAGACGTACTCCTTGTTGGGTCTCTTCGGGATAAGCTTACCACTTATTTACGGCGAAGGACGATGGAGAGCTTTCAATCGGCTACAGCGCGAGCTGATCACCCATTACAATGACGATTCTATGTTTGCCTGGAAGGTAGATCGAAATGCGTCAAGCGAGCGCTTATCGCAGGCTCAGTCTGGAGGTACGGCGTGCTTGGCTCTATTTTGATAAGCTTGGTGCCAATGAACTGACACCGATAGATTCCGAAAGCCAGATCTTAGGATGTGGAATTCTCGCCCCGTCAATTCGAGAATTTTGGGATTCTTCCGATATTAGGGCCTTTGGCCTCTACGGCTGTAAATTCTCTATGACGAACCGTGGCTTAGAAATCAACGCCAAGCGTTGGAGACGAAGAGATGATCCATCTTTATGCCACATCCGCCTGAATTGTGGTATCAAAAATGGAAGAAGTATTGTACTTTATCTCAATCATGTGGGTGATTCTTATGAGAGAATTTCCATTAACAAGTTAGACGATACGGGCATGATCAGGGCCAATGAATGGGAAGAAGAGCCGACCCGAGAGCCAACACTCATTCGAGCCAGCAACTACTCGGGCCTATCAGCCCATTCTTCAATATTTGTGCTTGAACTTTCTAGCCTAATCAAGACTGGGAAAGCATACTGCGTGGACTTTGGCACCTCTGACTTCGGCGCCTCAATGCAACCCCTGGGTGATAATATGTTCAGTCACAGATTGGCTGACAATGAACTGTTCCTCGAAACAAACCGGCTGACTTTCATAAATGTTGAGCTTCAGCACGAAAGAATCACATTTGAGTATGATATAGCCATCAATCTCACTTCTACCGGTTTTCCTTCTGCCGGTATTTTCAAGAGAAGTGAGCCAGGCTGGGAGAGATTGGGCGACCCAATGGGCGAGGCCCTACAAACTTACGAGGCCTTAGCAGAACATCTACACTATTCAGAGCAAAACAAGCAGATATTCCCCACGATTGCTGTTGAGGAAACGCAAGCTTTCGTACTTGGAGTCCATCTACTCCCCCGGCCACGAAGACCGCCTGAACAGTTACCGCGGGAGGCGAAGATGATGGCACTCCGAGAGTACTTACTCAAAGTTTCTGTGGATATCAATAGTGAGGATTGCCAAGAACAAGGCAATAGGAAGAGAAGACGTAACCTTTAAACTCCCTATTGGTATCCCAGGAATTGGTTTCAGAGTAGAGTATTGATGTTCAGTAGCTATTCTCATTCATAACGAATCTTGACGCTTTTAGTCCTCATTCTGGACGGAATTTGACTGCTCTTGTGCCTGCTCCGCTTGCTGTTCCGCTTGCTGTTCGTATTCCTTTTCCCAAGCCCGAATACAAACCTTCCCCTTCCCCTTTACGTGATGTTGTTTTAGCGAGTCGGCGCGAGCAAACGCTTTTCCGCAGCCCCAACTCTCACCACTTCTCAAATAGCCACCACAGACATGCGCTCTCTCTCCTGTATGTTTCTTTTCATGTCGCCCAAGGTCGGACGATCGAGCAAATGTCTTGCCACAAAAGTCGCAACGAAATAAATGCCCTGATACATGTGTTCGAAGATGTGAGGTCAAATTGTATTTCTTGGTGAATTTCTTCGAGCAATATTCACACACGAACTCTGTTTGCCGAGAACGCTTCTGTCGACGAGTGTATTGCAGCTCGGGTTCAGATTCCAACTCTGGCTCGGGCGCAAGTTGCTCCGCCTCATCCGGGAATGGTAAAGGCACATTCCCAAAGGGGTCTTGTATTAACAGGGTCTGTGTCTGTGTGGTAGGATAGCTGCTCTGGATGCTCTGCGCCACATCCTGGTCCGTCGGAAACTCCAGGTCTTCTTCTTGATCAACATGTTTGAAATGTGTCTCTTTCATATGCTTCTCACGGTCAGCTTCTGAGGCGAAACCCCAGCTGAAACCAGTACAGCCTTCCATTGGGCAACGGAACGGTCGATCGTGTTTAGCAATATGCTTGTCTCGATCGACAGCAGAAGAAAACCCTGATGTGAAGAACCGACAGCTGAACCTGGGGCATTTGAAGAGATTCGTCCCATACCTCTGCACTATTCTTGCCTGGAAAGTTTCGTCGGTTGACATGGTTATTGTGTTCTCTAGGGCGTTTCTAGCTTCGGCAACCTTGTCAACAAGATCCAAGGCGATCTCGTCTTTTTTCATCTTCCCAAATAATTTCAGTTGCTTAATTGACGAAGCAACAATAATTTCAAGCTTATCAAAGAACTCTGCGTCCTTGAAAGCCTGTAGTCTATCGCTATGGCGCTTAGCTAGCGTCAAATTGGCTGCGGGAGAAATCCAGTGATGTTGGATAAAAATCCCTAGGGACTCGGTAATGTCATTCATCAACTTTTCGTTGCCGTCAATTGGTGAAGCCGCTCCAGCGTCCAAATGCCGGTACCAGTTTAAAACCGCGTAGTCCATGAAACCGTAATCCCCGTTTAATACTCTGCTCTCTGTAGCAACGTCTGTAAAAGCAGGGAGATTCAAGTAATCTATGCAGAGGCATGCCAGTTTGAGCTCGGTGGTGGTCGGAATGACATGGCCCTTCTCTATCAGGAAACTTAAGTTCGAAGGCAGTTAGCGTTTGTCATGTCTGGTAGCAGTTTTGTAGAGGCGAGTGTCGCATTGACTCACAGTTTGGCAGTGGAGTGGACAAATTGCACAGTGCCATCCAACCGGTGTTCCACCAGAGATGCGCAGATATCCTTCAAGGACTTGCCAAACTTTTGGCGTTGGAATGAAACAGCTCGCTCGGTCAGGTCAATTGATTTCATAACCTGTATTTCGTGCCACTTGAGTTCTCTCTTGGCGCAGACAAGCCACCCTAGCAACATCAAAGTGTCCTCTTTTGCTGCTTCTGCAGTTTGTTGAAAGATTCTTACCATGATACGATCGTAACTATTGATTCATTAGCAAGGCAAATTGATGGAGATTGGTGAACGCACGCGTCATTTATCTCTCTAGGAAAAACATTAGGCTGAAGTTCATCTCTTAATCGCCCGATCGATGTGTGACCCAGAAGGTTGATCCATACGAGTTTTGCAAGCAAAAACAAGCCTAAAGGGTCTGTCAGAAGCCTTCAATAATCATCAAACCTGGGATCAGTGCGATTCTAACCTTCCGCCGCACCGGCCACCTTGCTTGCAATCTCACTCGCCTCTTCATCGGTCATGTCGAGGGACCTCTTCAACTTTCTGGCCTCGATTCGACTGTACTCTTTTATGTCCGCATCAGTATCCTCTGTCCTGATTTTAATACAGGCAATCCCTGCAAAGTCTTTACGAGCAGCTCCATCATCTTGGCTGACGAAGAGACAGCGTAGTCTATCTGAATCATTCGGAGGTAGATCTTCTATCAGGTTTTTGAAGCGCTGCGCGATGGATTTTCGCTCCTCTCGTGGGCACTCGTCCAAACCATCAAGAATGATGTATGTAGTCTTGGAATTATCTAGCGCCTGAGAAAGAAGCTCATCCGTTAAATCTGGCGTAGTGAGCACTATCTCGCCACTGAGACAACATTTTTGATAGAACATTGGCAATAAGCTTCTATCTTGCTTCAGTAATTGTATGAGCAGACTCCTGGCAAGGGCCATGAAGTTGTTACGCTCTGGATTGCCATGCTTGAAATAGAAGTATAGCACCGTTGGAGCCGGAGCAAGCTTTTGGGCTGCTTCCACAACCATTGAAGCGAGAATAGTTTTTCCTGGTTCTATGTTAGAGTCGCGGAAAAGGGAAAGTTTCTGGTTCAAGCAAATACCAGCTCCAGGAATTCCATTGAGCCAAAGTAGTGGCGGTATGGTAGGATACTGCGGGTCAAACCACTCCTTGAAGAGTGTATTGTCCAGAAGCCATTGTCCAGTGCCTGGATATTCAGTTCGGGCCTTCAAGAATTCGTCTTGGTCGACAGCTACGTTCGTTGCTCTTATCCAATTGGTCACGATCTGCAAGCGGCGCAGGTCTTCCTCTTCGAATTCATCATCTTCACGCTGTTGCGTATCGTGGAAGTCTTGTTCTACGACTTCGATTTGTACAGTGCTTGCATGAATCTCGATGAGGCTTCTTTGCCGAGCGATATTGGAAGTAATGTTAGAGATGCGAGACTGGTATGTACTCCACGTTTCGGTGAATAACATTTCCCATCCTGTAAATGAAGTAAGCCAACCATAAGTGAACACTTGGGGAACCCAGACTGACGGGGCTGTTGAAAGCAGCGTAGGAGAATACTCTGGAGCTTCAGTAGTTCCTGGTAAATGAGCACTAAAACCCGGAGCAAATAGGGCTTGGAACCGAAAATGTCTTGGTAGTGCATGAACTTAGGCAGACTTTCCCCAATACTCTCATATACATTCAGGAGTTCATTGAAAGCCTTCGTCTCTGAACATGCTACCTAAAATCTGAAATAAGCCTTTGCACAATTACTCGAGTGGTGGGATGTATGAAGATTATCTTGCCTGCAATAAGAGCTTGAGAGGTCCCTGTCAAGAACTAAGCTGTTGTCACAAATATTGATGTCCCTGTCTGCAATACGCACCCAAATAAAAGAAAACAGATCACTGTTGCTGTCAAATGACCTAACTACAACGGCGAAATGCTTAGTTGCGCCAAGAAACGACTCCAGGCGGTTCAAGCCTTGCAGTCGCCGGCTGAAGTGCCTCTCAGCCTGCAATTCACCAATTGTCTGCTCCAAATCTTCGTACGTTGTTCGTTTGAAGTCGTCAGCGTTCGGTCTGGGCAAGCTAGCTTTGAAACCCCCAAGGGCTTTGCCAAATGAACTTTGCGGACCATCCGCCATGGCAACATTGCTTCGGGCGTTGGGCAGTGGCTTTCGCCGGAAGAGTAGAATTCAAGGTAGAGTGAAGGTCTCCAGCCTCATGGTGGGGAGGATGCGTTCACTTCCCGTGTCTCGAGTTCGAGGCTCAGCCTCGGCCACAAATGTGAGGGGTGCGCCTGAATACTCCGCCTGGCACAGAGCCTCCTCGGCGTAGTCATGTAATGTAACTTGCACAGCCGAAAGCCTTGGAGTCAGCCCCCGCAAGGCTTGGCTTACTGGGGTATGATTTGCTGATGAACACGGATAACTGCATATGTTGTCGGATAGGTTTTATCTGTGCTACAGCGACCGCATCAATTGACCCTATCTATTTATTTATTGTTCCGTCCCATGAGCTAGCTGAGTATCTTATTTCCCTTAATCTGAGCTGCACAATCAATGATATATGTACTTATGCAAATGGCTCAACTGTGATATTAGAGGCACATTGGTCATAGATTTTGCGTGATCAGTGAGGTGTTTAGCTCGAGGGCCTCGACGGCTTTCAACGATTCGATCGATAAAGTGTGAAGCCGCCTTCAACATGATGGACTGGGTTGATGGACATACACACGCAACATCTGGAGCACCAGTACCTGATTTGAAGCGCCCGTTTCCATTTGATGATGACAGTTACCATTACCCAGCTACCAACGGAAATCCGGATCCGAATGCTGTCCATTCCGACGAACCATGGTATCAAGAAATTACCCAAAGGCTTTGCCTTTTGGGCAGCGTAAACTATATCTCTCCTCCTCCAAATCACGTTAATGGCTGATTATTTGCCTTAGATCATAGACGTGCAGGCACAGCCATGTAATGCGATCGGACTGAGTATTGTGTGGGATGAAGCCATTGATCCGTATTTCAACATCGTGCAAGAAGGAGACTATTTCGCCTTGGAGCTTTGGAATGTCAAGTTTGGACGTTTGAGTAAAGGCATCTGCAAATACCTACAGACGCTCGCCGCTCACAAACAAGTCTCCATTCTGGGTTATACGTCTGGCAGAATTTGGATGACAGCGATTCACTCCTGGCTTCAGCATTCTCCAACACTCCTATCTATGGAAATCAATGTATATGCCACTCGGGAAAATGCTAAAGAGGTCGGCACTATCCTAGCCCAGATGGGCGTTTTTCTCCAATGGCCTCGGTATGGTAGAGAAGGCTTTGAGTACTACAACCCACATTTCCTCCGGATAGATGGGTTTTCTGATTGTGTGCCAACCGAGACGTTCGCAATGACAAAACAAAAAACTGTTGAGATACCCGATAATGTGGACAGGGTAAGCCAAGGCAACGATTCGGAAATAGTTGACTCCATCCTCGACTCACTGTCTCATCATGTCCAACTTCAGGATGTGTCTGCAATCCCTGATGTGAAAAGCACACTCCTAGAGTAGGGGGAAATCTGATCAATCATCTGAAAGACGCATACTGACTGAACTGTTCGCCCTAGCCACCAGAAAGAAGCGGTCGACTTCGTTTTGAGGAGAGAAACAGGTCAAACACTATCCGAACGGAGCCTGTGGAAGTACAACAACGAGGATAATACTGAGCCATTGTGAGTGTCGAGACTTGGTCTTCTACTCTTTCGATGAGCTTTCGCTAATTTGCAACTCCTGCAGCTACCAGCATGTGTTTACCGGGGCGAAGCGGCCAGAGCAAGTTGAAGTTAGGGGCGGCATTATTGCGGATGAAATGGGTCTCGGGAAGACCCTAGTCATGTTGTCCACGGTGGCTGCTTCACTTGATCGCGCAAATGATTTCGTTGCCGCCGAGAACCAACTGCGCGCGACTCAGCCCCTCAGAAAAGCTCCATCCCGGGCCACTCTTATAATTGTACCATCTCCATGTGAGTTATGACGATGGGCACAGGCATGTGGCATCAGCTCATCAAGTAGTAGTGTTGATTGACAACTGGAGGGACGAGATACGCAAGTACGGGCAGCTTGAAGCAAGACGGGGTCAAAACGATGGCTAACAATGAAATTACCAGGCATGCCAATCCCGGGGCACTTGCCTCCCACAAGCATCTCGGCTCTTCCAGACATGACGATGATGAACTCCCTCTGCTTTATGAGAAACTAATCGTCTTTACAACATATTCAACGCTAGCGAGGGAGTTCCGAAAAAGAATCACTAGTTTGTCGAAAATCAATTGGTTCAGAATCATTTTAGATGAAGGTAAGATTATATAAATCATGACTTTACGAGAGGTTTCTTCGCTCTAACTCCTGCTCGAAGCCCATGATATTCGAAATCGCTCAACCCAGCAATTCCAAGCAGTCTCCAACATCTCAGCGCAGCATCGCTGGTGCCTAACTGGCACTCCTATTCAGAACAGCCTTGATGACCTAGGAGCATTGATTTCTTTTCTTAAGATGCCACTTTTGGAGAAGCCTCAGACGTTTCGCAAGTTCATTACAAATCCCATCTCTTCGCATTCGAAGAATCGATTTCAGAATCTTCAGACGCTGCTCCAATCCGTGTGTCTGCGGAGAACACGCGATCTTTTGGACCTACCGGAGCCAATAACGCATTATCGAAGAGTTGCTTTGAGTCTATCGGAGCAAGCCGAGTACAATGACCTCCTTCGACAATGCAAAAGAGATATTGATATGGCGGTAAGTGGGCACAGGAAGAGCAAGTTGAAGTCGGCAGTACTCGAATCGCTCCTCAAGATGCGGCTGTTTTGCAACAACGGCCGCGCAGAAGCTATCCTGCGACCGGGGCCCAATGGACTCCCAGAGGATCTTGATGAGGCATGGGCTTATCTTCAACAACACGGGCAGAATATTTGCGCCTTTTGTTCTGGAACCATCTACTCGATTAGTGAAGCAGCAGAAACGGATGGTGGAAAGTTTTTAACATCCTGCCATCATTTAGTGTGTCACAGTTGCTCGTATCAGAAACGCGCCAAAAAGAAAGATTGTCCATCATGTGCTTCGGCGGATGAGTCAACGTCCTTAAGTATAATGCCACCAACCAAGATGCTGCTTGCACCTGGGGATGACGAAGCCATTCGCACCACCAACCAGCGCCAGTATCCATCCAAGCTGCTACAACTTCTTGCTGACATCAGTAAAGAACCTCACCATAAAAGGTAAGTGTGCCGAGCTATTTCAATGAATGCCTAGAGCTGATGATATCTGCATTATTAGCATCGTGTTTTCTTGCTGGAAAAAGACGCTAGATATCGTCAGCAAACTCCTGACTGCTAACGGACTAGGACACTACGTTATTGATGGTTCACTTCCTAATTCCGAAAGAGTTGAGATCTTGAACAATTTTCGTGCTCCCACGGGCGCAAATATTCTGCTCATGACTCTCGGAACGGGCGCCGTCGGGTAAGCATCACTGTGGACGGCTCATACACCTATTGGCTCATTGACAAAACACCAACAGGTTGAACCTTGCTGTCGCATCCCGGGTGTACCTCTTAGAACCACAGTGGAACCCGTCCATCGAAGCCCAAGCGATCGGCAGGGCGCTTCGACTTGGCCAAACGGATCATGTCGTCATTCTCCGTTACATCATGAAGGGCACTGTTGAAGAGGTTTGGATTTAGCCACCTTTCCGTACAGAGACAAGCTGCTGATGGGTCTCAGAGCAATGTTTTAAACCGTCAAAAAAGAAAACTCGAGCTGGCAGGCGGCGGGTTCAGCAAAGAAAAAGACTTGACATCTGACAGATTCCAGGCATTATTGGTAAGACGGCGTCAACTGAGACATTTCCTTGGTTGTACTAACCTTGAGTAGGATGTTTTTGGTGTTGATGATGAATCGGGTTCATAAAAACCAACGTTGTGATCCTGTTCTGATACGGCAAGACATGGAAATGGCCGCGCTCGGCAGCTAGGATTTTATAAAAGTACACGTCTAATAGCTACCAAGGTAAAACGCTCCTTGACTGTCTGTCCTACGGTTGATCAATGGGTCTTGTAAATATTTGCTGGGCTTTGGGTGTAAGGAACTCCTCGAGAGCCATGGTTCAACGCCGTGAAAGCTTCAACAGGTGTACGAGCCACGATTCTCCAAACCCTGGCTCAGCGATATCACTCAGTGAATCCTTAGGAGCGACAAGCTGTGGAGAAACCCGTGTTGATTTGACTTTGGAAACCTCACCTGACGAAAACCATGGCAACAGCTAAGTTAGAGGCCTAACACGCATCGTCAACAGGTTCTGGGTGGGTGCAAGGAAAAGATCTCAAAGCCAGGTCAAACCATTTCTGGAGCTTCAGCATACCGTAGTTATGAGATTACCTGAAGAATCATTCTCGTCTTGGCGGATTGAGAGTGGGAAGGGAACAACAGCCTTCATCCCAGCAAAATTACGGCTCAGCAATCCTCAACCAATGATAGTGGTGCACCGTTCCGTCTCTCAAAAGAGAGCCTCCATGAGCTCGAAAAGCTGCGGGTGAAAAGGGAGTAGCCAACCTCATTGGCCCCTGGGAAAGAGGGGTCTATCACCGCCACAATTACCTCCTGTAATGGGCGCTTATGCGGTGACATGTGAGCCAATCATAGCTTCTCAAGGGAAAGCCACCTGAGACGTGGCTGATTGAATATAGACCGAGAAATGATTGCCCCGTCCAGTCCTTATAGCAGCTCTGCATAACGTTCCCTAAGAAAGAAGGTGAGGGGCATAAGGGCGCGAAGAGACATGTCAGTCATACTAAAGTAGGCGGGAGCTGAAAGTCATGCACCACTCAGAAAGACCAATCATAAGACTTGTAGTGAAATAAGGCTCAGCAAAGGTCCAACCCGACCGCCCCCAAGACTCTAAGATACAGAAGAAGAATTGGAAAAGTTACGGCAGAACGACTAATCGTCAACTTGATTGGCTAGATTCTCCACTCGTGAAGCACTGCCCCAGAAAATATGGCTCAGCAGGTAATGCACTGCCTACCTGGGGCAATGTCTGATCTTCTGAAAATTGAGGAAGGAAATCCAGTTTTCGGCTTGATTGGCTAGACTGTCAGGTCTTGGAAGACTCAAAAGCTATGGCTTAGCTAGTGTGATCTCAAGGCGGAGCATTGAGTCCTTGAAAATGGCGAAAACGGCCGCCGCACGACTGATCATCGGTTTGATTGGCTAGACTGTTGGATCCTGGAGCACTACTATGGAGGCGGTAGCTCTGTAGATGCTGGCGACGCCAGAATACTGACCCCATCTGTGAAGCGGTAGATTTTATTTACATTGATTGACTCAAGCGGTGTAGTTATCCCCACAGCTCTTAGAGCCTGGCCTAAGGAGGAATCCTTTCGTCGCTGGCTTGATTGGGTGATCATGTTTCTCACTCAATTCTTGAAGCTCTGCATCAAAAACTAGGGCTCAGCACAGGGTGGCCCCTGACCATCGTAGTGTGGCTATCTTACTGAAAAAATGCGGGTGAATGACCTGGCGTCATACTAGTTGGCTGGCTCGGCAGATTATGGATACTCAATTAAACTACTATTTGCATTATGGCTTAGCATGTGTGTGAGCATGGGAAGGAGGTAAGCAATTTCTTGTTGAAGAATTGCTAGAGAACGATCGGTTGTTGGTGCAATTGGCTCGACTGGTAGGTTATGGGGCCCTGCCAAGACCACTTTTTGAATTATGGCTTAGCATTATGGGTGAGGGGGGAGATAAAAATTGCTAAAAATTGCGGGAGGAGGACCTAAAATTGGTTAGGTTGGCTAACCTAATAGATTATGGAGACTTATGAACCACTCTATGATTTATGGCTCAGCAAAAAATGCTGGACTCCTCGATCTGACCGCGTTTCTTTCTGAAAATTGGGGGAGGAAGATGTTTCTTCGGCGCGATTGGCTGGACCGACGGATCATGGGGACTAGCCAAGACCACTTCTTGAAATACGGCTCAGCAATGGAGAACGGTGCCACAAAGAGGCACTTTCTTTCTGAAGAATTGCAGAAGAAAATCCTATCACCAATTTGATTGGCTAACTCGGCAGGTCATGGAGACTTGCTTTGCTACGGCGATACGCCACAGCACACCCAAAAACACCAAGGCTTCTGAACAACAATCTTGTGGCAGCAGAAAAGTAGATGTTACGACGTGTAAAGATAGACGATTAAATCTATCTAAGATCGCAAGAAGAAGAAGAATAACAAGAAGAAGAGCATGAAAGCTGCATTCACAACAAGAATGATATCCATTAGGCGGGCAACTTGGCCCTGAAAATTGAAAAAAAAGTCCATATTCGTACTATCTACCTTAGGTTTGACTGCGTCGATAACTTTAGGGTCTAGGGTAGGCAAAGTGGGAGCATTTTTTGCCCTCAACACATTGTCAACACCGCTTCTTGAAGTACGGCCTAGCAGCGGGCTCACATCGACACAAACTTCTTTCTCAAAATTGATTGCGGGAGAAAGACGCCTTTTTTGGCGTAGTTTGGCCGAGCCCAGCAGTCCCTCGCACCTCTCGGCCTATCTCAGAAGATGCGGTACTTTTTTTTGACAATCTAGCTCTCGGCCAGGACGATTTCAATGCACCACTATGCTGTGACGACTCAGCGAAAGCCGAAACTTCGATCTATTGTCATGCCTGTATTCCAGTGGGAGAAAGAGTAGCTCCCAGCCTTTACTGTTCAGCCTTTAGGTTTGGAAGTGCAAATAGCCTTCAATGGTGTCGGTAAGTATAGAAGATCACTGCGCAGGACTTTTGCGTTACAAAGCTAGTCTGTAGAACTGGGAAAGAATCTGTGTTTGATCTAGTAGCAAAACACAGATAGGAGAGCCCATGATGTTGCCAGCTGAACAGTCTTATGGAATCTCTGTCGTGCTTTGTGAGTGAGCGATGACCTATCTCCAGACATTCCGATATGCAAAATTCTCCGATTGATCAATGGCAGGCCCCTAAGTGTAGCAACGTCTTTCAAGCTTGGGTTTGTTTGCTCATGAATTGGATGATGACGTAGTATGGTCGTGCTAAGCGCATCCGTGATGTAAGAGATAGTTGCGAACAAATACTTCATTTAGATCGCAGTGCACATGTTACAATGCACTTACGAGGCAATAGATGCTACTTGATTGGTGTGCAACAAGGAGAGCTATTTACTAAGCGAGCTTATAGCTGATAGAATTACCAGGTAATGGGAATTGGGTAAGCTTAGTTGCACGGATGGAGGTTGTCACCTGGAATTGCTCTGCGCCTAATGTTTATCCCGCGATGTAAGAGTCACGGTTAAAAATTACGCCGACATCGCCAATTGCCTGGTTGAGCCCACCAACTGGCCAAGAAAACAAACCGCGGCTTGCCTGCGGCACAATATGACTCTGTTCGTCTCATCCCATAATGAGGCCGTTCAGCCAGATCCCACATCGAGGGCTTTCCTGGTCTGGGGCCCCGCGGTCTTCGCGTTTTAAGCCCACAATGTGTCCACTTGGTCAGATATTCCCTTGTCATCTGAGCCATCCTCTATTTGACTCGGCCTACAGTCTGGCTCGCCTCAGCACTGCCATGAAATGGTATTGAGCGGCTGCTTTGTCCCGACTGAGGGCCAGCCAAGCTCGCAGGTCGAAGGGCTGGCATGTAACATCAATCTTAGTCGTAGAAGAAGTATAAAGCAGGTTGCTTTCCCTTCCTTGCAAAAGCTCTACTTTCTGAGAACTAGCACATGGTTGACAGAATTAAGCTTCGGACAGATTCTTCAATTGCTATCCTCTTACTCTCAAACAGACAGACATGGCCACCACAATTGGAAAGCCAGAAGTCATGCACGTTGACGATGTCAGCATCAAGAGGGGCGGTGGTGTGCTTGGCAAAGTTTCGGCCCAGCATGAGAAGCTGGATTATTCCGGTGCCCACGAGAAAACAGATCCAAAGGAGATTGCCCTTGTCAAGAAACTAGATAGATGGATAATGGTAAGTTGGATCTTCAAACAAAAATTTCAGCATACACAGAACGTCTAACAATGAGAATGAAGCCTATGCTATGGAGCATGTTTTGGCTCAACTACCTCGATCGGAATGCTATAGCGCTTGCCAGGCTGAACAACCTCGAGAAAGATCCCAACTTGAGCAGCACGGGGTAAGTCAACGCACAAAGGAACAAGCGGAACACCTGCTAAAGCTACTAAAGAGTATCAGACATGTGTAAGCATTCTTTTTGTGGGCTACATTATGGGCCAGATCCCGTCCAACATGTTTTTGACAAGGACACGACCAAGCCGATATCTCGTGGGCCATCCAATCCTCTCTTCTCGGGCGGAAACTGAGGAGTCTGTGCTGGGGACTAATCTGGCGTAGGGCACAGTAATGATGGTATGGGCAGTCGTGAGCGCCTTCACTGCTCTATGCAAAGACTTCATTGGTCTCCTCCTCGCGCGATTCTTCCTCGTCCTAACCGAAGCACCATACTATCCTGATGCCATATACATTCTCTCAATATTTTACCCGAAAGGAGATTGCAACCCATATTGCTATCCTGTACACTGGCAATATTCTGGCAACTGCCTTCGCAGGCCTAATTGCAGCTGGTGTCTTCCACGGCATGGACGGCACACTCGGCCTGGCCGACTGGAAATGGCTCTTCATCCTCCAAGGATCAGTGAATTTTGTTGTTGCTATTGTTGGGTTCTTCTTGTTGCCGGACTTTCCGCTTACCACCAAGTGGCTTACCGAAGAAGAGCGCCAATTGGCCCACAGCCGCATAGAACAAGATACTGTGGGCAACAACGGGGAGACGAGCACTTGGCAAGGGTTCAAGCAAGCTTCAAAAGATCCCTTAGTATGGGTTTTCGCCGCGATGGCGCATGTGCACCTTGCGGCCAATGGCTTCAAGAACTTTGTGAGTGAAGCATGCATGCAGATTTCATTGGCTGCATCTACTGACACTGCACAGTTCCCTACGGTTGTAGAGACACTTGGTTTAGGCCAAACCGTCACACTCGTCTTGACCTGTCCACCATATTTGATCGCTGGAGTCGCCACAGTTCTCGTATCCTGGTCATCGGGCAGGTTCAATGAGCGTACCTGGCACATTACTGCCTCCAAAGCAGTCGCTACGATTGGGTTTGTCGCCGCTGCTTGCACCCTGAACTTGGCCGGACGCTACATTAGCATGGCCATCTTCACTGTTGGAACTTACGGTGTAAACAGCTTGATACTCGGGTGGTGTGGCAGTGTTTGCGGGCAGACCAAAGAGAAGAAGGCTGTTTCAATCAGTATTGTCACAACCATCATGAACATCAGCTTTATCTGGACCCCACATCTTTGGCCAGAGAGCGACGAGCCTCGTTACGCCATTGCAATGGGCAGCAGCGCTGGATTTAGCATCGCCACTGCCCTGCTGGCATGGTTGGCCAAAATCATACTGATCCGCCGTAACAACAAGCTTAGGCCTGCAGACGACGAAACCACAACTTTCTATGTATACTAACTTGGTTGACTTGAAATGGCCTTGATTTTCTATAGTTGCGAGTACCTGTACTCGGAGAGACTTGCATATAGAATCTACAAAGGTTCTCTTTATAGCAGCAGTCTCAGCTCAATTCCATTCTTGCCATATCAACCATTGCACTTCAACAAATTGATCTTGGTTTCTCTTTTCAGACTGATTGGATCTTACTATCTTAAATGCTTGATCAACCTACCCTTGTGCCTCAAATACATCATTTGAGTAAACCTTTGCAGTCTGATCGATGGGATGTTTCAGAATTATCTGCATTTGTGTTTCCTTAAGACAAGCTCTAGGTAATGTCCCAAGCCCTAAGCTGAACAGGGTCGGGATGGACTGGCCTGTAGTAACCATATCTCCTGTCGAAAGCAAAACAGTATGATTAAGGCAATAGGTCTGTTCAACCGAAATTGATTAGACCCACCATATTTTGCCAAAGCAGCCTTCGCGGCTCAGCCGAAATCGGCCATAGTGAAAGTGCTGCTGGAAATAAATACGGGTGTTTCATTCAGTCAACCAAGTTCGTATTTCAAACTAATTTCATCTTTTCGTCTCTATTTGGGTGTAAAATCTCGACCAGATTTGATGTTGACCTTGAGTTCGCCAATGGCCGTATCCAATAACTTTTGCTCGTTCAAGGAGAGCTCACCAATGTCCAGTGCCTTCATAGCTCCACTAGGGCCAAGCTCAATCTTCACAGCAAAGTAATCGACACCAAGCTTTGCAGCGATCTCCTTGCCACCTGGGACTCCTTGAAGATATACATAAGCCTCTTCTATAGCTGATTGGCCTGACTTAGACGCTAACAAGGCCTTGATGAATCTGAAACCGGCGTAGGCCATACAAGTGGTCGCACTTCCGGCACCCTTTTTACTCTGGACAATCTCGTCACCACCGAATTGGATCCCTGCGCATAATTAGCATTCAAACGGCAGCATGCCAATGCGTTAGGTCAGACGTACTGTGAACGACTCCTGCCAATGTCTCATCATCAACATTCACCTTTGGTACCGACTGGCTATACAACGGTAGGATAGTGGCCCCGCTGTGGCCCCCGATCACAGGTATCTTGAAGTGTTTTGGATCGGCGTCACCGCCCAAAGCGTGAGCAATGAATGTTGACGCTCGCACAACATCAAGCGTTGTCACTCCGAACAGGCGGGTAGGGTCAAAAACACCAGCTATTCGCAGCGCCTCGGCGGCGACCGGGACGGTCGAGTTGACTGGGTTTGTGACAATGCAGCTAATAGCTTGGGGGCACGTCGTTGCTACCTCGGCGAAGATATCATGTATGATGCTTGCATTTGTCTAGATGGAGGGTGTCAGATTAAGCAAATCAACAGGTCGAAGCAGACAAGTGACACAAACTTTGAAGAGGTCTGCACGACGGGTCAGCATTGTGAAGAAAACATATTACCTTCCAGCCAGAAGAGTAATAGGTTTTGGGGAACACTGACCATCTCTCGTCATGCCAGGCTTGCGAGCGATACCAGCAGTAACCACTACAATATCGGCTCCCTTCAGTGCCTTTTTCAAGCCGTCATTTTCTGGAAGATAGCCAGAGACTTTGGCCCGCGTATCAATGTGGTTCAGGTCTGTCGCAATCCCTGGGACATGGACAATATCATAGAGAGAGATTTCGTCGAAGGCATCGATCTTCAGTACTGAATTAGCCAGGGATCATTGGGTGGCTTGACGGTTGTCTCACACGGCAAATTTACTCACGCTTTTACATAGAAGGCTCAACGGGGTTCCGATCTGGCCTGCAGCGCCGAGAAGTGCAATTTTAGTCATGTTGATAGAGTCGTGGTAGTGTGAGCAGTTTGAAGATCTGGATATGTTACACGAGGCAGGGTTAACAGATCATGTTTAAACGTCGGTACGCATTGACTGTCTAGATGGTGGCTGCACAATACAGTCGGTCATTTGCGATGCCGCTTCATGTGCGGCCGCGGTGCTCGAGAATATTTGGCGGGCAAAGTTTTAACAGCCTCACCTCGGCTTCATGGTTGTTAACAAACCAGAGAGAATACTGTGGATTTACTAGGACGCAGGAGGGTTTGTGCGTAATCATTCTGTAAGTTGTTCACTATCCTGCCCCTTACTTCACTGTAATTTGTGCGGATGGATGGGGCAGCATGACCTTTTGGTACTAATGTTTACATTCGTATCTTGATATGTGAATGTGCCAGACAGCTCCCAATGAGGTGACTGTTCTTACTTTTTGTTTCTTTAACAATGGGTTATATATCATGACCTCACCTCGGCCCAGCAACAATACACAACGGTTATATGTGCAAACTAAAAGCGAAGCCCATTTCTGACAATTGCAACCTCTCCCAGCTTTGGACAAAACAGAGTTCCATCAGCATTTAAAGTGGTCGCATGGGCTGTAAGGGTGTTTATCCAGTCCTTCGGTAGATAAAAGTGTCGCCTTAATCCTTCAATATCCTCATCGCCGGGCTGGCCCACGCCCTCTCGTAAACACAAGTCTTCATTATGTCTTGAAGCTGAATAGATGCCGAGATTGTACGTATATATCCAGCTGTCCAAGCCTAGAAATATTAGGTTGTCGCTCTGGGTCCCAAGCAGTAGTTTGACTCGAGATGTAATTGAATAAGGCAGTCCTTGACGTTTAGAATGTGTTAAAGTAGCATCAGCTACTTTTCGATCTTCCATCGCAACAACTTGGAGTTCGAGATTCCCATAAGATGCGACTTGGTATGGTCTGTCATCAGTTGAAATTGCAACAATCTGGTGCCGACCATCGTTGAAAGATGATGACCAAACAACACGTCGGTAGTCGGATGACATAGATGACCTTCTCGATCGTGGCAGTCTTGAAGCGGGCTCAACTTTCAGTGTCGGAGATTCTGTATCAAGATGCTTGGTACAGGAGTCAACTTCCCCTACATCCCTATTTGCCTTTGGGGATATCTGACCGGTAGCCCACTCGTATGCCACGACACCGTTGGTAGCATTGATGAGCCACAGCTCTGAAGGCAACTCTGGGCGCAGTACCCAGCGACCCTGCTGATTTCCTACTCTCGTCCTTGCATAAGCTTCCTTTTTAGCTCTGAAGTCCCAAACGCGATCCTTCGTTGGCGTGCTGATCAAAACCATCTTCTCGTCCATGGAGAATAGAATCTGAAGTACGGGCTCTCCCAGGCGCAGTTCGAAGGCTGCAAACACGGCCCACTTTCCGTCGTCCTTGAGCTGCAGCCTCTTTGCTACAAGTAGCGTTGACTCATCGCAAGACACGATGTACTTGCCGGATGGTGACCAGCAAAGTATCGTGACCTCATCAGCCGCCGGGTGGGTGTAGACTTTGCGCTCTCGCTGGCCATCAATAGCGCTATGGATACTTACAATCCCACCCTCGCGTCCGCATGCAAAGTGCTTATCCTGAGGGCCTGCTGCTATGGTGGTAATGGGGGCGCCATTGGTCGCGGCGCTCGCTAACACGGCCTCCGAAGGCGCGTAGCTGCCCGTGGCACTGGATGTTTCCAAATCGGCATCATCAGACCGCACCAACGCTTCTGGCTCCCATACATTACAAATCGATCCGCGAACATCGTAGAAGCGCTGGTTGTCAGGACTCAAGGCCATGCCGGTACTCGGATCATCCGTATTGCTCAGACTGTAGATAAGGTGCAGGCGTGGGAATGTCCAGATACTCAGCGTCCCGCTTGAGTCCGCCGTCAGAAGAAGACTGCCGTCCTTTGAAAGAGCAATGTCGCGGGCCCTGACTTGAGGAAAGTCGACCAATTCGTCGTCTGCGAGGCGCCACATTACCAAGCTTGTGTCCTGGCAAAGGATAAGTAAGTCTGCCGTGTCAGGGTGCCAGACCAAGCCTTCGGGGTATAGTAAGGAATCCACTGGCCCGCGAGCTCGACAAATAGTAGGCCTCGGTGAAAGCGCCTGTAAATCCCATACGAGGGGCGTGCGGCCGCGCCAGGCCATGGCAACTCTGGTGAGGTCGTGACTGATAGCCTGGCGCCATGGACATCCCTGGTAACCGGCATGGAAGTTTGAAAGGTCTGCTTGAGAAATTCGTTCTACTAGACCAGACTCAGCATCCATACATTGCAGAGTGCAGCTATCGTATGCCACAGCCAACTGTGTCTCGCCGTTGCCAAACGTCATGTCTCGGACCAAGGCGTCCCCCAGCTTCGGAATCTTTTGTATCATATTACCCGATGAAGTGTCCCAGACACATATGTTCTTGAAGCTGTTCGCAGCTACCAACGTGCCGATTTTGTTGACTGCCATTATGGATAAATATTCACCATGGCGCAATATGCGCACCTTCTCACACGTTTCGGCGTTCCACACTGCCACATAGCCGGCACTGCTTGCCAATGTGAAGAAGAAACTTTCAGTAACCAAAACCTGGGTGGCAATCTCGCCAGGACCTGCGCCTTCCACGCTTGCGAGGCAGTCATCCCAGGCCAAAGACGAAAGACCTCGTACGGAGAGTGCGCCAGGACGAGCTGTCGAAGCGAATGTCACACCGATCATGGACTGCCTTGGACACATTGGTGGTACGTTTCGGTGAATAGATGACGGCCTTGCTATGAGGTTAGACGCAAATTTACCAGCAATTCGGATAAAGTCCCTGGCCCATGGCTGGATCCAGCTTAGAGGAACTGCCGTGGACGGAACTGGGGAGCCTGGAAGCGTTATTCGCGACAAGGTGTTGGCATGAGATAAGCGTGTATCTCTTTTAACATAAGCTTTGAGGTACTTGGCTGAGCGGATGAGATGCGCCATGTTCCCAGATAGGGCAATGGCTTCGATCCAGGAGAGACAGTAGTTCAACATGAAATTCTCCAGAACCTCCATCAGTCTGGGGCTGTAGGTGGGCGACTTGGAAACATGGTATGCCCAGTGATATGTAGCGTATTCCAGCAAGTCAAATGACTTGGAAGCAATACGCAGCCGATTCGCCTTCTGCACATCGCAGTCGGAGTTATCGCCAGTCGCGGGTGATGCGGCAAGGTTGCTGAAGAGTCTTCGCCACCGTTCATCGCATAAATAATTCAGGCAGATAATGGCCATTTGCTCGTGTGCTTGTTTCACAACCACCCAAGGCTCATCTTCGCCTTGTTTTTGGACGAGGAAATCGCGTGCAGTAGTGTGAATGAGACAGGCTCTTGGCCTACCAATGTCTGAAGTGCGGTCTATGGTGATGAAGTGCCCACAAATCTGGGCAATGGTGAGCTCCAGATTGGTAAAGGTCCCGAACTCTGCCTGAAGCGCGTCGGCGAGTTCATCAATAAAGAGTGGGCGCCAGCTGCAAACAACCCATGTAAGAACTCGCTTAGCAAGTTCACAGTTGCGTTGTGCTTGCTCTTGGATGGTTGTAAGCATGCGGCTGTACATGGCTACCATACCCTTCGGCACTTCATTCAATGCTGCCTCGATGTCGTCTACCGTATGCCAACGATCCTGGACCATCTCGAGCGCTCACTTTGCCCACAAAAAAGAACCCGATGCTTTCCGCAGTATCTCACGACGAACTAGTTCCTGCACCGCACCATCGTCCGGTAATGCACTGCGGACGGTCTGAGTTACGTAGTCTAGCATGTCCTGCGATGTGTCTCTTGTGCTCAGGAAATATGTGGTCAAATGTGGCTGGCTTGCGGCAGGAACAGCTTTCAGCGGCGTGCTAGTGAAGATGATTTTGATAACGGTTCGCGTCTGCATTGCCAACATACGAGCGAGCAGAACAGTTGCGTTATCAGATTCGTCAATTCCATCTAGAACCCAAACTATGGGGCTTGTTAATGAGAGTTGAAAGAGGATGCCCTGAAAGACACGGTCCCATATTGTTTGAAACCCTTGGTTTTGACCATGGAAAGACAGCCCCGTCTTTTCATGGAAAGAAAACAAAGCCTCCCGAAATTGCGGACTGGATAGCGCTAACTGTGAAGCTATCGACCGCAGACAGTATGCAGCTGTCCTTTTCATTTGATGTGTTCGGTTGAAAAAGTGATACTGCACGTCATAACCCTGAGATCTGCATAACTCTACCACGGACCGGGCAAGTACACTTTTTCCTGTTCCAGGTAGACCAACTAACCAGAAATGCCTTGAAGAAGGTTGGTCCGGTAGTTGGTTGATCCAATATTGGAACTCTTTCGTCTCGAAAAGCCACTTGCCGGGTGCTGTACGGGTGGCGCCTCGCGACGTGATTCAAACACCGTCTTCGATCCCAGGATGGCCGACTCCAAGAATTTTCTCGAGGCGCTCCTCTACTTCATGTTGAGATATTGGGTCAGAGATAGTTTTGGGCTCAGTTGCTATGAGCTTGTTAGCCTCTCCGTGTCCAGTCCTTCTACTTGCTTATACAATGACCACGATAAGCCTGAATTGGAACACGTACATTCTGGAACAAGTTGCAAAGCCCACGTCTTTAGAACTCCTTTTAATTTCATGAAATTGGGATCGATCCTATCCCGATATTTGCATATGGTTTGGTGATCGGCGTGCATAGCAGCCGATATTTCATTTGGATAACCAAGAATCGCTGAATCTTTCTCAACAATCTAGGTATCATCAGAACTCAATGCATGTCTGATAAGTCACAGTCATCCTACTCACTAGTGCTTTGGTGATTCCCAAGCTAGTCTTCAGAGTTTCGTAAAAGGAACATAGGAGCAGTCCTTCGCAGTGTTGTCTGAAGCTCTCGTTGATGTCCTGTATTGCCGCAGACTGCATATCAAGCCCAGCTACATAAGCTTTTGGCGAAGAGCCAAGAGGCGTTGCTGCAAGAACGTTGTTGAGTGTCTTTGCGTATTGCGACCCTCGATGCGGAGTCGCGAGGAAAATGATGCCGCGGAACCTTTCCACGAGATCTGAATATTGTTGGTCATGCTTGCCGAGTGACATGGCCTTTTTCACCACGAGCCCCCCTAGAGAATGAACAATGAAAATGATGGGGCGTGCCAAGACTCTCGATGCAGAATCGAACGTAGTCAAAAGTTGTAGCAACAAGTCCTTTGCGAAGTCGATAATGTCGAGATTCGTAGAGGCGCCGCGATACTTGGCGTTGTATCCAAACGTAGATATGCGAAATTTTGCAAGCATGTCGTCATCCTCCGGCAGCCACCGAGGCCAGAATTTAGTCGTGTCGCGGTTCCATGACCATGTCCCCCACGCAGAACCCCCCAAGCCGTGTAGGAGAACAATCTCACCGACTGAGTTCTGCGGTTCGTATATTGATTGGAGCCCGAGCGGGCCAGCAGTGCCAGAGGTTCCATCTCGGTGGGAGTCGAAACTTGATTCGGACGATATGGATGGGACGCTCAATTGCCTGGTAGGGCCATTCGGGAGGACTAGAGCGGGATAATGATCTGAGTTGGAGGTCTTCGTGGTTGAAAATCGAGAAATTGTCGGATTGAAATCATCGGAATCGCATGTTGAGTCTCCTTCTACTATGAAGGGGTCAGATCGATTCCGGCCTTTACGGAACTGTCGGTTTTGGTCAGCCCGAGTCATATGCTGCTGTCCGTTGAATAGATCCCATACCATTGGGTTATCTCCTTGTCTGAGTAGAACATAACACTCGTCTTCTATCCTACTGTAGTCCTGCTGGCGAACAAAGTGCCATTTTGAGTGGCTCGTAGTGAGAAAATAATTCTAGAGAAATCAAGGACCAGCAACAAAGAGGGGGCCAGTACGGTAGGGGCAGGGATCCGCGGCTCAAGCGGAAGAGAGGGGTTTCATCTACGCGCAGGCTTTCCTAATTTGGCTGAATCTCAACCAACATGCATAAACCCTAGGGGAATCCCAAGGTTACTCTCGGCGGCTAGGTGCCTCCACTTGCAAAATTTCCCCTCTCGATATTCATTTGGGACCAACATTCGTACTGAGTGGCCATTGCTTGTGATTGTATCACTTATCATATGGTAAAACCGAACTAAGCTTCTTCAACAGATCTCGCAAGCTGGGTGCGGGTTGCATCCAAATATGGCGAACGGAAACGCAAGCCAAGCCTACGCCGTCCCCTTTGGCTTAGACGACAATGTTATCGCGAGTCAGTCTATTCCTGGTCCTCATTGAGGCTTTAACTCAGCGTCCGAAGGTTTCCCAAACAAAGACACTAAATTACTCAATGCCGTCAAATACGGGCAGTCGCTTTGGGGATCCACAGTAAAGTTGACGGTGCAACTTGGCGCCGCTGAGCAACGAAATTACTTCTTGAAGGTAGCAGGACCACCGCACGGCAACAGGGGCTCACTCTAATAAGCAATAGATGGTGACACTGGGCGAAACGGGTCGCATCATGTCTCAGGGTGAATTTGAATCCTTAAAGGCCATATGGGCTACTTGTCCTGAGTTTTGCCCCGAGCCAATAGCCTGGGGCCGATTTGCCAAGCAAGATCCGGAGACGTATTTTCTCTTGACAGAATTTCGTGAAATCGGAAATCAAGTGGGTGAATACTTGGGCCAAAGGAAATTCAGTTTTAACTAATAAGATCGAATGCTAGCCTGCGGAGCCCTTCAAGTTAGCACAAAGTCTTGCAAAACTTCACTCTACCTCAGTGTCGCCAACGGGAAAGTTTGGTTTCCATGTCCGATCATGCCATGCTCTCATCGATCAGGCAGTCGACATGTGGGATGAGTCATGGTGTGCAGTTTTCCAACGACACCTAGGACATACTATTGATCTCGCCAAGCCTGTACTCAAATGGCCGGAGTTCGAAATCGTGGCTAGTCTAACCTTGGAGAAAGTGGTTCCCAGGTTGCTTCTTCCGCTACAATCGGACGGCCGCGTTCTGAAGCCGAGTCTGATACACGGCAACTGTTGGGATGGCAATACCGCTATGGATGCTCGCACAGGTGAAGCTTTTGTTTTCGACGTCTGTTCCTTCTATGGGCACCATGAGTACGACACGGGCAATTGGCGGGCCCCCAGACATAAGCTAAGTGCAAAGCCATACATTCAGAATTACAAACGAATCATACATCCGTCTGAGCCAGGTAATTGCACCCGGAATTTACTTGGCAATTGAACAATGCTAACATATGATTCCCACCTGGAAGTGGAGGAATGGGATGCTAGGAACCTCCTTTACTCCCTAGTATTCAATATTGGAAATGCCATATACGTGCCAGCTTCCGACCAGCGTCCAGTGTACGTGTTTACTTTTTCCCCCACTTCCCCTTTCTTGACAGTTTCGTAGGATATACAAGGATATGACGGCTCTTTGTGAGCAGTTTTGTCCTGAGGATCTCAAGCAGCGGATGCGCGAGTTCCGAGACGAGTCGGCTGATAGGTCTGAAGAGCCCGAACACGCCCAAAGTGAAGAAGAGGAGGAAGAGGAGGAAGAGGAGGATTAAAATGGAAATGCTAACTCTTAGCCTGCTCCGAGATATTGAGACCTGCTCTAATACAGAGGGCATCAGGATCAACGCTTATCAACAAGAGACCTTCGCTGTCATTTAGCCCTTGCTGCCGCCTAGATTTCTGCTGAAATTTCATCAAATCGATCTGGAAGTCGATCCAGCGTCACTTAAGGCCGGTATGAAAGACATTTTTGGAATGAGGGCCGCACAATTAATCAGCTGGGTTTCGCGGCACGACATCTATTAACTCATGAAACGAGAAATGTCAATTGAGATATTCTTGGGGATTTGCACGCCCAAAAGCATTACAGTGAGTATATAATACGAGACCGCAATTGGGTGCACTTTGGTAAACATGTGCAGTCGATCCCCTTCTTTTTTTCTTGTCTTTTTTTACATGACCAGGTATATTCCAAAGCTGCTTCGACCTGGCCAAACACAAGTCACTTAAGCCGATCCATTGGTCAGCTTGGAATGCACGTGGGCATGCTCCGGGACTGGTGACAACAAAGGCAGACCGAGGACAGCTCTCCTGGCGTTCTCCATGGCCCACGTTTCCATCTTTGCCAATGTCTCTGTCGTATGTGTTCCAAGATGTGGCACCATAAGGGCTCGTTCTTGCCTCAGCAGCTTCTCGTTTATCTCGGGTTCGCGTTCGTAGACATCAAGGCCCGCCGCGGCAATCTTTCCGCTCTCCAACGCGTCCGCCATGGCCGCCTCGTCGATGATGGCTCCCCTAGCCGTGTTCACAATGACAACGCCATCCTTCATCTTTGCAATCTCCTCGGCTCCTATCAGGTGCGTGGTGCTCGCGTTGAGTGGCACATTGATGCTGATGATGTCGCTCTCGGCCAGCAGTTTTTCGAAAGACACGTACTCGGCCCCGGCAGCATCCTCGACTGATAAAGGTCGACGATTGTGATAGCGCGTGATCAATCCGAAGGGGTCACTTCGTTTCTTAATGGCACGTCCAATGCGTCCCATGCCGAGGATTCCAAGCACTTTGCCCTGAGGATCGTGGCCGAAGTCGATGCCCTTCTTAAAGTTGCCAGCCCTCAGAGAACCCAGGGAAGGGTTGAGCTGCCGCAGCGCGCCTAGCAAGAGCCAGATGGCCAGATCTGCTGTAGCTTCTGTAACTGGGTCTGGGGCGTAGGTGAGTGTGATGCCACGCCTCGCGCAGGCCTGCGGGTCTATTTGATCGTAGCCGGCACCGTTGTGGCAAATATGCTTGCATGTCTCAGGAAGACGCTGAATGAACTCCTCATCAAACTTTCCGGCAACCTGCATGTCTTGTGGTCAGAAGCGGGCATCGTTACCACGGAACGAGGGAAACCAAACTTACCGCACCGCTAGCTGAGGTTCTGTATACGACAGAGATGTCCTTATATTTGTCGTCTAGGTCACGAAAGAACTCGTCTCTAGACTTGCTAGTGACTACCTCGGTGTGTGCAACAGACTGCAAGCTCTCATAAAATGGCTTGGCATGTTTGATGGGGGTGAAAAAGAGGATGGTCGACTTGTTGGCCATGGTGAAGGTTGCCAATGTTCTCAGTCTCGGGAGTGCGGAGGAGAATATTCTCCTGGACTGCATGAATTGCTGATTTGCAGATGGGTGTGTCTATTCTATTACTTCCAATTTCTTCGGCACGTGTATAGGCCAGAGCTACCCAGAAACTTGCTTGAAATATGCGAGGATAATGCAGTTATTCGTTACCTTTTCTCGCTGCGGACGTCTTCTGCTGTTGCCGAGCCCATGTCGAGTCAGTTCCACTCCACACCTGGAAATGCACGGCATTGGCTTTGGCCGGGCTGTTTGACTCCCCCACCAAGTCACACTAGCGGCTAAAGTCAAGCCCGACTGAAGAGACGCGAAACAAAATGACGCCATGATTGACTGGGTTAGCCACGAGCTGTTGGTGAGAGTCGGCGGCTGTCATTGGTCCGTCTTCGCACCAGGGCCTGCCTTTGCATCAACGCCTACCCTGGACCAGTACACGATCCACCAGTTAGCAGCGGTAAGATCCCAAGTCCTTGTGTCCAGGTAGTAGAATATGGTGTTGAGTTTGACTATGATTGATGATTTCTAATTAAGTCCAGTACTACGATTGATGTCCTCTAGTTCGTGCGCGACCAGCCTAGAATTACCATTAATGGAAATGTTCCTAAAGGAGACAATGACACTCGGTGTTCTGCCATGTCTGACCGCCCAGGTCACCAAACCGTACCGCTACCATGTTAGCAGTGTCTACCGCGGAGACCCAGCAATACACTCTCGAATGCGATGTTGCTCAATGACCGATGCCGGGGAACTCAAACCACTTCGCCGGCGATGAGTCGTTGTCCCCACGCGTCCAGGAGCGTGGCTCGCTGCGCACCTCGGGCGATGGCCGGAGCCAGTTCATCGGCAGCTCCAGCGGCATCTACTTTGTGAACACGGTGCGCCGCGCCTTTGCCGATGCCGACGTGCGCCTGTCGTCGGTGCTGGCCGATGACGCAAACCCCTCGCCAGAAGACTGCATCGTCGATGACGAGGACGAAGGCATTCAGGCGGACCCGAACGCGACGCGCCGGCCGGGTCAAGCCAGTGCCGTTCCCTCCCGGCATCTCAGCCCCGACCCGGCCGCTCCTCGATACGGGGCCGGCATCCCCGCTGAGCTCGGCCTGCCACCGCCGCGTGATGTTGCCAAGGAATTGTTCATGACTTACTTTCAGACCTGGCATCGATTCTTCCCCTTCCTGCACGGCCCTACCGTAGCCAAGGATATCGAATCGCTCTATGCAAACACCGATGAGCTGCCGTCTGACACAGCCGCCAACCAATCTACTGGGGACCAGCGCCCGCTACCTCTGGCCCGGGTCATCATCCTACAGTGCTTGTTCAACTTGGCAAGTCTCCACGGTGACACTGAACTGCCGAGTGCCTCCAGAATCGACGGGCCTGCTCGCGTCCTCCCATGCTTGATTGGTTTGGCGGCCAAAGGAGACATAATATCCATCCAGGCCCTGTTCGCCGCCCAGCTCCTTCTGGTGGCGCGCATGTCCCTTCGCACCGCCGTTGTGGTCGCGGGTCTCCTCTCGCGATCCATTTTTCTAGCCGGGCTGCACCGCTGTCCCGTGCGGTACCCCGAACTCTCGGCAGAGGACTGCGATATCCGCAAGAGGTTATTTTGGAGCGTATACGTCGTTGACCGTTTCCTGTCCCAGGCTCTCGGTCACCCTTTGGGGATACAGGACTCTGATATAGACGTCTGCTCCCTCGCCGGCCCTGAACTTCATCATCGACCCTTTCCAGCTTCTGAACCTGCTGTGCAGCGCGGACATTCCAACCAGAACAGCCCATCATCGCCCAGGAGACATAGCGAGAGACAGCAGCCGGCTCTCCAACATTTTGGATCGAGACATGACCGTCACTTGATTCTTGCTTCCCAAGTCGATTACTCTCGCCTCCTAGGCAGAGCGCTAGAGCTTTTCCACAAATCTCTTCATATCCGCTCCATAAATTCCGACACAGTGCTCTCCTTGCGGACTGACCTGAATGCCTGGTGGAACTCGCTACCATGTGAACTGCAGGACTTCAGTGTTCCTCCGGAGAACTCGACACTGCATGAAAACCGAGGTCAGCCTTGGAGTGCGCCAGCCTTCTTTATTCTGCTAAATAAACAGCTGCGACTCCTCATCCACCGACCCTGGCTCTCTTTGGAGCCATCATCGGCTGACTTCCAGTCGGCGCTGCAGACGTGCATCGAATTGTCGCGCGACATCATCTTGACCATGAAAAAGCTGAGATCGGCCGGATACGCGCTATTCTGGCCGGGCCACTTGTCGGCCGTCTGGATGGCTGGTATCATCATTGCGTTTGCGTGCCAGCTGCACCTGCATCCTGCAGAAAAGGGGCAAAGGTAAGGAATTCAAGTTCTATTGAGATAGTACATGCTGACAAAAGCTACAGTGAGATCGCAATGTGTCTAGATGTTTTGGCGGCTATCTCCCATTGTTGGCCCCTCGCTCGGAATTGCCGTGCTGTCTTGTCGGAGCTCCAACAAACACTCCAACAAAATAAGAATAGACGACCGGATGGCTCACTTATGGAAACAACACTTCCCAGGACGTCAACTAGCTCCGAGTTTACCAACCGTCAATTTCTGCGCGACCCCCGGAATCCTTCCCCCCAGCACCTACGTACTCCTAAAAGAAGACGCATATACTCTGATGTAGAAACAAATCAAACTCCAGACTCGACAAACTCAAGATACCAAAGAAACGCCAACCAAAGCGAGTTTAGGCGCCCGACAACTCAACTCCCCTCATCTGGGCCGGGTGGTATCGACGGGTCTACCGGCAGATTGGCCCCAATGGCCAATGAGAACTGGCAAACCACAAGAGCCCCTACATTTGAAGAATATGGACAGTCACAGAATCAGCAGGGTCAAAACGAGCCGACAACTCAACAAGCGCCTATGACAACGCCTGAAATTAGGGGCCTGGACGTCACAGGATACCCCGACCTACGTCCTGAAGACGATTACACGCAGTGGGTGAATGCTCCGAGCATGGGAAATTGGAATGGTGGAATGCCGGATATACTCGGTGGGGCCACCTGGGAGTCCCTCATCCATGCTATCAATGATAATGATATTGGTTGGGATGGCGATCTGGGGTTTCTGGGCTAGAATAGAAACGTTGTCGTCTAACGACTAATATCAACGAGGCTACCGGCACTATGACGATAAGTGGCTTTTCTGCCCCACGTCATGCACGTCCCCACAAATGCGACTGGCGGTAAATATTTAACCGCCGTCCCTCCCACCGTGCTTGTCTCTGAGAAATCAAAGGGCATACTTTGTCTTGTGTCAACAACTAGGATTAGCCTTAGGGAGCCAGAACCCCAGTTTCGAGCCTAACTGTTTAGGCCTCTGGCTGTCCACTCTGTAATTCTGGAATCTGATGTCAACCCGTTTGGCCATAGGAATCCTGAATGGATGGTGAGCAAGCGCCGCGGCAGGCTTCGGGGTTACGGAATCGAGGCGCGTGCTTTGTCTGCCGTGCCAAAAAGAAAAAGGTATGAAACCTACCACCCCTTGATTATATCGTGTCCTATTCTGCAACAACTCAATCACTGTACCTGAGGAATTGGGTCTAGTCTTCCAGGTCGGTACTGACAGTGAGTACAGTGTAGCGGTGAAAAGTGAGTCTTTGGTTTACAGACAGGTTTCAGTTATCGGAATATAGCACTCACAAACTGAACCCTCAATAAGACCTGTTTGTGACCAGTGCAGACGTCACAAGTTCCGCTGCGAATGGCCCGGGCGCCAGAAACGGTAGGCCGCTCCACTGATTGTTCCCTATCACACCGCCTTAACCATCCCTCGCCCTTTTGCGTGCGATTGACTGACATTCCGAGTGAATTGTCGACGAGCAGAGGATTGCCGAAACATTTTGTGAGAAAGCTGGAGGCGAGGCTGCGACGCACCGAAATGCTCCTTCGGAATATTTTGGGTCATGTGTCTGATGAGCAGCTCACGTCCATGCTCCATGACCTGCCATCTGCGGCTACAATAGAAACCCTGCAAGACAAAGAGAAAGCAGACCCGAACATATGGCAGCTTTATCCTCTAACTACCCTTGAGAATGTACGGGCATGGCAGAACCATACGGCGACACCTGATCCGACCGGAAAGCGACAAGCGCAGACTTCGCCAACGCCGGATACAACGTTGCGACTGGAGGAGGAGGAGGAGGAGGAACAACCCGAATTGATGAGTTTGGCGTCAGAATGTTCACACAGCCCGAGTGAAGCGCAGACACAAGTTGATGGGGATTCGAGTCTGTTTCCTGCCGATGAAAGCAGCGCAGCACCGACACTTGTTGCTCACGCCGACAATAGGCATCCGGCTCTTGGTTCAATGGCCGAAAGTGCGGAAGACGACGGAGCTCGACAGGATGCACCGAGGAGTTCATTTATTTCTGCAGAGTTTAAAAGGGAATTTCTATGGTGAAGACGACTGCGGATGTAATATGGCAGGCTAGAGAATATGACAGCTGATAAGTCCAACAACCAGGTGACTTTTAATGTATCCTCAAGTTGGCAGAAAGAGGATTTGTCTTCAGAAGACAATACGAGCTGGAATCTACGGAAATTTGTGCAACGTATCATAAAAACATGATGATTGAATGCTGATAGCCAATCCCGCGGTCAAGACAAATCACAGTTGTAAGCTTGCAGATGAAGGGAAAAATCTGGGGTTGGGCCATTCAACCTCTATTTGTCGTGTGCCTCAAAACTTATCTTGGTCTTAACATGTCATATCTGCTCTCTGGAGTTTTTTTTCCTTTCTTTTTTGGTGATAGTCGGGATATAAGTAACGATTTCCTCTTAGATAATTAGTTGAGGTGCTCAAAGCCTGCTCCAGTCGACTAAAACAATCTACTCAAATACGAAGCAACCGATACGGTGTGGTCAAGCCCGAGGACGGGCGGTAAAAGATTTGGCCGCCATTGACGTGGCCTGGTGCGGGGCGTTTCGGGTATATCTGACCGCCACAATCTTCTGTTAGCCGTCGATCTGTGTGCTCCAGAATAGGAGGACTGTGGTAATCTAGACTTCCGTGGAGCGGCATTCAAAAGGCCTTGCTACAGCAATCTGCTGCGTCGCTTCACCATTGGAATCATCATACCGAACACAACCCTGTCACTATGACTACGAAACCATTGAAGATTGCCGTTATCCCTGGCGATGGTATTGGCACAGAGGTCATGCCCTACGGGGTGCGATGCCTCCAAGCTATCGGCAAGCTATTCAACATCGGGCTTGAGTTTACAGAGTTCGACTTCGCAAGCTGCGAGTACTACCGGAAACATGGGGACATGATGCCAAAGGACTGGAAGCAGACGCTCAGTGGCTTCGATGCTATCTATTTTGGCGCAGTTGGCATGCCAGATCTTGTTCCCGATGAGGTGTCGCTCTGGGGTAGTCTACTGAAGTTCCGGCGCGAGTTTGATCAGTACATCAATCTCCGGCCGTGCCGGCTCATGCCCGGCGTCAAGTCGCCCTTGGCCAACCGCAAGCCGGGGGACATTGACTTCTGGATTGTGCGGGAGAACACAGAAGGTGAATACAGCAGCATCGGCGGCAAGATCTTCGAGGGCACGGAGCGCGAAACCGTCATGCAAGAAACGGTCATGACGCGCGTCGGTGTGGACAGGGTTCTCAAGTACGCCTTTGAGCTGGCGCAACGGTCACGTCGCAAGCGTCTCACAAGCGCTACCAAGAGCAACGGCATCAGCATCACCATGCCGTGGTGGGACTCGCGGGTGCGCGAGATGGCCCAACGATACCCGGACGTCAACGTCGACAAGTACCATATTGACATCCTGACGGCTCACTTCGTCCAAAAACCAGACATATTCGACGTTGTCGTCGGCACCAACCTTTTTGGAGACATCCTTTCCGACCTGGGACCGGCGTGTACGGGCACCATAGGCATAGCCCCTTCGGCCAACATCAACCCTACCGGCAACTTCCCCAGTCTCTTTGAGCCAGTCCATGGCAGTGCCCCCGATATTGCTGGGAAGGGCATCGCAAACCCTGTTGGAATGATCTGGGCAGGCCAAATGCTTCTGCAGCATTTTGGACACACCCAAGCTGCCCAAGCGCTGCTCAAGGCCATAGAAGATGTTCTGGCTCGCTCTGAACCGGACGTCATAACGGCGGATATGGGAGGCCATGGAAACACAAAGAGCCTTGGCGACGCTATCGAAAAGGAGATTCTGGCGTTACAAGATCAGCAAAGTTCAAAACGGAAACTAGAAAAGGCTCGATTGTAGGGAGGGCGGATGATCTTGTACACAGGGCAAAGGCATTATGTTACAATTTCCAAGTAATGCACGATGTTGATATGCACTAAAGTAAATCTGAAACTTTTGTATAATACACAGTAGCCTCTGCCTCAACTCTAATACTTGCATTCCGGATCATACGAATCGCAGTCGTAGTCGTCACACATGTGTGGCTGCGGGCAATGTCCGCACTGGCCACCGCCCAGGACAACCTCGTACTCTCCACCCCTAATCTCCTTGTTGTCAAGCTGCATGCAAGTGATGGTGTCGTAGTCGCGCTCGAATGAGGTCAGCTCCGGCGTCCAGCCATCCGAGGCGGTGTACGAGATCTTGCCCAGGTTGGAGCCGGCGGAAGCCTTGAAGCCGTTGCCGCAGTCGAATTCGAAGATGGTCCTGTCGCTGGACCACTCGACGCCGTCGCCGCTCCTGCACACCTCGACGCCGTTTTCCCAGATTTGGATTCGAGCAACGTCGTTTCGGAACGGACAGTGCCTCATGAACACGTGGATTGCGACACAGCGAGGCTTGGGAGCGGGAGCAGGCGGCTGCGCCGTGGGCTCCGGGCCCGGGACTTCCCAAAGAGCACATCCGCTTGTTGTCGCCGTCGCTTCCCCGCGCGGGCCACCGGTGATTGTCCACGTCTCACTCCTGATACAAGTACCACCAGACGGGCTGGGAGCTGGCCCAAGCGTTGGGAGGTTGGGCAGATGGTTGGGCGGTGGCTGGCCGAAGCTCGCGCAGGTAGTCGTGGTCAAGCAGACGCCTCCGCGAGGGCCGCCATTGCACTGTGTGACCGTCGCCGAGGAGAGACAGACTTCACCGGGTGGTGCTGTCGGCGCCGGGTTCGGGTTGAGTGTCGGCAGACCAGGCAATCCTCCGCTGGTGACACTCGTGAAGAAACCACCACCTCCACCATTGTTCCCCCCATTATTTCCTCCATTGTTGCCTCCGTTGTTCCCGCCATTGTTGCCGCCATCGTTGGTGGGTATCGGGCGAGGCGAGGTGAAATCTGGTGGCGTGCCGCTGGGCGACTGGTTACAGTAATAGCCGGAGCACAGACGACCGCAATTCTCCTTACAGAGAGGAGCCGGGTTTCCAGGTTTGTACGTTACAGCAGGCCCTCGAGGGTTCGGGCCATCTCCTCCATTACTGGGAGGTAGTTCGCAAGATTGGCGGACTTGTAGACCTCGTTTTCTCATCGACTCACAATCATCTTCCATTGGAGGACGGCCCCGCCCGTTCCAAACGGTAGGTGGCCGTAAAGAGCCAGGTGCATCAAAGGCAACATTCCGTGAGAGTTCCAGTATAAGATCTTTGACCTGCGAAGGCACCCACTCTGCAGGAACATTGGGGAGTCCACGGAAGTAGGCCACGAGGCCGGCTACAACAGGAGCAGCTGAGCAAAGATCCAGGTGTTAGCTATTGAGTACCAAAGTCTTCCAACCTCATCCGACTTACCATGGGAAGTTCCAGATGCAGTAGTCGGGTAATTGACCAGGGCGCCACTGTTTGACCGTGGAGCTGGAAGCGCATCACCAGGTGCCCATACGTCATGGTGACCAGAATTACTGGGTGCCCTGTTACCCTGTTTGTCGGTGAAGCCCACAATGATCATACCAGTCAGGAAACCCCTGCAGCGCTGTGGATAGATATCGTCCGAGAACGCGCTGTATCCGCCACTAACGACAAACATGATTCCAAGTTCCGTCTCCATGCGTTCCATAAGTGTGCCTTTTCAACCAGTACATTAGTCAAATGTACTCACCTATAACCGCCGGGGCGTCAAATCAGCAACTTACAGAGTGTTGTCAAGATTTCAGGGTCGTCCGCGTGTTTTGCCTCTATGCCGAAAGGCAAGGTCACAACAGCCTTGTAGGGAGTAAGTAATGTATCATCTGCAAGCAAAGTAAATGCTTCAACCAGTTTCTCGAACGCCATGGTGTCCGAATTCCTAGCGTGCACAAAGACAAGGTCGGCTTCCGGAGCGAGACTGAAATCTCGGCCCACGGCATAGGACGACACAAGGTGACCGTGCTCTTTGTTCTTAAGGGTCGGGGCTGTTGTGGTGCCCCAAGTGGGAGGAATAATTTCTCTCGGGTGCGCATCCCGGTAAATCTGTTGTCAGTTAGCAAGGAGAAATGGTGGCAGGGAAGCTTGGATTTGCAGCTCTGGATATTTCTTACAGTTTGACCGATGCCAAGCCAATCTTGGTTAACAACATAGACTGTTTGCCCGCCACCATTGGTGTCGTCAAACGCGTGCGAATATAAGTCTGAACTTGGCAGGTGAGGATCGACGCTTGCATCCTCGAACTCGAAGTCTCTGTCGAAAGGAAATCCTTGCGGCATGGAAACCATCGACAAGTACCACTTGTCTGTGTCGCCTAGCCCGCGCTTGTGAGGAGCTTCAAGTTTGGTAACGTTTGCAGAGGATTCGACATCCTGCTGCGGCACATCTTGAGCAGGATCGCTGGGAGCATCAAAGGAGGCGACCTCACCAGCTCCCGCCGCCGCGTTGTAGTCATTGGAATAGCTTACTCGGATCTATGAGGCGCACTGAGTCAGCACAATGATCGAATGGAAGATACAAACCACCAGAAGCATTGCAAACCTACCTGCTTGATCACACTGGACTTGAAGTAGCTCTTGGACAATGGGCCGAGACTCTCCACGAAGAAATATGGTGTAAAGCCGAGGGTTTTGGAACGAATCTCTCTCCAACCGGTTTTGAGTTTCTCTTCGCCCTCCTGCTTCTCCTCGTTTATCTTGTTGGAGGCTTCGTCTCGCTTCTTAAGCATGTCTGTGATGGCTGCCTGGTCAGAAGTGCTCTCTGGATCCATTGGAATAATGAAGCCTGGTTTTCCGTTCCCTTCACAGCTCCAGTCCAAGTCAGTCCTCTCTTTCAAGTCGGACCTCTCGTCTAGTTCGCGGCTTCCCGGTAGTCCTGTAATTTCAGCCAAGGGAGCTACATCACGGCGAGTCAGTGCACAAGCCCATCCTGTCTTTGTGGCCTCGATGTCGGGGATGTTGCAACCTGTAATCGTTGCACATCTTGACTTGACTTGCGTAGCCGTGGTCCTTGTCAAGCCGTTGGAAATCGTTGTTGCAAAAGAACTGGTTGTTATACAGATTGAGGCTTCTTCGGGCGTACACGCCGAAGGCTTGGGAGGAGGAGTAAACTTCCCGCCAGGAGCCACACTGTTATCTACGGTGTCAGCCATGTCCTGCTCAAAATGACAAGCATTAAACGTACGTGATCTTGGGCCAAGGGGGCAGAGTTCCCTTGATCGTCATGCCAGGCGGCAACTTGATGCGGTTAATGGGTGGTGGACCACTATGAAACGTTTGTTAGTTCTGTGTATTCTCAGCGGCATCTCTAAGACTTACGGGCCCCAAATACCAGGAGGCATATCCCACTCCCAGCCGAAAAAGTTAATATCGAATTCAGGCCAACTGATGCACAGCTACAAACTATCAGTCAACGGCATTGGTCTAAGCATGGGGCCATATTTACCGTAAAGAACCAAAGTTTGCAGGATGCCTTGAACTTTGGCCCCTCGCCGTCATCGTCCTCACCATTCTCGGGCACTTCTGTTTCCACTGGCTGAATCTCGAAGGATTCAGGCCAAGTTGGCTCAGGTTCATCACCTCCGGGAGGCGTAAACTCTGGCTTCTCCGTTGTGATGAAGGTTACCCGAGGAGGGAAGCGTGGGGGAGGCGGCTTAATGGGAGCGTCAGTAGTGACAGGCTTGCTGTCATCATCGTCATCACTATCCGACCCTGAACGTGGTGGGGGAATTCCGGTAATTGCAGGCCAGGGTGGCACCTGTAGTGTCCGGACCTGCGTTTCTCCACCCGAGAGCGTAATGGTGGTTGTAATGGGTTGAATGCTGAGACTGGCTGTAGGGGTGAAGATGAAGCCATCCGGCTGGCCTACCGTAATATTGACATTATAATAGTCAATAACCTCTGTAACGATGGGAGGGATGTTGATGTTGATCGTCGTTGTGGTTCCTGGAGCAAGCTCAAGTGAGGTCCTATAAGGAGGAAGTGAGATTGTAGTTATTGAGCGGAGTGGCCGAGGCGGCAGGACAAATTGGCAGGGCGCCGAACATTGCGCAGGCGTACCGGAATACACCTCCGAGTCGAGATAGACAACCTCGCCTCCATCATAATCAGGTCTATACATTGTTAGTACGCCTCCACTTTCTGCATAGTAACCATAACACATACCCGCCGGACCCGGGTACTTGGAAGTCAATGGACCAAACCATAGTGCCACCAAAGCAGAGACCGTCAGCAAATGCCTTCTTAGCTGCAAAGGTCTCTTCATCGTCGTAGCCGATCCATTGATCGTCCCAGGTGATTTGTTTCATCATAGAATCCGGGAGGTATTTCGGCTGCAAGTTTCGTCTCTTGATGAGCTGTTCAATCTCCACAAGCGACATGACTCCTTCAAAGTTGGTGCATGGGGCCGGCTTGCTTGGTCCCGCGAATGGACAAAGGAGGTCGCTGCAGCTGGGGTCTGCCAGGGTGTAGCCGCGCCCGTACATAGCCAGACCAAAGTTGAGCTTGGCAGGGTCTAGACCATCAAACCAAAGAGGAATCGTGTTATTGTAAATCTCCCGGATGTCGGCCTGACCCCGTACCTTCTTTCCTAAGGCCAAAACGTCTGCATCCCAGGAGCCGTGCAAATCTAGAAGAAGGGAGGTCAATACATGGCTTCAAAGTCGAGAGGCAGAAATATTGAAAGTATTACCATAAGCCATAAAACCGAAGAAATCGACGTAAGGCTCCATCGCTTTGCCATCAAACCAGCGCAAATACCAGTAATCGGGAGCAAGTGTCAGACTAATACCGTATGCGTTGCCGTAGGCCGCTCGCATCTCCTTCAACAGAAGGGAGAAGTTTCTAGTATCAGCGAGCTTCTTACCACCCCTTTCAGGGGCACCAGGGTATTCCCAGTCAAGGTCAACGCCTGTAAATCCATAGGTGTCCATATAGGTCTTCACCGAGGCAATGAAAGCAGCTCGGTTGGCCTTGCTGGCCACCATCTCACTCCTGCGTAACGTTAAATTGATGCGGGTACTGTATGGGACGCTAATGCTCACCATGTTCTGTGCGTAGCGGCCTCCTCATTGCTAAAATCAAATCCTCCAATAGCGATCCAAGTCTTCAGCTGGTTCCCCTTTGATAAGTCGGTAAACTCCTTCATCAATGGGATGTCATCAGGATGCATAGGCACGACCTGGAATGACACCGGGTCAATGGAGGCGAACGAGAAAAAGAGGTGGGTATAACCGGTAGAGTCGATTTGCTTGGGTGTTACCCTGTTGCACATTCGGGTTCTAGCATTCCAAGACTGATAGTACCCGATGGTGCGGCCCTTCGTGCTGCCACCGCCCTTGGCGCAGGATGGTGGCCCTGTAATCGAACAGGATCCATACCCGGCTTGACAGGGTAGAGTGCCTCGGATAGGGTCGGCGTTGTGGCAATACACATCTGTGGTCTGGGCAGGTTTTAACATAAATTCGCGTATTGTCTGACCAGAAAACACTTACACCACACCATCCAGTTGCACTGCAGCAGAGCTTCATGCCGCACGGCATCTCGCCATTCTCACTGTGCTCGCCACACATGGCCTTGGCATCGCACTGAGAAGTGCAGCCCTCACCGCAAAAGTCTGGGCCAAATCCACAAATGCCCTGAGGGCCACAGCAACTAGGACCATGTCAACATGACAGTTGTTTAAGCTTATGGATCAGAATACTCTACCTGTCGTCAATACATGGGCCATCATGACAGTAGAGTGGCCCGCTGTTTCGCGCCTGGAGCGAATGAAGGTTCCGCGAAGTCAGGTTTCCGTCCGAATAGTCCACACTCACAGCAGAGGTCAGCTCTTCCGTCATGACGACAGGAGGCGCCTTGATTGGGTTCTGATGGCCCGGACTGGGCACATACTGATTGGACCTCACTACTGGAGCAAGTTAACACAAGCTGGTCCACAAAAAAGCTTGAATCAATAGTCTTCCTACATTTCTTAGACGAACGCTTGAGATGATCATGCTTGTCTCTGATTGGACTGATTCGCGAGTATGAGGTCTTCCCATAGCCCAAAGCCAGAACCAAAACAACAAAACAGCCAATAAAGGCCAAGACAGCCCGACGGCCTAACTGGGGCGACATGTTCGCTTGCGGTTTGCAGCGATGCGATTCCTCCCACGTGCCGAGATGCCGACGCCACGTTTCTCTTTATGTCGAACCACCATGAACTGAGGGAGCTAGGGGACCGCGATAACTATCTGCAATGGCCCCTTGTTCAACCTAAATCCTTCGCCTGAGGACTTTAGGCCCAGAACAGATCAAAGTATTGGGAAAGTTGGGGCACAATCATAGGCTCTACTCGACCTGGTTCGGGTTCCGAGGTAGGGTTTGCGAGCTCGTAGGCTATACCTATTTGCCCACCTATCCGTCCCTTCAATCCCATGCTGCAAACCCTCCCTATACGAGGTATTTTCGGGAGCGTTCCATCGTAAATGGGGAGAATGGCAGGGTTGTTAGACCCTACAGGGTGTCTAGCTCGGCTGGTTCCGACGCTTACTGTGTAGTTGAGGCCTGGATTGGCCGTGGAATTAGTTTGTGGAGTGTGTCGAATCCTTCGAGGCGCGGCTAAATTGCATGGATCCCGACTATGAAAATTTTCCCATTTTCTTTCAACTTTAAAAGTGCCCCTTGAAAACCGATAGGCCCGGAACACCGGGGCGGGTCGGTTCAATAACATCCTGGATGGGATGAACAAATGAGAGCATGGCCATTCGGCCCACTCGTGTTTTTGATGGTTCATATCAGCACAATTGGCCAGGATCAAGCTCAAATGGCCCGCTCTTGTGTCCTAGCTCCTAAGGCTTCCATGGTATGCCCAAGGGCTATAGTCTATGGCTATGCCTTGCTGACTGGGTTCAACGACTCTTGGGTGTGCCACCTTCGGATACTTCCTCTTCGGGCTTAAACTGCCATCGGGTTCCTGCGGCACGAGACGAGACTAACGAAATTGCACACAGCATGTTACGGCGCGATGGATTTCTAGTTTGCCACGGTCTTCTCAGCTATCAGGTCATGCCTCACCACATGGCACAGGGGATATTCTCTTGGCCTTGCGGACTATATATTCCGCGAGTTGTTCTATCAAGGTGAACCGCCCTCACCCGCCGTTCTGGTATTGTGCCAACCGCTCTGTCAAATAAGGTCCGCAATGAAGCAGGCTGCACTCTTCTGGCTGCTGCCAGCCTTGGCATTGGCCCAAAGCTCAACTAGCGCGGCTCCGCCTGCATGGCAAACGGGTGTGGTTACGGACGACGGAACCTGTGGTGGCACGACTGGCTATGTGTGCTCTCCAACGTGGGGTGCATGCTGTTCCAAGGATGGCCTTTGCGGACGATCAAAGGCCTATTGTGGAGAAGGATGGTAAGGCTTACCCTTGATCCCGTCACTGTGCTGCCGCTGACGAAGATCTTTAATCATAGCCAACCCCTAGCAGGCAACTGTGACGCACCGCCCGTTGTCGCACCACCACCTCCAGGCCCGGGCAGCCCTTCCCCCGATGGCACTTGTGGTGGTACCAATCAATTCACCTGTGCCGGCTCGACGTTCGGCAAATGCTGTTCCTCCACAAACTGGTGCGGTGATGAGTCCGGCCACTGTGGAGCCGGCTGCCAGACGAAATTCGGTAACTGCACAGTGACCGCAGAGAACGTCAGCACTGACGGCCGATGCGGTTTCAACGGCAAGACTTGTCTGGGCTCCGTCTATGGCCCTTGCTGTAGCTCAGGAGGCTGGTGTGGAGACCAGGATGGCCATTGCAAGGCTGGATGCCAATCGGGCTTTGGTACTTGCGGTGCAAGTGAGACCGAGTCTGCGGCCCCTGGTCCTTCAACACCACCAACTGACAGCAACATCTCGACCGACGGAGCATGCGGCAAGAATGGCAAGACCTGTTTAGGCTCCGTCTTTGGAGACTGCTGTTCCACCAACAACTTCTGTGGCCGCGAAACCGCCCACTGTGCCGCAGCAACCTGTCAATCCGCGTTCGGCAAGTGCAACGCCGAGACCGACATCTCAAGTGATGGAGCTTGCGGCAAGAATGGAAAGACATGCAAGGGTTCCGCATACGGCGATTGCTGTTCCGAACACGGCTTCTGCGGCAAGGACAGCGGTTTCTGCGGAGCAGGCTGCCAGGCCACGTTCGGCACCTGTGACTCCAGCTCGAGCAATGTTTCAACCGATGGAAAGTGCGGAAGCAACGGCAAGACCTGCAAGGGTTCAACCTATGGCAACTGCTGTTCCGCTCAGGGCTTCTGCGGAGACAAGGACCACTGTGAGGCTGGCTGCCAAGCAGCCTTTGGCACTTGCAACAGTGGTGCCGGAAATATCTCTACTGATGGAAGGTGCGGCAGCAATGGCAAGACTTGCAAGGGTTCAACTTTTGGTGACTGCTGCTCTGCTCAGGGATACTGCGGTGGCTCGAGCAGTTTCTGTGGCGCCGGATGTCAACTTGAATACGGTACTTGTGATGCTTCAGCTACCAACATCTCCACCGACGGCAGATGCGGAAACAACGGAAAGACCTGCAAGGGTTCGAGCTTCGGTGACTGCTGCTCTGCTCAGGGCTATTGCGGTAGCACGAGCGGCTTCTGCAGCGCGGGATGCCAGATTCAATACGGTACTTGCGATGCTTCTGCCTCCAACATCTCAACGGACGGCAAATGTGGTGCGAATGGCAAGACTTGCAAGGGCTCAACATACGGTGCCTGCTGCTCCGCTCAAGGCTTCTGCGGAGACAAGGATCACTGCGACGCAGGCTGCCAGGCCAACTTTGGTTCTTGCAACAGCGGTGCCGGAAACATCTCTACCGACGGTGCCTGTGGCAAGAACGGCAAGACCTGCAAGGGTTCGAGCTTCGGCCAATGTTGCTCTGCCCACGGATTCTGCGGTGGCTCGACCGATTTCTGCGGCGCGGGTTGCCAGGCCAGCTTTGGTACCTGCAGCAGCGGCTCTGGAACTATCTCGACCGACGGTTCATGCGGAAAGAATGGCAAGACTTGCAAGGGCTCCGGCTTTGGAGATTGCTGCAGTAGCTCCAACAGCTGCGGTGGTTCCAGCGACCACTGCGGTGCAGGCTGCCAGACATCTTTCGGTACCTGCAACGCCGGCTCTGGCAGCATCTCAACCGATGGAGCATGCGGTAAGAATGGCAAGACCTGCAGAGGATCGACCTTTGGAACCTGCTGCTCCAGCAACGGCTTCTGTGGAGCAACCTCCGACTTCTGCGGAGCGGGCTGCCAGTCTTCCTTCGGTGTCTGCAACGGTGGTTCTAACGCCGTGTCCACCGACGGCTTCTGTGGCAAGAACGGCAAGATCTGCAAGGGATCTACGTACGGTGACTGCTGCAGCCAGCAAGGTTACTGTGGTAAGGAGACCGCGCACTGCGGAGCAGGATGTCAGCTCGCGTACGGCACGTGCAGCAGTGGCTCCCAGAGCATCTCGACGGACGGAGCCTGTGGCAAGAATGGCAAGACCTGCAAGGGCTCCGCCTTTGGCGATTGTTGCTCTGAGCATGGCTACTGCGGCAAGACCAGCGGGTTCTGCGGCACCGGATGGTAAGCAAACTCACTGCTCAATTGTTGAAATGTGCAAAGCTAACATGTGAATAGTCAACGTGGTTTCGGATCTTGCTCTTAGGTACGTGATATCAAGGCTGGGAAAATGGCCCTATGGCCTAACATATTACAACATAATTCAATAATCTTACTCTGGTATAATATCAGACACTTTGTTTTCCAAATCAGACCAAAACCCTGTTTTCCCACGGCTTGGCCATACCGAATGTGATGATCCATGATTCTGTATAACCTGCTAAGCCTGTCAACAATAAGAGTCCAATATAGATGAAAATCGCATAGCTTGGTGGAGTCTCCGGAACCACGTGGTACCGTCATACCTTCTGAAACCTCGTATAGTTCAAATGTTGGTTTGAGCTCTAGATTCCAGAAATCTGTCATACAAACCTGAAATGCCTCTGAAAGATTAGTCAATTAGAGTAGCTACATGTGTTGCTAATTTGTCAACTTGATGAGCAACCTAAGCAACCTTGCTAGCCTCGAGGTGAAATCCATGGCACAATGCTAAGAATAGATTGTCAACTGACGGCCGTGATAGACCAATCCCGAGGATCAATCACTACATAACAACGGTCCTACTTCACCTAGATTACTTGCATGTGGATGTTTCTCCATTTTCATCTTGACTGCTAAAGGCAATTTGCTTGAATCTAACCGATGGAACTGAGAATTTAGTAATAATGCCTGTATATTTGTAACTAGACATCTTCTTATGTACACTTCTGCCCAGACACTGCAAGAGTAGAAAGACATTGAAAACCTTTTTACTTGTGTTGAAATAAAACTATAAATAGTACCCTCCTTAGACGACGTCTTCAAAAGGAACATGTGCCTCACCGCCTTCTGTACATACTACCAACCAATCACACTCTGAGATAACCCATCTTTAGACAAAAGCCTCGCACAACTGATTATTCAAGATTTATGGACGAACGGTGAGAGTCGCTATTATTACTGGCTCCTACTGGAGGACAATCATAGGCACAGGATCATACTTAAGAACGAAGCCAGCCCCAAGATTATACTTCATTTTGGTCAGCAAGGGCAGAAGGGAAAGGTCGAGATTTCCGATATTTTTTTCCGAGCCAACAGACTGCCCGGACTTTTCGATAACCTCTGGATCTTGGTTGCTGACTAGGATCTTGACAACCCAGCCAATGCCAATAGTCACGTTGGGCCGACAGGTATCCCAGAGAACACCATGATGCAGATTTATGCGTACGCAAGCCGTGGGGAAAGAAGAAAAGCCTACTACAGTTAGATATTTAATTGTGATGTCAGCGACAGGTGCATAAATCTATACAATGAGAGACACTTCATTACTAGTATAGTTACTACTAATGAGAGCTTATCGCAGTAAGACTGGCCAGGGTTTACGATTATACTTTACAAATCCGTGCCTTCAAGTTGTGTCAGTTTTCACCCGTAGAAGAGAAAACATCATGTAGCAGTCGATATTGCCCATAACTCTAAGGCTCTTCGGAACGAGATTCTCAAACTAAGACTCATGGGCTTAGACAAGGCAAGCCAATATACTATAAACCTCAGTTCGTAATATCAGAGGCTGAACTCGACAACTACATAGTTATCAACCAAGCATGTACAGGTGTCCTAGGTATTGAGCCTTGGTTATATCTCACTTCTTCCACTTTTCGTATGCATCTCGTAGAAGCTTCCTCTCTTTCCCAGCAATTCTCGTGGTGTTCCCTGTTCTGTGACACTTCCATTCTCTAGAACTATAACTTTGTCAAAATCAGCTATGGTATTGAGCCGATGAGCGATAACAATAAGGGTAGTGTCAGTAAAGCTGCTACGGATGCTTTGCTGAACTAAAGAATCGGTAGCCACATCTACTGCAGAAGTGGCTTCGTCGAATATTAGAAGTTTAGGTCTCGCAAGGATTGCTCGCGCAATACAGAAAAGCTGTCGTTGACCTTGCGAAAGATTTCCACCCGAGGCAGAAATGGTATTAGATAAATCGCTGAAGAAGTCGTCGGAATTCTTATTGCTGGATATCTGATCTCCATCCGAATCCATAAGGTGGTTGACCTTAAGATGGACACACTCCAGTGCTGAAAAAAGTTCATCATCAGCGTGCTTGTCGAAAGGATCTAAGTTGGACCGAACGGTGCCGGAGAAGAGTACAGGGTCCTGACATAATTTAAGTCCAAGATCATAACCAAATGTTTCCAGAGGTAATGCAAGTACTTACTTGTGGAATGATAGCAATACGGGATCGCAGGTCATGAACGGGGACCTTTGAGATGTCAAGCCCATCAATCAAGACGTTGCCTGATGTTTTCTCAATAAGTCGGAAAATTGCTAAGGCTAGCGATGACTTTCCAGCCCCAGTACGTCCCACAATACCAATACGCTCACTGTGGCCGATATTGAGGGAAATTCCCTTTAGGACAGGCGGCAAATCTGGAGCATAAGAAACCTCAAGGTTGTTTATTTTGATCCGACCTGAAGTCGGCCAAGCCGCTGGTGGTTTGTTACCAACGAGAGACTCAGTGTCCAAGCTCATATACTCCTTGATACGTTCCATCGAGTTCATATCAAGTTCTAAGTCGCCATGGCACCGAATTGTCCATCGAATGCTTTCTGAAAAGTCCAGAACAAATGACAGAGCAAAGCCAGCCAAGGCGGCGTCAATAGAGGTATTGAATATAATAACAAGACCAACTGCTATACAGAAACACGCTGCCACAAGGGCCATGCGGAAACTCATGTATCGATTAGCAAGGGCCGTATAGAAAGTAGACATTGTCCACGCATCGAGGTAGTTATGCATGCGTGCTATGTATCGTTCCGTATTCTGGAAAGCACGAATAGTCATGATGCCTTTCAGTGTAGTGCCAAAAAGCTCGAAGATAGGGGATTTAGCGTTACTTTCAATACGCTTTAGAGGCCGGCTGGCAGTCAAATATATCTTACCCACACGCGCACCCACAAATAACAAGATGGCAGCGGGAGGTAAAAGGTATAAGGACGCAAAGAACGAGGCAGCACAAATGCCCAGTAAACGTAGCAGGTTAGTCAAGAACATGATCCAACAAACGGGTATACGCTGATCGATAGTGTTGAAATCTGCTGCAAAACGATTTATGATCCTGCCAGCCGGAACTGAGTCGAGCCATTGTAGGGGTGCATGTAAGGTTGCGAAGAGGAGTTTGCTAAAAAGCGTTCTGCTAGCCTTGAGAGAAAGATAGTAGATCCAAATGTACCGTAGAATGCCGACAAGTGCTGCAGCTAATGACAAGATAATGTAGATGACGAGGTAGTAGTTGACATTCTCTTGAGAATTATGCTGCATAAATGGCTGTATAGGTGTGGCTTGCGTTGGATAGATCTGTGGCATGTAGACTTGGGCCGCGAATAGGTCGTACTTTGTGCTATCACTGGTCTTCTGGCTCGTCCAAATACGTAGCCACCATCCTCGACCTGATCAATGTGAGTAAGCGCCTAAAGCACATAATGATGCAACATACCAATCGTTCCGGCCTCGAATGCGATAAACAAGAAAGCACAGACAGCACAAAGGAGCAAGCCACCGCCGTTGCGCAAATAAGTAAGGTACACATCCCCTTTGACATTGCCTCTGTTGCGAGTTTCGTCCAGGACAAATTTGCGTGTAGGTGATTGTGACGTGTGCGATTTGTTCATGAGGTATTGTAAAGTGACACTCGATGGATTTGATGCCAGCCCCTCATTCGAGTCGTCGAGAGGTTGATCGGGATTCGGGACGCTGTTTTGTTCTGGCTCTTGGTTGGTCTCATTTACTAGATCAGGTAGATGAATGGGGTTTGCCGTGCCCCCTACAACCTCAACATGATACCTGGCTTTCGGAAGAACAAGATCCGTACTGTGGGTGACGAGGATACGAGTTCGTGACTCGCACAAACTACCAAAAAGGCCCTCGTCAAGGATCCACCGACACACGTTGGCATCAAGGGCGGAAAAAACATCCTCTAAAACCAATATCTCGGCCCGAGAATATATAGCCCTGGCAAGTGTGACACGCCACTTTTGTCCGCCGCTCAGATTTACTCCATTTGGGCCTAAGTCTGTTTCACTCTTGTCAGGAAGCTGGGCCAAGTCATGCGACAGAGCGCATGATTTGATGACCCGATCGTAGCGAGCCTCGACATATGGTAGTCCGAACAAGATATTTTCTCGTACCGAGCCGCTTTCCAGCCAAGGCATTTGGCCAACATAAGCGATAGCCCCTGGGAGAATCCAGTTTTCTGATCGAATCGTGGTGTCATGGCGTGGTCGAGGGCTCTTTGGGATGCTGATGGAACCCTTCAACAACTCGGCCTCGCCAATGATTGCAGCCGCCAATAGGCTTTTCCCTTCACCACTCTTGCCCGAAATCACAGAGAGCTGACCTTTTGGAAACGACAAATTGATATCGCGAAGGACAAACCTGCTCTTATCTGCTGCCTCAGGATACGCGGGCCAAGAAATAGTAGCATTCTTCATCTGGACAGATGGCCCGTCCAGTATCTCGTCCGATATTTCGGAGCCCTTGAGGTAGGCGTTGATTCTGCGAATAGACACCATCCCATCAATACCCATCATAAAGAGCTCTGGAAGTGTCTCCAAGGTAACCTCCAGTGTACTGAACATTCCGATGCTGACGAATGCAACCGAGGGTAGGAGGTTCCCGTTGATGAAAACATACACAGCCAATGACGTTGAAGCCCAGAGAATCGGACTCAAAACAGAGCAAGCAAAAAGGGCTGTATCAGCGTAGAAGTACTTCCGCAAGGCTGTCAATTCCATCTTTCTGAGAGCCAAGATCCTCTCCTCCCATTTCGATTCCAATGCAGAGAACTTGATTTGCCGAATGCCGGAGATTGCCTCGCTTATCTTTGATAGCTTGATATCTCGTAATTCCATGAGTTTTTCTGATCGGCCGACGAGCAGATATGACAGCCAAGTGCTTAGAGGCATCATCAGCAATGCCGCCAGCACACCTGCACCGAATGGAATCCATCCGATGAGTTTTCCAAGAAAAATAGAGAAAATGGCTAGCCTGAGAACGCCATTGACAACCATGAATTGAAACTGAGTGAAGTACGCAATTCTCTCAGTGTCCACACCAACGAGGTTCACAACAGCTTGACGCGATGTAGGAGCCTGTTTAGTATCTTCTGCTTCCTGATCGTTGATGTCGTTTGAGCTATCTTTATCCGAGTTGCCCTCCGATGGCAACTCATGCCGCGTTTCTGTTTCACGCGTTGTATTTTTCTGCCGCAAAGACTTTGAGAAAATCAGGGTTGATAGTTGAGCGCGGACGGGTAAAGACAAATCTGAGACGGAGTACCAATAAGCCCACCCCTCAAGCCACTAGAGGCCACCATGGGGTCAGCATAGCTTCAGTAATATCCAAGAAGTTAATATTATGCTTACCGCATCAGCCAAGTTGGAGAGCGCCAAGCAGACAATAAGTGATAGAAGATCCACGCGGCGGAAGGATTGTTCTTGTCTGCTCTCGAGGATTCTTATGATTTTGAGCATGACCCAAAATGGAACAATACTAACAAGGCATCTTAAGAATGTCACACTCCACACCAGAAATAGCCTCCCTCTGTAAAGTCGAAACAAAGTCCGAGGGAGACCAGCTCCGAGGGCTAGTTTGTCCCATCTTTCTTTTAACACATGTGAGCGAAGCCTATAATCAGCCAAAGGTATGTCAGATGGCTCAAGGTCGTTCTTCGCAGAAGCTTCTTTCAGAATGGGCCACACCCAGCTCCACGTGTATCTGCTCAATGCACTGACTGTCCTTTGACCGTCAACCTTACGACCGTTGAGGGAAATTTCGGGCCTTCGCGACAGCAGAGTGCTCGACAATACAGTTGCGAAAGCAAAGAAAGTGTTGGTGGCCCAGAAAACCACGGAATAGCAAGCATTGCCCTGATAAAATTGGAATAACCAGATTGAATTCCAAAAGGAACAAATGCCAAGAGAGAAAGCGGAAAGCATGAGCCATAACCCTAAGCAATACGACGTGGCCGAGTATCGATGAGTGTTGATGCAGGCGGCATGTAGAAGAAGGATCAACTGGTATGATTCATATGTTTAGCAGGCTTCGTGGAATGCGTGTCATGTAAAATACTTACCCATATCGCTACGGCTATGATGGCCGACCTTTTATTGGTGTCATTATCGTGCAATAGTAGCGTAAAGAAAAAGAACCCGCTTGAAGCCGACAACCCTAGACCCGAAATCACAAGAAGGGCAATCTTGGGCAGCCGATTCGAGAATCTAGCAAGTTGTTCGGGAGTGGCCTGCCCATCCTCATCCTCATAAAAGTGGTCTCTGCGATGACGTTTCCGGTATTGGTTGAAAATAGCTGCGCTGGCAGGCAGAACAAATAGGAACGATTGAACCAATGTGCCATAAAGCATTGCCGGAGGGAGTTTCTGGTCCATTTTTGCCCAGTTAGCTACCTCCTTAACCCCTGTTCGTCATGAGCGCTCTACAGTCAACTCTCGCAACTTGTTTTAAAGGAATAAGGATCGGAACTTTTGAGGCATGACGTTCCGAGTTCGCGGGGAAGGCGGCAATGTGAAAAACGAACCTTGACGCGCCACCTGTATGTCGCAGCGAGTCAGAAGGCACATACATGGTGCGATATTGCGCAAAGAGTGTTGTGACAATTTGAGACCCGTGCAAATGAGATGACCCACGTCAGTGCATCGCTAAAGCAACCAAAAGCAATACCAGGGTGCTACGTAGCAAAAAAGAATAGTAGAGAAAAGAAAAGCAAATAAGGAACCCTGTTTGGCGTCGTGCTGCTGACCGCTTTTCAGGCGCATGCAGACCTTTTTCTATTTCTTGTTTTTGGTGAGACATCCTCAGCTCTGACGGCTGAGCGGTGCAGAAACAGTGCCACATTTCATTGTTTTCTGGCAAAGGAACTTGCCGTTCCTTGTCACCTTTGCTTTTTGTGGCGCGGGTTGAGTTATATGAAGAACTAATGCACGGAGAAGCAGAAGCAGAAGAAAAGAAAAAAGAAAAGAAAGAAAAGCTTCGGACAAGGCTGAGCAGATGCACCAGTGCAGTTCTCGAGGCAGCAAATACAAGGCTCATAGGCCTTCATGACATGGAAATTGACACTATACAACTTGGCGAACTACTGAACAAATCCATGCACCGCCGCTGCTCACAGCAATTATCCGATCACTACTAGTCCGCCATATGCCAAGGCCCAGAAGCCGTCCATTTATGGCATGGTAGGTGCCCACCAGTGGATAATGGTTTACGCCTCCCGATGGCTTAAGCCTCACCTCGTATAAGCGAGGTAAAATCCGTCTTTGCACCACGCATGTTGCTGTTGTAGGCGGGTCGGATGATTGAAGGCCTTCCAGGGCGTTGATCCATTCATGGGCGGAGAGGTCCTCTCCGAACCGGATTCCATCGCCTTTGCCGCTCCGAACTGGCTTCAAGATGTACATGTTCCTCAGCTCGGCAGACCCTTGTAAAAGATCTGCCATTTCTGGCGAACCTGGAAGAATAGTGTCGACGATCCCCTTGCCCAATGCAGCAGCTTGGGTCCCACTCAGCACCTTTCGTGTCACCAAATCATGTAACTCTTGTTTGACAATCCCAAGCATGCGCTTATCGTGGACTAGCAGGACAGTGCGCATATCGTTGAAGCAGTGCAAACTAAGCTGTTGCAGCAGTTTTGGCTCCATGGCAAGCAACTCACGTTGGTGAAGTTCCAAACCAACTTGGTGAATCTCCTCAACCACTTCCCCCTCCCAGCACAAAAGTGTAGCGTTCTGACCTAGTGCTTCAGCATCGTCATCACCATGGTAAGTGCAAAAGAGCCGGTAGCCAGTCGTGCTTTTATTGTCTGGGACCAGTCGTAAGTCGCCAGGCTTAATAAGGCGAGGTTTTATGCCTCGCCGACGCTCGACTTCATTGATGAACATGTGGATATCTATTCCTCTTTCTTCGCCTTTGAGGAGATGAAGAGGAAGATCTGGTCTAAAAAGACCAAACAAACTGTCCAGCAACTGAGTGTTTTAGCTTTCGAATCATCAGTGACAAGTTTGGGCGAGGCAAAACATACGGTTTCAGCGTTTGTAGCGCTTTGGAGGTCAGCTACTCCAGTGGCTTTGGCGTGTAAAACTTTGTCTAATGCTTCCTGTCCGTAGGCTTCGTGCATGAATCCATTAAAGGAGAAGCGAGCATTGATCTCCGTGATGGTAAAGTTTTCCTCTGTTGAGAAGGCCGCTTCGGTGCTCGGAAAGTCTTCAACCATGAAGTCTGGTCTCCAAGAACCCAAGCGCTCCGAGAATTTGGGGAGATTGCCATGGTCGACTTGAGCATCCATCCACTATTCAATCATGCAACGTAGGTTAGAATAAAACCCACCGTTATGTGAGCCCAGGTGAATACACTGACCTTGAGGAGATCCTCTTCCTTGCTACCTAGAGGCATCCTTTGAGGAAAGGCTCTCCCTTCATCGCTCCACCACCGGCGGACAATGTCCGAAATGGCGACTACTAGAGCTTCATGAAGATCCCGTAATTGTTCTTGATGATGCTGGTCAACGAGGATCGGCTGGGGGCAACTTGCACTATAGGAGCCTTTGGGCCATAGATGAGCAGGACAACGATCGAGTAGAAAGGAATGGTGTTCTTTGTGCTGTTCAATCAAGAGCTCTTCCGCTGTCGAACCACCGGAGCCGAGGCCTACAGAAATCTGCTGCAAGGACGTTGTATTCATCATGTATTGAATCTCGTATGAAACACGGTAACCAAGAACGAAAAGTGGAGGGCAAGATGTGATATCAAGACCGGTGCTCCCCCGAATATTTATCCCGGTCATTATTGGTGAAGGCATCCCTTGGTACCACATCAAAGCGCAAGCCAGTAGTCCGAGCACTTCCACACAGTGCCCGTCTTTCGCAGAGTGGAAATTTGGACCTTTGTGTCTCAAATTACGTGATAGAGAGCAGGGGAGGAGATGGGATTTGCCATGGACCCCATATACCTTGAACATAGCAGGCGGGATCCTCCCGCAACCCATGCCGCATATTTCACACTTCCTTTCTTGGAGTGTGTGATTATAAAGGTGCTACCCAAATGACCGGCCGGAACGAGATAGTTCCTAGTCCAAATGCAACAAGCTCAAGATCCGCACAAGTAAAATCCTCCTTCTCAGACGACACTTACAATCATGCCACGGATTCCGCTTCATATCTCCGGGTCTTTTCAACTAGGAAACCATTTGCGAAGATGCATCAACTCCAATGCATTCTCCGGCAGGCTCAGTCCAACAATCAATGCAAGTAGCTGCATCGACATGAAAATTTCCAAAAGCGTGCCTTGCTTGGATGTCGCTACTTTAAACCACGTAGATGGTATCGATCACGTTCAGCAAGTTGCGCAGCAATTGGAAAGAAGCGGCATACTCAAGATTCGTCTAAATTTCCATGATCCCCAAAGCAATTATCTTCAGAAGTTGGTGCACAGCCTTCATCACAATCATGGCCACCAGCTCCCAATTGCCCATAGCGCCAAGAGAGGGTTCTTCTGGGATGTGCGCCCAGATCCTAGCGCCATTGCCACGAGACAACATCAGGCCCGGTCCGAGACAATGGAGGAGTTCCCATGGCACACGGATTGTAGCTACGAGGATCCTACGCCGCGATACTTCGCCTTGCATGTTCTGCAACATGATCGATTCGGCGGCGGAACGTTGTCGGTCTTGAGCGTGCAGCGTCTCAGTGAACTGTTATCCCCAGAGACCCGTTTCGCCCTGGCGCAGCCAGAATACCAGATCGATACCCCTCCAGAGTTTATTAAAGATCCCAAACGAAAGCACATTGTGACCAGCCTGCTCTGGAGAGACTACAAGTCTATGGCGCCAAGAATGCGCTTTCGGGCCGATATTATAAGACCACTCACCGAGATGGCTTCAGTTGCTTTGGCTGAGTTGTGTGGCTTACTGCAAGATTCTCAGGCTCTAGCCTCTGCTACGCTGCATCTCGTATCTGCAGAGCTCCCAAAACAGTCGATCATCTTGATTGATAATCGCAGGTGGCTGCATTCTAGGAACCACATCACAGATCCGAATCGTCACTTGCGTCGAGTTAGATGGGATGCCGCTCCTGCCGCCATGTAACCTCTTGGCTTGTCTGCAGGATCGGAAGACGTAGTTTCTAGATATCCATTGCGGTCAGTGCGCCCAGGCTTAGGGACTCAGGCATGAATGTTCAGGAATGGAAAGAGGGGTGCTCTTGAGATTCAAGCCCGCATATTAAGCGAAGATACAACCCTGTGAAATCTACCAACTCAATCTCTCAAAGAATGTTGTCAAATAGTGTATAATCCTCGAGATGGTATGAACAGAGATAAGTGATTTGATAGACACACAATAGTTCATACCTCTACATAGTTATGTGTTCCGTAGTGAATTCCGTCTTATGATATTAATGTAACAATCGTGCCTGTCGAGTAAAATTTCATGGTTGAGGTTCCAAATTCGATCCGTTGTCGTCCACCCAAGATCGCTGATTTACTATGCCATCGACTGTGTATGTGGGGATCCCGGGCCGCTCCCGCTCCCCGCCCCTGCGAGCTGAGATGCAAGAGCAAGATCCGTCGGTCCACTTCTAAATTATGGTGCAGCCTTGTGCAGCTTCAGCTCCGCTAGGTTCACTTTTTCCAGCCACTTAATATATGCTAGGTGTGTCTTATCACACGTATACTGTGTTCATTTACCTTGCTCCAGCACGGTGTCTCACAAGCAGACCGGTGAGCACCAAGCCAACAACACATCGGGACAGTATTAGACCGACCCTTGTTTCGCGCACGGTCCGCTCGATGTGTCGATGATATCTCGGGGCAAGAAGCAAACCCGTGTTGGCATACAATAGAGAGACCTAGAACTCGCAGATTCGAGAGGACTCGCAATTGCCTGCTCGCAACGACACGATAATCAACGACACTCACCATACTAGGACGCCATTCTTCGACAACATGAAATTGACAGTAGGCTATTCTCCAACAGATGTAGTAGCCGTCGCCAAAATACATCCGTTTTACGCCCTCAATACTCCCTATCCGCCTGACGCAGAAAAGATTAAAGCAGCTAGAGAGGAAGCATCTAAGAAGCCTACCGAGTACGATTTGAATTTACAGCCTTTACTTCGAAAGGCACAACTGTACGTATTGCAATAAGTAAACTACGACGGAAGTCCAACATTCTCCCAGGTACAATGTCATTGAACGACTAACTTCCGACCTGAGTCCGCGTAATACCTTCCGCCACGCCGCGTATATTAGTACTACTGGTGGTGGAAGTGGCTCAGTACCTCTGCTTTTTGCTACGGATGTACATGAGAACCGTCGTCAAAGGGCACAGTTCGGCCGATTTCTTCAAAACTTGGGTGTCGTTTCCGAAGGTGACTGGATTGTAACGACCCATTTCACGGGACATCTCTACAGGTTGCTATTCCCTTCAGAAACTGATCAGAACAGGATGCTAACGAGATTGCACGATAAGGTCCCTAGATCTCATACTCGAGATTCTCGAAAATGCTGGCGCTTCAGTTCTTGCCGCTGGTCAGCATATGTCCCCTGCCGAAGTAGTCAAGTTGATAAAGGACCACAACGTCAACGGACTTAGTGGTGACTCGGGTCAGATTGTCCACATTGTTCACCATATATCTACTCTCACCAAGGAAGAACGAAGTGAGCTCAACCTATCCAAGATCATATACACCTCGGAAGGACTCTCTCCATCACAGAGGTCACTCATTCGCGAAGTCCTGGGGCCAATCAAAATATACTCAATCCTAGGGAGTGCAGAAGCTGGACCATATGCAGCGAGCTTACCTCATCCAAATGGATATAGCACAACCACAACATATGAGGATTTTGTTTTCGACAAGAGGTCCATGGAGATCGAAATTTTCTCTACTGATGCAACAGAAGCCGATGGTATACCCGAGCCTCTCAAGGAGGGGCAGCAAGGCGTTATTGCTCAGACATCATTTGCACGCCTTCGGAATCCGCTGATCAGATACATCACTGGCGATATTGGCTCGCTGCACCCGTTCCCGCCTGACCTTTGGCCCTCAGTCCCGATGGAGGAGCGGCAGAATCTGCAGGTACTTCGCCTTCAGGGTCGAGACCGTCGTTTCAGCTTTGATTGGGACGGAAATTATTTTGAGTTCGACCAGCTGAATCTAATGATGACAGATCCCAACCTGGGCATCCTTCAGTGGCAGGTCGTCCTAGCGAGAATGGAGCCATCTGTGGAAGCGCTATTAGAAATACGTCTACTTTGTTTTGATACAGCTGCGGAAAATAGGAATGAGGCCATTCTAGTTGATCGACTCGAAACGTTCTTCTACGTCTACGCTGGCAATCGACGTCGCTTTAGGATAAATTTTGTCAATGATCTTGATAGTTTCGAGCGAAGCAATACCGGAAGGAAAGTGATTCGTTTTGTTAATAAAATGGGATAGTTTAGGCGAAGCTATAATAAATCTACACTATTCACTCTTGTAATCGTGCGAAATCAAGGACGAGGAATAGCCTCCTCATACGATTGAATGTGAACCTGGAGCTTTGCCTCGAAGATCGGTCGTGAATCTTTGAAATGAAAGTTAACGACCAACGACTCATCCATAGCAATTTCCACATCATGACTCCTCAAATACAAGACGTACCTCGCAACGGACCAGTAGAGCACACCTATTGGAATAGGCCGATGTATGTATGCTTGAGAGGTAGGCCTACTAATTGCAAGTAGGGAGTTCGACACTAGTCTTTAGTGCTTAAAGAAGGAGATCAAAGATAGAGCTGGGAATTGTTAGCCCCACCAAGCAAAAGTGGCTACTATCACGGGTAGACAGTTCAGGGCAAGTTTAGTTAGAATTTGCTCCTATTGATCGAGGACGCTAATGCGTAGGTCAATAAGATCTGCTGCTCAAGACCTGACATAAAGGGGAGCGCATTGACATGCCAGTCCGACCGCATTCTTCTACCTCGGCTTTCAACTCGAAAGTGTTAATTTACACAAACCCATTTGTTGAAAATATATCCTCTAGCAACTTTCCACTGGGTACTTCCTTCTCTTGCAATCAATATCGCCTTTGATTATCGCCCAAAAGGACCATATCTCTGCCCATAGGATTCCGGGAGTGTGGATCCTTACAGAATGATGTAGCCTCGTGCAGTTTTATTTTGCGGGCGTTCTCCGAATGGGCAAGGGGTTGGATGCCAGGCTATCGGATATGGCTCATCGACCGGAGCATCTTTACGAGATTTTATCCGTGACGACCACTCATACCACAAGGCCTCGTATGACACCAACTACAGAGATGATGAGATATATACATCCCCAACTTTGTGGCAACAATATCAGAGACTCAATCATCTGACCTCCATTTGTCCATTGACCTGCCCCGTACAAATGCAGGTCAGGTTAGGTACCTTTAATTGATTCCAGTTCCTTAATTTAGCCTAGCAAGAGCTGCGATGCGTTAAATAAGCATATAGTTGCGAGATTGTCTAGTGTCTATTTGGGGGTAATAACAAGTAGCTCGGGTATGTTCCTGATTTAGCAAATTGTACTGGGATAAGTGTTATTTGTTCCGTCGGCGATAACTCGAACGGATGGATCTTCATGGGTTGGTGAAGTGATCCTCCTCTAAGCATGAAACTCAGAGTCTGGCGCTTATCTCTTATTAAAAGCCTTCCGAAACTTGCTAAGAATAGAGTGTCGATGTGAAATTCTCTGTGAGTCCTTTCCCGGGTTATTAGGAAAGAAGTTGATGGTCGACAGAAAACATTCCGAATCGAGTCTCTGGACCCTTTCTGTGAAGGCTTCCCATTCCTTCTTGTTAGTGCGCGTAAGTCCCCCACCGGCCTTCAATAGCAGAGTGCACAGCTTATACGCGACTTCATCTGAGTATACTGATGGAGATCTTATGACCACATTGTCGAGTGGCGTCTGTCCCATCGAGTCTAGGAGATTTGGATTGACGCCCCGTTGCAAGAGATGACATGCCAATCGAGGAGGACTCAAATGCAAAATCTGGCCCTTATCGTCATGATCGTCCGAATAAGGTGAATAAGGCAACTCAAGGTCGAGATCAAAGCATCCTTCCAAGACTGCTTCGCACAACTGGCTGTAACTCTCACAGTCCATTTCGGAGCCCCTATTATGCTTTTGGCGTAGCATCTGAAGCATTAATGCAAGTCCATTAGTGTCTTTTTCTGGCTTATAACCTCTGCGCTTAAGATGCTTGATCATTTCGATTGCTTCGTCAATTTTATACAAAGACTTGTCGTAGGCCCACAGAAGAAGCAACAGAAGAGAATCTGAGCATTCTGACACGGCATTGGCATTCTGTGTAAGAATTTCTTTCATACAAAGCCGAAGCTTTCCTGCCACAGCCAACCCCAAGGGAGAGACATCCGTTAACATTCGGTCGGAGTGTTTCTGATCTAGCCCTCCAAAGTCGCCGCGAAGCCGCAACTTGCTATTGCGAAAGAAAGGGAAAACACTGATTCCAATAGTCTTTTCGGCCTTTCTTGCGTTCTCGGAAAAGGCCAAGTCCAGATGAGGATATCCCTTGAAGAGATGGTACTTGGCAAGAAATGTATAGCCATTCTGCCCAACGATCTGTGCGACTGAGCCCAAGATTATATGCGGAAACTCTGGATTTTGCACAAACTCGAGCACCGTTTGATGCAGTAGCTGAAGAGTCGAATCTCTTCCCACAACCTCTACAAGCCCCCCAGTGACCTCTTCGACATACGTATATAAACGCATCCTTGCGATCGTTCTTTCGGTATCAATACTGTTCAAAGGGATCTCCTTGATCATTTGATCGAGATCACGGACTTGTGAAGCTTTGAGCAAACTGTGCGCCATATCCAAGTCGATTCTCTCGTTTGACTTGCAGAGACATTCCAGGAGACAATATGCCTCCCATCGAAAGCTCAATGGTATTCTTTCCACGATGGCATTGTAGTAATCCATCAAATCCTGGGGTATAGAGTTCAATTTATCAATGAGCTCCTGGCGGAATAGTTCGGTATTTCCGATCATTGCTGATTGTTTAGCATGGTTGCTCAGATCCCTGAGGACTAGCTTCACCCACAGGAAAACACCGCTAGCCCTCTCCACAATAAACTCGGCAATTTCCTGAATCTGACGGTATCCCGGGGTCGCTAACTTGATGCTTTGCGCACAAAGCTCACGGACGTCGTTCGCCGTATGCTCGTGAATCATGAACCCTGGGCAATCGCGGAACATGTCGAATGCTTGCCATGGCCGACTAGAAAACAATACCTTGACCTTTGTGCGCGTGTTTTGTCTCGGTTTGGTGAGGTCCTGGAGGAAGTTGGCAATAACATCAGTTGGTCCGGCATATTCGTCCAGAGCATCTAGAAACAAACAAATGTCCAGGTTAAATTCGTTTTGATCTAACAAACAGGCAAGCCCCTCGCTCAATTGGTTCACCGTCCACGTCTCATTCTCGAGAGCTCGAAGCATTTGTCTTCGTTGCATGTGGCGTTTTGACATGGCTCTCAGATAGTCCCTGTACCAGGACTCGGCATGGGTCTCAGTGATGAGGCTCTTGAAGAGCCAGCGTAAGCGCGCATGTAGGTCCATATTGTCGCGCCACCTCGCGATATAATAGAGCAGTTGATTGATTTGGTCGTCAGTCCAAGATTCTTGGGTTATCGTAGGGAAAAACTTTTGCAAATCGTCGACAGACTTCACGGTTGTCCTTAGGAACTCTTGTTCTCGAGCCATAATAGCTTCCTCGAGAGCTTCCATCTCGAGAGCACTGACACCATAGGTAGGCATTGGTTTCGATACGGTGCGTTGGAAAGCTTTGCGAGGGTACTCGCAAGCCAGCACCTCTCTGATGTTAGGCTCCAGGTCAATGTCATCTGGAAGCCGCCCATACCTGGACTCCACCATCCCAATCATCGTAAGTAGGTCTTCTTTCAGACTGCAAAGATTTTGCTCCTCGAGTCGACACTTATATTGGCTTTTGAATTTGGGCAGAATTAGTTCAATCAAGCGGCCATCCTTCTCTAAGGCTTGGTTCAGGATGCTTCGAATCAGTCCATCAAATGATTTTTGTGCAGCAGTTCCTCGGTGATGGAAGAAGAAGCTTGCTTTGAGTGAGTGACTATGGCTTTGCCAGCCGTGGAGTAAGGATCCGGTCCGTAAGTCTTTGTCAATGAACTTCATCATGGTACTCTTTCCTGAGCCAGGCCGACCGCTAATCCAAAAGATGCCGTCGCCCTTTTGCAGCCAAGTGGTCAAGCCGATGGATTTTCGGTCGAACACCCATTCAAAAGAATGGCCAGCCCTGTCATCAATCTCTTCAACCCTGCTGTCCTGCTCGGGGGCCCTGAACGAGTTTGTGATAGCTGTTGTCAATCAGTACGGCGTCACTTCAAGACGAGCCCTAAACACACCTTGGACGTCCCAAAACTCCAGCTGAGCATCAGCTATTGGATATCCCTCAGTCATGGCTCTGGCCGGCGAGGCAGCACTCGGTGCACGCGAGTGCAAGGCAGCACCGGAAGTATCTGCCTGCAACGCAGGGACCTGGTTGGGGTCCACCCCTTGAACAGGATGTAGGTCAAAATGCGCGTCGTTCTCGCTTCCAAGTATTTCATGCACTTTGCTAGCGACCATGCCGATATATGGAGCCCCCCTTGAGAACTTGACCATGTTCGAGTGGTCCTCGTTGATTTGCATTGTCGAAGCCGGGTCATTGTCGCACCGATTACCAGTGGCAGAGTGTTTTGAAACAAAGATTGCTTCTGGGCCCGATCTACTGTATTTTCCATCGACCATCTATCTGCTATTAGAATATTCACCAGCGACTATGGATCTAGGACTCACGGTGATTGTGGGCGTTGTTTGCGTTTCGTAGGCCCAGAAAAGCCTCATTTTTCGCACATGCGATATGCCAGAGACTTGCAATTCGAGTTGCGGCACAAACTGCGACTGGTCAGATATTTCAGCTACGAGAGCGTCTCTATTTGGCTGGCCCTCGAGCATTGTGAAGATATCTGTCATATGCATACCCCGGCTGGGAACTCCAAAGAAGATGGCGCCCAGGGTCTTGGACAGAACGGCCTGCTCAATGGCGCCACTGTTTGCGAGCATCAAGAAAGTCTTCTTCAGCATTATTCCTCCTAGGCTATGAGCAAAGAACAATAAAGGCTTTGCAGCATCAGAAGCCCATCCTCCAGTCTTGAGAGCGTTAACGAGGGTCAGTGCGAGATCAGGCACCCCCTGTGTCGACTTACTACCCACCAGGGCAGTATTGTATCCATAGATCAGGAAGCGCACTCCTGATACCAGTCTTGGAAGGGCATCTCGAATCCACATAAACGACTTGTCTTTTCCCCGGGGCTGCCATGAACCCATCGGGTGACTCCCAAGCCCAGAAATGACGATACAACTACGCCCATGTCAGCAAACATTTTGAAACCTCACCCTACAGCCGAGCGGCTAATTCGTGGTGAGCCACGTACTCGAACTTGTGATCTGGGGCTGGGACATGATTCAGAGGCGTTATGCCATGAAAGGTATTGTCAAGAATGAGTGGCTCTGGCATCCAAGGGGCCGGTAGCTGCCACTCGGAGGCAAGCGGTGAGGCACTCACTATGGACGGCAGCTTCGAAAACGTGAGGGTCGCCGTCTGAGTCCTAGAGCGGCCCCAGAAGTCACATGTTGGGACCAATGAGGCGATGGTTACATGGGACGCATTGCCTTCTGGCAGCAGGGTTGCCAGAAACTTGGCCACGTCAAGCGAGTCCAGCCGCTCCGGTATCCTGCTCAAGCGAAAGACATGGCCGAGGAGAAACTCCTCCGCGCTCATCCTTGCGGCTCAGTGGACGTCTTGATTGACGAGGATGAAGATGTGGTGATTGAGGAAACAGTCACCTTGGTTTGCCATTTCAGCTGTTCTTGCAGGGATTCAGTCACGTGTTGACTGTGGACGAATGGCGCGACAGCAATTGCTGGAGAGGTCCAGCACAGCCGTGCATAGCGTATCCCCCTCGAGGATGCGAAAGTGCGAAATTATAGAACAACAAATTCGGATATTGATTCATTAAACCTGTATGTCATATATTCGAGCTTTCATTTGGCCATGTCATTGAGAAGCTCAAAATTATCCAAAATCCTATTCTATGAATTTGTCTCAATTGCTCATCAAGCGATCAATGGGAAAGACAAAGGCCACGACGAAGCCGATGAAACAAATCATGTAATCAAAGCTGTCAAGTCGACACGCATTGTGTTATTGGTCGTTGAGAGGGTATTAGCAATCAGATTGGAAATGCCCAGCCCTCCCTGGCTCACAGCTAAGCTATTTTTATGAAACATGCTAATAGCAGCGGCGGATTCACTCTTCGATTTACTTGTTTGTAGCAGTCTGGCGCACGAATACTTGCATGGATAGTTGATGGATGTAATTTCAGTTAACATGGCAACGTAAATTAATGAGGGAGCTTCGGATGGGACAAAAGTTCAAAAAGAACGCTTTCACGACATTGTACCATCCAGGCTATCTATAAGCTTTACTGCAACGCGTTCACAACCTCGTGCCATTCAATAGCTTTTCTGTCATCATTGAAAATGGCGAACAGCGCCTGCCGTGCTGTCACGGTCTTGTTCGCGCCATTCCGTAGTCCCACCTCTGTGCCAGTCATGTACGCACTACCACCCCGTCCATTGGCAGCAGGCAAAGCAACAGCATCGTTCATGGTGAGAACCAAGTATTCGTAGTTTGCCTCAACAATAGGAGGAATGGTGCTCCAATAGTCCTTCAGGCCCTTCAAGTCGAGCTCCTTGGCATTGAATGTTATCTTGGCGGTAGGTAAAATGAGCTCATCGACGGCGGCTTCCCATCCAGTCGCGTTTGGGAAGACAGCTGGTAAATGTTAGTGGCGACTCTGCCAATGTAAAAATCACAAGGGATGGGAACCGACCGACAGCTGCGGCGGTCCTTTGCCACCATTGCTGGAATGACTCCTCCGCTACGGCAACTGAGGCAAGACCCATGGACGCCGAAGCCAGGAGAACTGTAGGCAGCTTCATGGTTTTGATTTGATGTAGGTTATTAACGAACTTGTTGGGAATGGGATGTGGGTCGACATAGGTTAGTCCTTTTACCAGAGGCTGGCACATATTTATACCTTTCTTTGTCCATTGTTTGTATGTTATCCTCAGAACCTCCCTTTTTTGCTCAAGTTCCACCACAAAACAAGACGAAGGATCTTTGATGCGAAAGGGGCAAGGGATAGATCCGAGCCGACAGGGAGTTTGTGGAGCTGCCAAGTGATATACCCTGCTAGGAAAGATCAACGCCCACTTGGTAGAGTGGACAGACTATAACTACATGAGTATAGACTACGACCCAACAACCAATCAGCGAGCGGGGATAATTAAACACGCTATGGTCAAGGAGGCCCTCCTCTGTGCTCCGCTCCACTACTTAAGCAAGTGGTATGGGTAAGAACGGAAGTCCCGAAATCCCCGGATATTAATAGAACACAATCTATAGTCTCCAAGGTTCGATGTCACTGAAACATATTCAACCGGCTTCTGCTTTGATCCTTTCATCTCATTGATCTTTTGGCTCGTAGCCAACAAAGGTCTTTATCGCTGTTTCTGACCGGTATGCATTGTTACAAAGCGCTTGTGCAATACTCTAGGGTAGGTTGATAGAAAAGTGAGATGTCAACAAGTGCAACTCAATAACAAAGTCGCAGTACAAAGGCATCTGTGATCACTCTGACACTGTTGAAATTAAAATTCTATAGAGCAACTGGGACGACAATATGATGTTTTTGATGCTCGAAACCGAGTTGTCGTGATTGTTACAGGGTAAGTAAGTGGAACCCCTGTTGTGCGGCACCATGTCAAACAAGTGCCAATCACGACATTTGAATGCCAACTTAGGAATAATTATTGCCATGAAATCTGAGAAGCTGGTATGTCGAATGCTCGCATTTAAGTGTAGCCACTGAATGTGTAGCCCAAGTATCCAAACTGTAGCTTCAAAATAGGCCATAGTTCATGTCGAGAATATGGTGCATTCGTTCCCGTATAGCATGACATCTGCGTCATACTAGACATCAACGATGTGGTCACCCTTGACATTGACGACGCTCACACTATCCCTCGTCTTACTCTTCGAGACGACCTTCACTTCCTGAATCAAGCCCTCATCATCCCATCCAAAGTCAATGATACCACCACCACGAAGTCGAAGGCCCTTGACGTTGCCACTGCCCCAAGCTGCTGGAATAGCAGGCCCAAGAACAACTACCCTTTGACCTTTGAAATCGTGTGCGTATGCCATGTCTGTTACCAACATGCTCAGCACTGCGCCACCAAAGCCGAAATTTGCGTCAATCTGGAATGGCGGGTTGCGCCCTGAATACATGCTCAGGCCATTGCCCACAAAGTTTTGCTCGATTGCGTAGCGAAGGTGGTCGTAGGCCTTTTCCGTCTCATTGAGTCGTGCCCAGCACGCGCTACGTCATACCTTGGCCCATCCTGCATTCGCATCTTCTGCGTTGCCCATACCACGTGCGACGAGTGTTTGTCGGACTGCCTCTTGGATAGTGGCGTTATTGTAGCCGTTGGCAAAAGAAGAGATGGAGTACCCTGGATACCATCCGTTCTGATGAGAGAGATGACGGTGCGTGCTGGGTCCATCAAAGCCGAGAGACTCGGGCAACTTCCATTCCTTCAGGCCGCCCCAAGAGGCGAAATGTAGTCCCTTGTCGAGGCGTTGGAAACTGGACGAGATTGATTGAACGAAGTCCTCGTCAGGCTCCGAGACCAATACTGTGGCCGCTAGCGTTGCGTCGAACACTTGATGAATGAGTTGTTGAAAGTGCGCGCAGCCAAACGTGGTCGGGCCATGCTCAGCACTGTTGCACGGGTTCGCAACAAGTGTTCTATCCTCGGTAAACAAATCTTCTTGGAGCGAAGAGAGCCAAAACTCAGCAACTCCTTTGATAAGAGGGTAGCCTTGGCGCTTGAGCCAGTCGACATCCTGCGTATACTCAAAAGCGTCCCACACATGCTGCATCATCCAAGCACCAGCCACTGGGTCTGTCCAGTTATTAGCAGAGCATATTCGTCAATGCATCATTGGGAGCATAGTCTACTTACAATTGGCCCAGCTAGCGAGGTCTTTCATGGCAGTGAACCCAAGCGTGTTCATTTCGTTATGCGTGACCCAGCCAGAAGCATTGTACAACAACCTGGCTGTTTCGGTACCTCGTGGGACCCAGGTATCTTGGATATAATCCCAAAGAGCTCCCTCCGTTGCAGCCAGACCTGTTTGATCCGCAACCCAGTAGTTCATCTGAATGTTGATGTTAGAGTGGTAGTCGGCACCCCAACTGGGTTTCAAGAGTTCCGTCCATCTTCCTTGCAAATTAGCAGGCAGAGAATTATCCCTTGAGGAGCTGATGAGAAGATTTCGGGAAAGATCAAACAAGAGACTGTCAAGGTACGCGTTACCAGATCCCGCGTATTTGACGCTGTTTATTAAGTCAGCCGTCTCTCGTTTGGCAGATTCATCAGTATTCGGGAACTCGAGAACAAACGCCTCCGAAAGCTTTTTGAAGTCCGCAACATGGCTCTTCTTGAGAGCGCAAAAGCCCTGAGACGCTGAGGTAGAAACCAACTCTTCAACAATAGGAAGAGGGTCCTCTCCCTTGAAGGTCCACTTCGATTCGGCGTTGCCTTTCTTCTGATCATAGTTTGTTTCGGCACTCCACACAATGCTAATGCTCTTCCCACTGCTTCTGACCGTGATCGACGTGCCAGACGAAGAACACGTAGACTCACTAGCAGCACCGGCTCTGACAACGGCGGCGTAGAGCATCCCTTCAGGTGGGCCCTGCTGCGTCTTGCCAGTGTGTCGAAGGACCCCATCCTCGCACCTCGTATCGTACAAGTCGTTCGTGACAAGAAGGTTTTCGAGACCAACGGTAATTGTCGGCAAAGTACCATTGGATTCTAAGTGGTAGACACAGGCTTGATCAGGGTAAGAGCAGAAAACCGAACTGATAACCTTGGAAGATGTCGCGGCGGATATGAAAGAAGTCGTGTGAATGCCAGTAACTAGATCGAGGCTTCGTCGATACTCCTTGTACTCTTCGGCGTCGTCGAAGTTGATGGTAATGTTGCCCAGCACACGATTGGAACCATAGTAATTTCGATTGCCAAGCAGCGGCCTGAGATCTGGCTTGCTCAGTACTAATCAATTAACGAGACTGATCGAGACTTATTCCTGTTCCATTCGAAAAGATTTGAGCGCGAATATCGGGTAAAGCTTGAAATTTGGGCGTCGAGGGATTGCCACCAAGATAGTTCTTTTCAAGGTGAGTAAGATCACTCAATTTGGAATAACAACTGACTTACGTTGACTTCAAATGGCCCTCCAGACCACAAGGAATCAATATTGATGTTGATCTTTTCATCACCAGGTGGTCCAAAAGGAATGGCTGTTCCGTCAGCTTTGTCAACATACTTAGGGGGAAGCCGTACCTCCTAACTTGCCATTGCCGACAAGGTAGCCTGTTTTCAGGATGTATCCTGAGTTACGCATAGGTGCATAACTCGCTGGCTTAGATGACCAAAGCTCCTTAGCTGAAACATGCTCGGCGGCCAGGGCAGCCAGTGTAAGACCCAGAAACTTCATTTTGAAATTTTGGTTATGTCATACAAGCTCATGTCCCCATGCTTCTCATACACAAATGGTCATCACGACTTTTATATCTGCCTTTCAGACTCATCTGGAATCGACTTCTTGGTGATGACGATTTCAGGAGGGGCTCGTGCTAAAAGGAGCCGAACCACCCCCTGGTTCCAACTTACGCCCTACAGGATGATAGGGCGCGCATATCTCTCTCAGTTTTTAATCATAACGAAAGGGTGAATTCGGCTCGAGAGTCACTGCCAAACTGGGAAAGGAGAATAGGGATGTTTCCTAGATCGTTTATCAAATGTCTTGACTACATGGGAATACGTAAAGGACAAGATGGAGCTAAAACGTGAAGAGAGAATGTTGCATCAATTCTCCGTCGGATTAATCAATCGATACCAATATTTCCCGCCGAGACGAATCTCTCAATGCGGTGACTATGCCCAAACCGATTCGGTAATGCTTGGAAATTCATGTGGGTGAGTGCATAGCTTCTGGGCTTCCCCATGGGGCATGCCGCGGGCGCCTCATCACGCGCATACTCGAGCAAACTCGCTAGATTGTGCTTCCTGTGGCTTATAGAGACATGGTGGTGCGAGCAGGCTTCCCCACATGAGGAGCATGCATGCCGGCTTTGCCGATCGATCTTGCGGCAACCTTTTGCCACGCGGTGGAATGATCTCGCGCCGATTTGGAGAAGCATTTGTAAAAAGCTTTCAGGAATTAGTCTCGGGTGAACGGAAGATTCCAAGACATTGTCGGACTAAGGGGAAGATTGTCACTGGGAAGGAGGAGATGGAAGCTGGGCTGATGGCCGGGCACATGATGTGGACAACATATGATACGGATACTGTGGAGAGACCAGAGATGAGGATTGTTTCAAACTGCGCCTAGCTTCCGAACTCAAATGAAATTACCCAATGTCGGAAGGAAGGGAAATGGAAAGGATGGCAGCTTAATGAGGAGTAAAAGAAGGAAGATTTTCTCATCAAAGAAGTAATCTAGCTTAGCGAAGTCAACATTCATGCACCTCGTGGAGGCATTTTGATCCAAAAGCGTAGGCATAATCCTTGCTGCAGAAGTGGCTAGCGCCAACCCGGAGGGGCTTCTACCCCGGAATGCATGAGCTGCAGATGCAATATGGCGCGGCCTCATAACTGGGAGCTTCTTCCAAATTTATAAACTCCCAGGCATTTTACCAGCAGCTATCCTGCTCAACTGGTGCGTTCGAGTTCTTACAACTATTGGTTGTGATCAGATAGGCCAGAGGAACCATACGCACTTAAAGCTTTAGCGAATGATAAAGCCAAGAGCTGGACGATACTGCAGATTGTATTGTCCTTTTGCCTGCATCCGCATTTTCAAATCAGATTTGTGGGGATATATATGATGGTGAACATGTTGTTGGCGAAAGCTCCACTATTGAAACAGCTAGTGGACAAAAAGTGTGGACTGACTGCGAACATTACTCTCTTGTGCCTCTTTAGGCTTGCGACCATCTAGCCTTGCGAGTGTACTGCAAGTTCCAAAGCCATCAAGGGCTTTGGAGGGGCGATTATCTTCTCATTGCATCATTGGCAAGGGTGGCTACAGTGACGTGTTCTTATCTAGTAGAAGTAGACTCACTTATCCGCCTGGTTTACATCTTCTTCCTGGTAGCATCAATCCAGTTGAGCATCAACATCGCATACGGATTTGGTAGGCCTGACGCGAACATAGACCCTGCCCATGCCTACCATGTCGGCCTTGGTAGACTCATTTTTGGCACCATGGGGTTGGTAGCGCCTATCCTCAGCAAATTGTTCTTCATCGTTACACTTTCCACGATATCACCCCCAAAGATTACGATCGGTCTTTGGATCGTCGGAGCTACAATGAGGATTTCCAGCTTGTCGGCCTTGTCGTGTAGTGGACACAATGCAGCCCACTCGAAAGGTCTGGTCTCCTTTCCTGCATAGTGGGAAGTTGCTTGCCATATCAAGCCAATCTTGGTTTGTCCACGGGCGGTGCCGGTAAGGAAACATGGATAGCACCCGCTCCACGCGGTAGATGGACTGATCTGGCCAGCATACTCGGAACTTATCGACTTGATATTAGCTTCAGTTCCTTGGATTGTACTCAAAGACCTTCAAATTAGGAGAAACGAAAAGATTGGTATTGCGTTAGCCATGAACATGGGCGTGGTCTAATAAGGATCTTGAAATTGTTATCGTACTAGAGCTAATCCGTTTCACAGCGCCGCCGGGGATAGCCTTCCCAAAGTGCGCCAGCTTGGAACTTCTTGCCAGCTCAACTCCGAGCTCATCCTATCCTGGTTGGAGGTACATCTAAAGGTCCAATGCCGTTTCGCCGCTGGATATTCGAGTTGAAAATGATTTTTTGATCCGTCACGTGGAGTGCGATAGTAATGGCTGTCATATTCATGGATATACCAATTGTCTGCATAAGAGACTACCTTGTAGCAAGCACGGCTGAGCCACTACAGGAGTATCACGATAGCCAGGCCAGTCGGCGTTCGGGCATATCATACGTAGCCTAGCTTCACTCTGACGAGTCTAACATCGTCTAGGCCTCGTTCATGGTTCTCAGCCAGCCATTGCTGTCAAATACATCTGAAGGTGCAGGTTTTGAAGACATGTTCCGCATAATCAGTCTTCCGCATGAACAAAATCACGGCGCACTCAGGTAAACTTGTCGTCAACCAATAGGACTTCAAGCCTACTATTCATTACTACTGTGTAGAGTATTTTCTAGACCACCCTATCCTAACCAAAGCGCTGTGATATCCAATGCTGAAGTGCCCCCTCATTTACTGCTAGCATTCTGCCGCTGGACCCTGCATTACATTTCTCAATTCAAGAGAGCTTGAAACTAAGAGCTAACGATTTTGGAGAACATGATGTACGCCACATCTTAGCAAATCAAATGCGACATGAATCACAAAGCAATATCCCAAGTTCACCATGTAGCACCAAACCCACTGATAAAGGGTCCTAGCTTCCGGCGTTGATGGCAGGTCTGACACTAGAGCCAGAGTAATAAGCAGCACATCTTAGAAACTCAGTCTCATGAATTGAGGAGCAAAAGAGACACTGCAGATCTTTGGCGCGAATTTGCCGCCATGATACATGCCCAGTCTCATTACTTTGACCCTGGCCACAAGGGCGTAACTTATGGAGATTTTGGTGATATTGACATCATAAAGTTTTTCAATTAACATGATTCAAAATTGAACCAAAATATCCAACCTTCACTGGTCGGTAACTCAGGTTTGAGCCCAGTAGCGCCCCAGTTCGAAACCACATGTTGTCCAGCTTCAAAGATTAAAGCGTAGTCCGAGAGAAATTTCTTAAATTCTATTTAGCAATCTATGGGAATCTGTTCGAGGAAGATAAGTTATAGTTTCAGTTTCACCTTTTACATCATTTTTACCACGATCTTCGCATACAAAAGAGATTCCGTCGGGGATCTGTCTTCTATCAAGGTGCAAGCCTTGCTCAACCATTGTTCCATCTAACAACTAAGAGCCTCCAAGTTAATCTCCTCCTTTCGGCGTCTCAACAGCAGCCTTGTCGATGGGTTCGCCATTTGGTTTGCACCAGTGACGGAGGGTACCACAGGGCTACCCTCTGCCACCTTCCAGTCGTATTTCATGAGCAAGAAGCACAATGCGAGCTTAACCTCGTTTGCAGCAAAGAATCTGCCAGGACATGCATGTGCACCATGTCCAAACACAAGATGGTCTGCAGTTGTGGTGACAAGCTGAGCTCTGTTCTCGCATCCCGGTTGCTCCCTAAGCTTCCTGAAACGGTATATGTCGTACTTATCGGGATTATCGTGTATTTCCGGGTTCACCATGTTGTAGCCATCGACAACTATCTTCTCGCCCTTCTTGATGTGGAAGCCTTCTGGTAGTTCAACGTTCTTGAGAGCTAAACGGCGCATTGCGACTGACATAATTTAGTGCGAACACATGTAGGTAAGTTGGGGTGAACATACGCATCGACATCGGCTTGATGCGTTGTGCTTCTTTGACTGCGCTATCCAGAAGCTTCAAGTTGTAGAGGGCGCTCTTCTTCCATCCATCAACCTGCAATACTGCCACCATCTCTTGACGCAAAGGTTCGATCAATTCAGGCTGACTTGCCAAACAGATTAGGGTTTGAGTGAGTAGATCAGTTGTTGTATGTATGGCGGCCATCGATAGAGCCAGCTGAAAAACTGCAGCGTCGTAAGGCACTCCCTTGCACTCAGCTTCGGCCCATTCAATGGCATCATCAAATCGAGGTGGGGCCCGGCCATCTCTTTGAGCTTGCTTTTTCGCCTCATTGCGGCCCTTGATAATCACTTGAACGATTTTGCGAGCTTCCTTCAAAGATGTGCGTGTTTGAATCAAGTCCTTATCAAATAAGAACACATATGGCCGCATCAAGTAGGGCGTCATTCTAAGCTTCATAGAAGCTTTAAAAGAAGTGATGGTATACTCTTTAGTCATCTTTAGCCAATCATCGTTGCGGCAGAGCACTTCTCCCAAGAAAACACGCGAGGACAACCTTGCGATGTAGTCCAAGACATTGTCCCTAATGCAAATCTCGTTCCAGTCTTTGTGCGATTAGTAGGGTTTTACAAGCCAAATCTTGTTTACTTACCGACTGAATCGCCAAATACTACCTTGGTCGCAAATGTGGCTTCGGATGCCAACGGAGCAGTTACTACATCTTTGTGGCCTATGTCAGCGATAATCAATGTCTGGAGGTTGCTCAAGTCATACTCAGGTGCTTGGTCAAGTGCTTTTTGACAACGTTCGTCGCTATATTGGCTTTGTCTTGCGCGAACTTAAAGGTTTCAAACCCTGGGAGGTTAGGAAATTGGTCCTGACAAAAATAAGCATGGAGATTCGCAACAGGACTCGGGCGGATCTTACTGCCGAGATGACTTCACGAAAGCCCAATGCAGGCATATTTCGAATTGCGTCGGCGAAACGTGGAGGAAGAACAGTGATCGGTCCGAACTCTGTCAGTACTTTGAAGGGTTTGCCATCTGACGTGTTTCTGGCTTCGGTCATTATGTGTAGACCTTCCTTGAGCCATTCGATTTGCTTCTTGAGACTAGGCTGCCACCAAGCTGGAGCGTTTGCCACGGGAGTCTTGCTTTGTTCTAGCCAGAAGAATACCGAAGCAAGCAACAAGCCCACAGTGATTGTATAGATGATTAGATTTGAGCAGATAGGGCTTAACCCTGTGTTCCCGGCCTCAAGAGCCGACCATGAGCTGTTATTCAAGGACATCTTAAATTGAGGTATTGATGTATTCTGTTTCTGATGATCTGATGGTTAGAAACCAATTCCTGCTGGTTATCATGCACTTATTTATAAGTTTTTTTTTTTTTTTTT